>QLNU02014802.1:98280252-98292038 GCA_006491805.2 Dysdera silvatica
TGCCCCATCTAGTCGTTAAATTTCTTGGGAAATACTAAAGGGGGCATTTGATCGTGAGAACAAGAATCACCTCACATGTTTTCTTCAAATATGTTCCAATAACATACATATGTAAGTTTCTTCCTTCAGGTCGTTGTAAAAACACATGTAAGCGTTGAGAAAAGCTTTTCAAGGCATAAAAATTTGCTTTCAGAAAATAAAATGGACTTTCGACAATGTTAAAAAACTCATAGTTATTTAGTGCAATTTTGATGTTCTTGCAAGTGATTAGGATACGCATCATTAAAATTCATTTATAACATGCATTTACTTGCTTTTCTTCTGACATATCATGAAGAAAAAATGAAAATTCTAATCTATGAATTGCCTAATGTTGAAGTTATTTAATTTACAGCTTGGAACATTTAATACAATTTGTTTTTTTTTTATCTTAAGGGCATTTTCTTCGACTATTTTTATGTAATTTTTCCATCTTTTTAAGGACATTTTTCATCTTTTTAAGGGCATTTTTTTAGGAAATTTTAGGTCATCAAGATCCGAGCCCTAGTTACGATAATTTTACAAACGAAACGTCGTTGTCATAGCGACGGCACCTTCAGGCTTACACTTATAGCCATCCGTCTAATATTGCACTCTAAACCGTAATTTGTAGTTTCTTTCATTCGTGTTTTAGTGGTGTGAGTAGTGTATATGAACATGGCTAGGGCGATGCCTCTGTCAAGTGCGAGGTATGTCCAGGGCCGACTTTGGTTATAAGCGAATGGGGTGGACAATCACAGGGCGCCTCCGCCTAATGAGGACCTTGTCTAGATTTTTATTTACTAACGGCTTCTCACGATTTGCAGGGTTCTGGAGTCGCTGATGTTCGAGCCTCTAAAGGAAGTCTTTGTCAGGAATTCCCGAATAACTTACCATGTCAGTTTAAGTATCGTAACCCCTTTTGTACACCTTTCTTTATTTTTTACAGAGGGTGTTTACACATCTTTAGAACGAATTTAGGGCCATCGAATTAATGTTCAAAATGTAAATATTAAGTTTTTAAATGGTCGATATGAAAGCCCTTTTTTTAGACTATACGTCTGTGTCATGCTTTCCATGATAGAAGGGCTTTTCGTAAAATTTGTAAGTGTACTGCTTTCCACTGCTCTTTCAGTACTTTCCAAAGGCCATCAATCGTCGTGGGTTTGCGCTTCCAAAGAACTCTTTACAGCAGTCCAAAGCACAATAGTCCATAGGTGAAACGTCAGGGGATTTCGCAGATATATTTTGAAAAGGTACATGTGCAATATCAGTCTTCATATTTCCAAGGGAAGCAGTCGTTGATCTTGAAGTGTGGCTGGTGGCTTTGTCTTGGTACAGTTTTATTCTTTCAAAGTTGTTGGGATAACGAATTGGAATTATTTCTGTGAATATCGGGTGTAAAATATTCGTCTGATAGTACGAGAAGTTGATTTTAGCTTTTTTTCTATTCTTCTTAATATTAATTTCCCATTGTAAGAGAAACCTGCGACAACCATAAATCCCTCACTAAAGCTTTCTTTGGGTTTTCTGAACCAGGTTTTTACATCTTTTTCCTCGTATTTTGATATTAAATAGATTTTTTGTTTTTGTTGCAGTTATTCAGGTAAACCTATGATTCACCAAGAGTCAAAATATATTTCCATTCATCTTCTGCTAAATGGTTTTCATGCTGGGTTCTACAAAGTGTTCTGCGTTGAGCCCCATGCCTCGGCAAGAGCCAGTGAACATTATGTTCGTTACTTTTTTTAGGCTGCATATCTTGATTTATTATTTTGCTTATTGTTGATACAGATGTCTTTAAAGACTTTGCAATTGATCTTTGCACCGGCGGATTTGATCTTGTTACTAGCGATTTCAGTTTTGAAATATCTGCAACAGTACGTACCTTGTTCGGGTATTCATTTGGAGTCCTCTTTTTATGTAGAAGTTCTGATTGACGGTCTTTCCCTTTTCGATTAATAATGTTGCTTATTTTGCACTTAGAAATCTTTATATCATGCGTTTTCACAATTTTCACGTTTTTTAATTAAAGAATAAGAAATTTTTCTTCAGAAAGCGCAAGAACGCATCCTTCGATTAGGCCTGTAGGCAAGCCGAGGCCAGCAGGAGCACGGACCCAGTTGCCCCATTGCTATATATACAAACATTAACATTTTCCTCAGAGGCAGTTAGGAATTTTCCAATTGGGCCATAAAAGCGCCACAGATAAACTTCTTCCTCTGCCACCCGATTCTTCCTCCATAAAATTTAAAATACAAACTTTGATATATATTAATATTACAGTATTTGTAATCTTAATGAAATAAATAAAAAAAAAAAACACATCAGAGGAGCGTCAAATTTATTTGGGTTTATTATAAGGTAATATATAAATTCTCTACCACTCCTGGCAATTAATTTATACTCGTGAGTGTCCGAGTGCCCTGTGCTCATGTGCCCATGTGCCCTTTGCATTAAACCAGTTGCCCTTTCATCCTGGCTACAGACGTGCCTTCGATCCATAGCTTGTTTACTTTAGAGATTTTGAAAGCAGAATAAATTTAAAAGTCGCAAACGATAATTTACATTTTAACTAAGAAGCTGTTGCCGTATTTTTTTTTTATCTTTCATCGAAATCGTTCAACAGTAAAAATGTGTAAACACCCTCTGTAATTTCTTGCAAACCTGTGACCAGGATCTGGGAAATATTGAGTGGGCGAATTTTGTTTTCTGATTTTGAAGTTTTGGGGAACTAACCTAATTTTTCCAGCAGTGGGGAAGGATTCGACCTTCCCTTATTTATACCTACCTAATTCAGGGGTGTAGTCGGAGACCTCAGTTGAGGGGGGGCTAAGTTAGATCCACTGGTTAATTTCACAAAATCTGGGTCCAAAACTTTTTAAAATGGTCTGTGAACTTTTACTTAGGGGCCAAGGCCCCCTTGCTACGCTCCTATTTGACACAACAATATACAGTAGAGTCTCCATATAACGAACTTCCATTTAACAAAGTTTTCTATTTAACGAAATTTTCGGCGGAACCTTGACTTTGAATGGCACTAACATGTAAATTTGTCTCCATATTACGAAAAACAATTTCTACATAACGAAGTTCTTTTTATAAAGAATTTGATTTTTTTAGTTTACCTTTTATAATTTTTCAGTGGGCCTGTGAGGTAGAAGGGATAGTTAAGGATTTTAAGCAAGAAAGACGGAGGTGAGGTAGCCTTCTGTATTGTGGACATATATCCCGTTGAATTTTCTTGTTCTAAACTGGGAACTTATAAGCAACGCGGGTGTAGTAAAAAGTGTTATTACTGGTCAGGTCTAGCTAAGCCACGCAATTTGCTTCTCGCACACACATGTTGCGTTTTTTTAAAATGGGTTTGAACTCAATGGGGAAGGGGTAGGGAGCATGCAAGGAACATCTGGAATAAGTTTTTAAGAATTATTTCTCTGTTTCAAATATATAGTATGAGGATTATACAGGTGCAAGGTAAGCCTGGTCTTTGCTTTTTGTTATTAATTTGTACGTACTTGTATACAAAAAATATTTAAATTCGTAAGAAAAGAAGAGTCTACTAAACTTAGTTTTTACTGTCCAAATTCAACCTTTTTCATTTTATCGAAATTAAGTTTCACAATTTATGTTAATTTCTATTTAACGAATTTTCCTTATAACGAAGTTTTTCAGAGGAACGATGGCACTTCGTTAAATAGAAACTCGACTGTAGTTGTAATTTCCGCCCAAGATCACCAAATATCTAAAGCAAGCCTAGGTGTATCCTGTAATTCGATTCTTTCAGGTTAAAAGCTGCATCGTAGCTAAAATCAAACAAGATTGTGTAACGTGTGTGAAGAAAAGCTTGTTTGTTTGTTTTTTGGTTTTACGGCTCAAAGACTACAGTGGTCATGCTGCGCCGGTTGAAAGTGCCGGGTGGAAAAAAGCCGGTGAAGAAAAGTGAAAGAGTGTTATACGAATATAATGTCGGAACTTTCAGAGTTTGGGAAGTTCATAGATACTGTTATGTGCTACTGCAATGTGTAAATGTATCGTAACGTTGTGTGTGAGTTGCAAATAGTATTCTAAATAACCAGTGTATAATCTTGAGACAGAAAAATCAAATATATAATTTAGGAATATGAAAGAAAAAGACAAATTACCTTTATGTTTAATCAAGGCAGCAATGAGAATTCGCGTCATATCAATACTCACATATTTTCATCTCTAAGTTATCTTCTGTTACGGAAACAGTGACGCCACTTTACCGAGAAGCAATTTCCCTAAAAAATTCCCTCATCCGCAATTTTTTCCCTACTATCTATCGATAGACACGATGCATTTTTCTAAATAAAATGGACATACCCACAGATACCACGTACATACCCACAGATGCGAATTATTTAATATATTTTCAAACTTTCCATTTCAGTATTGAATATTTAGCCAAATTGTACAAAATATAAATATTTACTGATCAACCAGTGAGAGAACTGTGTGGTAGTACTTATGAGCACCAATTTAAAGAAACTATTGGAGGAGCATCCCAATCCCATCTTCTTTCTTAGACTTGGTTTTCAGTCTCAGCTTGGCGGTTTCTTTCCTTCTTTTCTTTCTTTTTTTTCTTTCTTCTTTTTCTTCCCTCTTACCCCTCATAACTTTCAGTTAAAAAATTAAATTGACAATAAATAATTTTTTCTGTTAATTTTAATTACTTGATAATTATTAAAACATTGCAGGCCTATATTGGTGAAATGAAATATAGGCGTGTTTTAACCTAAATGAAATTCAGTTATATTTTTACATAGCAATAAAACTAATATATTTTAAATGTTATGTTTTTAATATATTTATATGTTATGTCTTTATCAATATATTTTATATGTTACGTCTTTACTAATATATTTTATATGTTTTGCCTTTATTCATATATTTTATGTGTTAAGTCTTTATAAACGTATTTGATATCTTATGTCTTTCACCTTCCGCATTTTTTAGTTATTATCCGTAATTTTTTCGGGGAAGAAGGCGGCCTTAATAAATATTTTTGGGGCAAAGGGACCTGGGACCCATGGATTTGACGCCCCTACTAGTGCGTTAATAACTTTAAAACTTTAAAGAGTAAAACTTTAAAAGTATGCAGAGTAGAAGTTGAATTAAAGAAAGTCGCTGTATATTTTAATAAAAATTGCAACAATTTATTTCGTGACTCTTTTTATACTATTGAAATCAAAAACCCACAGCGAAAACACCACCCGAGCCTGAAACTTTGAAAGTAGCTTAAACACCTTGACGTAAGATTTAAATTTAAAACAATTTGCCGAACTACACTATTTAATTTTTTTTTTTTTTCAAATTTTCGTATACACGTATTTCTTCAATTGAAAATGAATCACATAGTTGTTTTCCTTGAAGAATTTCGATATAACTCGGTTGTTAGCTTCAGTTGCATCCGTCTAATGAGCACGGAACCGGCTGAGCTCGTCTAATGAGCACGGACCCGGCTGAGCTCGTCTAATGAGCACGGACTCGGCTGAGTTCGCCTCATCTCTAATTCCCATATCCATGCTTGGATCGTTCTTTTTAGCATTTGCTATATGGAACCATGAAATTTAAAAATTCAGTTTCTCTAATTCCGTATATGATATCTCCACAAAACTTACTTTGGAATATTTAGGGGAAAAATATATACTTTATTATGACTTTTTAAAAAAAGCTCTAATATAATCAACCAATGTTTTATTATGTTTGGAAATTTCAACTTTCAAAATTACTTTCAGCCGCTAATATTTGTCAGACAGACGCCATTTTAGATGTATTGTATTTCGAAAAAAAATATATTCTTTGATATGTAAACAATTTTCAGGTTCAGAACCGTGCGATAAAATTGTTAAATAAGCTTAAATATTTAAAATTTTAACAGTTCGTTTTTGCGAACTTTCTTCTGAAGCGTTTTAAATCACTGGCGGTCGCCAACATAGTCACAATATTTTTTAGAAATCGCCAAAGGAAATACGTTATTCAGCCAACGCCAGCACAGAAGGCGTTGTGAGAGTATCAAAGCCAGAAACAGTGACATGAAACAACAAAGCGAAAAAATATTGTCAGAAGTAACAAATTCCTTAAAATAGGTAACCAGGAAGAGGGAATAATTAACTGCTGCAGTTTTTTAATTACTGTAGGTTCTTATCGAACCAAATTATTATAATTAAGTATGCAAATCAATTTCTAAATTATTACCGTCTCCGCTGCCCCGGGATTTAATAGTTAATGAGTCACTTATTTTTCGTAATCAAATTAAGTTATTAGGTGTTATAATTTGTAAAAACTTTAATTGGAACAATCATGTAAATTATATTTGTGGTAAAATTAATAGAAATATGACCATTTTTAAATTATCATACTTTTTACCCCCGAAATTACTCCTTGTTTTATATAATGCTTTAATGTATGCTCAGGTTATTTACTGCTATTTGGTCTGGGGAAATCTCACAAATAGGACTATAAGCTGTTTATCAATCATACAAAGGCGATTTGGCAGATTAGTATCTTTTCAACTTAACTTGTCTTCTATTTCTTTAACTTTTTTACTCGAAACTTTCGAATATTTCTATATTTGCCTATCCATTAATTGCATTATCAATCACCATTCCATTTAACGGTTGGAATTTCTTAACTGCTCTGTAAAACTTGCAATTTCGATGTTTGGACCCCCTACTTTCGTATTTCGTTTATATACCTAAAACCGCTTAATTCAATTTAAAAGGTACTCTCAATCCGGATTTATACTTTTGTTTAATGGTTCAGTCGAACCTCGTTAAGACGAACACGCTTAAGACGAATTACTTTTAATACGAACCGTTTTCTGAAGTCCCGTCAGATTGTATAGCATACTATGCTTTCTGGAAAAGGCGAATTACTCTTAATGAAAACATATTTTCTGTTCCCCTTGGTGTTCGTCTTAACGAGATTCAATTGCATTTAAAATGTTCTATATTTTGTTTAAAAATCTTCCAATTTTTTTCTCGCACTATGTCTCAAATACAGAATCCGCAAAAAATATTGCTCCCTAAAAAGATTAAATTTTATTGCACTTAATCATTATACCAAATCAAATCCTAATTTTCCTCGCTAAATCCGGAAACTTGTTAAGCACGGGCCCGTTATAAGTAAATTCTACTGTACGTCTACCGGTTGCAAACCACAACTGATAAAACACCCACGATTATTTATCTGTGAAGTCTATTTTTAATATGACGTTATTATTATTATCATCAGTGATGGTATTTCATTTCCTTGATAACAATGTTATTTGAGTAGAATGATTAAAATTATCTTCAGATATCCATGATTTTAAAAACTACAGTTTTGAAAAGGGGCGTACTTTTTCTTTGTCGAGTTAGATGTCAATTTTGCTCATTTTCTCTAATTTGTACACGTATATTGATCTATAATAAAAACTTAGGGATACTTTAGGGTCCCCTAATATTATACTAATAGTATATATATTTAGGGCCCCTATAAAAAATATAATACAAATGGCCACGGTCACCCATATGAATACTTTTAAGAGGAGGCTGAGAGAAATCTAGGGACTAAACATAAATTTAAAGAAGAAAAATGTAGGGGGTGGGATAAATCATAGAAGTGAAATAATAATATTTATATTAATGATCTCCTATATATTTTTGGAACTTCAGTTATGATTCTTTATGCTGATGACACATCCTTATTTTTTCTTGATGATAATCTGGATAAGTTATTTCAAAGTGCTAATTCTGTTTTAATTCAGATTTACAATTGGTTTTTAGCAAATTAATTGAAATTAATACTTCGAAATCATCTGTAATTGTTTTCTGTCGAAGTACGAAACTCTTTCTTCCGACTCGTCTTATTTATATTGGCAGAAGTGTTGTGGAAATTGTGGATAAAGTAAAATTTTTGGGATGATTTTTTCCCGTGATCTTCGCTGGAATGATCAGTTTGATTTGGTCTATTCCAGAATCGCTAGAAATATTGGGATATTTTATAAATTTAGATTCAGATTGCCCCTAAATTAGTTATTTCACTGATTTGTCATGCATTATTGAATCAATTCTTAGATTTTGTTTCTTAATATATGGAAACTCTACTCAGCATAATCTTTCTAGATTGTATAGACTACAAATTAGATTTTTTAGGATCTTTTCCCTCAATTGTTTAATGGTATAGATGGCCGTTCATGGATGTTCAGAAACGGCATTATTCCAGTTGACAAATTATACTCTTACTGTATTGGAATAATGATGTTTAGAAGAATTAGACTTAGTTACTTAGAGGATTTTGGTCATTTGAGCCCAAATTATGAACCATATGATCTCAGAACTACTAGAAGATTTGTTGTTCCACGATAATCTAGGTTTATCTAATTTTAATAATATTGGTCCTAGAATCTGGAACTCTCTGCCCGAAGATTTGGTCCCTGAAGAATATTTTTGCATTTTTAAACGTGGGCTCATTTATTTATTAAGCTTGGACATAATAGTTTCATTTCGGGGACTTGTAATGCTCTCCCTAGCTGATTTAATTGTTTGTTGTGTATTCTTTTTTGTGATTTGTTAATTTTAGGGTTCGTCTGACTCATCAGACCTTTGCGGTCTTTTTCAGATGTTTTCCCTCATCTTCATTTGTTTCTTCGTATTTTTTCTTAAATATTATTTTCTTTCAGAGTGTAATACAATTTCAATGCAATATAATGTAAGTGCGGATGTAAATAAATGCAAATAAATGAATAAATAATATGCAGTTCTGTGTCTGTAACTACGAATCAGTTCGCCACTTAATAACAGAAGTAAAAATAATAATGCGCACTTAACAGAACTATAGAACAGTAAAAAAGTCGCCAACAAAACTGAGAAACCGTAAAACCATGCATATGTTATTCGATTTAAAATTTCCGAAATTCTCACTATTTTTTCCAAGATGGCGCCTATGATTACTGCTTATAACAAAAACACAAAAGACATTATCTTGCTCATCGATTAATATGAGAAACCAACTTATACGAAAGAATACTGAAGCTGCAATTAACCGTACAGTAACCGTGATAGATGTGAAACGCCGCTTGCATCAGTCGCTTAAGATTTAAGCCTTTTTATTCTATGCTTAAAGCCTTGGTTTTTATTTTCAACAGCCTTGCTGTGTTAAAAGTTCATAGCCAACATCGATCAGCATTTTGGTTATCTTGAATGACGCCTGCAAAATGTTTCCTGTTCTGGCTTTTCTCAAAGCTAGGAAGTTAAAATCAACAACTAATGGCAAATTCCATGTGTTGATGCCAGATACTCCTGCTTCTCTGGTGGGAAGCATCTAATATCGTAATATAAACAACATCGTATGGTCATAGCCCTTTGTCTTTTGATTTTGTAATTCGTATTTGCAGACAAGATTGAGAAGACAAGCCAATAATTAAAAAGCATTATTTTCAACATCGTCGAGTTTGAAAAATGTTTTTAAGCTCCTTGATGCAGCCCCTAATCCTGTGCCTTGTGTGCCTACTTCGAAATCCGCCACTGCGTGAGAACTAACATGTGTAATCAGAATTTTTGATTAAAAAAAAGTTAGTTTAAACTGTTAGTACAACAAGCGTTAATAGCTATTTATATAAAATTATACAATTGTAGAAGAGATTATAGATTAAAAACATAATAGGACTTAGATTCAAAAATACAGAATAGCTTAAGGAGGAATAGGAGACGTAGAGATTCCATCCAGCAGCTATCACAAGTTTTCTTTAGGGAAAAAACGCAAATGCCATCGATTCTTTATGACGCACGTTTTGGAATATGTTTAATTGATAAGTGTTTCAGAAAAATAAAATCTTGCGGATAAAAAATCCTAAAGAGCCCAAAAGCCATTTTGTGAGTTCAGTTGGCGTTTGAAAGTTTTGTGTCACTATTTTTGTATTCACACAGATATTGGAAAACGTTCCTTATATACAGGGTCTTTATAATTAAAGTTCCACTTTGAAATGGCCATAAAATGAAAACTACTGGACCAAATGTTACCAAACTTGGTAATAACTTACAAGTGGTCATGGGATTTTATTTTCCGCAAAAAAAAAATAAATAAATGAATAAGTAAATAAAGTAAAAAATAGAAATAAAAGTTAAAAAATCACCACCAGCGGAAATGGCACTGTATGCAATATTGTTAAACGAAATAAAACACGAAGACATCGTTTTAAAACGTTTTTAATCGTTTCTAAAACGTGTTACAAAGCATGTTGAATGTGGCGTCCACCATTTTCTGAAAGCAAGTTAAATCGCATTACTGCGTTCTCAACAGCAGCTCTTAGCATATCAGGAGGAATGTTGCGGACATGTCGGTGTATCGCATCTTTCAATTCCGCCAAATTGTTTATGTTATCAATATAAACAATTTGTTTATGTTATCACCATAAACAATTTGCATGATCCCACAAATAGTTTTGTTTTAGAAACGATTAAAAACGTTTTAAACCAATGTCTTCATTTTTTTTATTTCGTTTAACAATATTGCATACAGTGCCATTCCCGGTGGTGGTGATTTTTGAACTTTTATTTTTTTCATTTTATTATATTTTTTTTATTTTATTATTTTATTTATTTATTTTTTATTCGGAAAATAAAATCCCATGACCTCCTGTAAGCTATTACCAAGTTTGATAATATTTGGTCCAGTAGTTTTCATTTTATGGCCATTTGAAAGTGGAACTTTAATTATAAAGACCCTGTACATTGAAGGGACAATGACTTGATAGATGGAGAAGATATTGAATGTTTGTAGGAGTTTCAAAGATTGAAAAACAACATACAATATAAACAATCTCTGAAAGGGGACTTATTGCAATCGTTGAAATTGTTCGTAGGAAAATCCGGGGAAATTCTTGGAAACACTGCTCCATTGCTTCTTTGTGTTAAATGCTTGCTTCCAAGGCTGTAGTGTGGTTCCTTTTGTGTCTTCTCCAGACACCACAGAAGTATCATTATGGTAAAGATAATGAACTGCAAAAAAAATCATGATTTAGTGAGTAAGTATTGTGGAGACCACATTCTTTAGGGGCTCATTATATTCTTTAATCCTAGGGCCCACAAAAAACTTAATCCGGCACTGCATTTACTTACCAACAAACGGAAGCAATTGTTAAAAATCTTAAATTTTAAACTTTACAATGCCATTGACGAAACCTTCTGAAAAATGCATGATAATCCAACATATAGGATTTTCTAAAAAAAAAAAGGTTATGAAAACCACAGAAAGAAAGTTTTTTTTCAGAAACTGTTTAATTTTGGGATAATTCGGACTTTTTTCAAGGAGAGGGGGATTTTAGACAATCCTTTCCACCCTTTGAGGAGCATGATATGTGCATTCAAGACAAATAACATGCATCTTCTTCATTATATTAAGCTATAAACAAATTTTCAAGGTATCGTTTGATTGCATTTGATTTCTTTTATAGGTCTGAAAGTAAAAGCTTCATGCATTCGACTTGCTGCAGAATCACCCCTAGACTTTTGAAGAAGGTGTTCTTCCTCGTTTGCATTAGCTGCGTTTTTCTTCTGGGATTCTACTTATATTACGAAAAATATGAAGATCTAATAGAGTTCGCAAAGTTGCAGGCTAGGTTACACCCCCAAATATTCCACAATGCCAGTCGAACGCGTCAACCCGACTTCTGTTTATCAGAGCAAAATGGTGCAATTTCTGCTTTGATCTTCGTCATCTCCGATTCTCCTCATAGGCTTCGGCGACAGGTAATCACTTTT
>QLNU02014802.1:98298726-98318092 GCA_006491805.2 Dysdera silvatica
TTATATTCACATGTAACGCACTAACATGCACGCACTCTGCAATCCTATAGTTGTCTACATGCATAACAATAAAAAAGCGTTTAATTTTCCATTTGGTTTTTCCTTTTAAAATACTGATAATTTACAACATAAATCAATATTTAATATATATATATATATCATCATCATCATCATATTCAACCATTATCTATCCACTGCTGGATGAAGGTCTCTCCAAATGCTTTCCACACAAGTCTATCCTGAGCAATTCGCTTCCACGTCACCCCAACCTGTTTTCTTATTTCATCCACCCATCTAGTTTGAGGACGTTTTCTAGGTCTTCGGTGGTCTCTTGGAATCCAGTTCAGAATTTCTGTTGTCCATCGTTGATCAGTTCTTCTTGCAATATGCCCAGCCCATCGCCATTTCAGCCCTTTTACTTTAACAATGATGTCCTCCACTCTAGTTTGCTCTCTTACCCAAGTGTTCATTTTTCGATTTCTCCTAGTTATTCCAAACATGCACCTCTCATGTTCCTTTGGGTTTTCTGTAACTTCCGTATTGCTGCAATTGTTTGACGCCATGTCCCTGATCTGTAAGAGAGGACTGGCATTACACACTGGTTGAAGACATTTCTTTTTAGACACAAAAGCAATTTTCCCTTCAGGATAAAACTGTTTCTGCCAAATGCACTCCAGCCAAGATTAATACGTCTGTTGAGTTCCTTCATAATCTTGTAATCCATCAACATCAGCTGGTCAAAGTGAATATATGAATCATCAATTTCTAGCGCCATATTGTCAACTTGTATTTTTATTTTCTCTACGAAATTATTGAACATGATCTTAGTTTTTTGTAGGTTCATCTTGAGTCCAACTTCTTTACTTCTAGTTGAGAGCTCCTGTACCATGTCTTGGAGTTCTGATGGGTTCGTTGAAAAAATAACAATGTCATCAGCAAACCGCAGATGATTTAAATATTCACCATTTATTTTTATTCCCTTGTTATTCCAATTTATCAGCTGAAAAATCATCTGTAAAGCTGAAGTAAAAAGTTTTGAGAAATGGTATCTCCCTGCCTCACCCCTTTGCCAAGTTTGATAGTTTTAGTGGGATATCCAATGTAATACCATCATCACCAGGGGCTCTTCCTTTCTTCATGCTTTTTATTGCAAATGAAACTTCTTCTTTTAAGATTTTAGGAGCTGTTCCTTCGACTATTTCAATGTCTTCGTTTAATTCACTGTTACTTTCGTATAGATTTTTGTAGAATTCTTCAACTCTTCTAAGTATTTCTTCCCTATTTCTTGTTACGGTGCCATCCTCTCCTTTTAATGCAATGATGTGTTTCTTCCCAACAGATAAACTTCCTTTAACAACCCTAAGGCTCTTGTTATTTTCAATGGCTTTCCTTACTAGCTCACAGTTGAATTTTCTTATGTCTTCTTTCATGCTTTTGCGCAGAGTTTTACAAAGTTCTATGTACTCAATCCTGGAACTGGTATTTCGATTGTCCACCTTCATATCTCTTCGCCTTTTCATGAGCTGTTTCGTCTTCTCAGATAATTTGCTATTGTGCTTTTTACAGGTTACACCACCAATTTCCCCAGCAGTTTCAACTATTGTCTTAACAATGTTTTCATTTGCTTCTGAGATATCACTTTCATCAATAAGTCCTTCCAGTGCAGAAAAGCGATTTTTTAATTCCAACTTGAATGCCTCGGTATTTACTTTCAGTTTCATTAGATCCACCCTCTTACTTACTTGTTTCCTAATGAGCTTCTGTCGTTCTAATTTAGTATTTAAGTGCACTTTACATCTCACCATTCGATGATCACTTCCAGTATTAAATCTGTTCAGTACACTGCAATCTTCAATAATTGATTTCTTGTTTGCCAGGATATAGTCAATTTCACTAGTTCCCCCATTTGGGTGTTTCCATGTCCATTTTCTTTGCGGTTTCTTCTTAAAAAATGAATTCATGATGCTAAGGTTTTCAGCTTCTGCAAATTCGATGAGTTGATCGCCACGTTCATTCCTTTCCCCATATCCGTATTTACCAACCGATGTCTCTCCTTGTTCCTGTTGTCCAATTCTTGCATTGAAATCCCCCATGATGAGCTTGATATGTTGTTTCCCTTTGGTGTGTAACTCTTTGATTTCTTCATAAAATTCTTCAACCTCTTCGTCGGTATGGCTTGATGTTGGTGCATATGCAACCCACTATTATTTATATATATATAAACACAATATATAAGCACAATAGCAAATTATTTGAGAAGACGAAACAGCTCATGAAAGGCGAAGAGATATTTTATGGTGGACAATCGAAATACCAGTTCCAGGATTGAGTACATAGAACTTTGTAAAACTCTGCGCAAAAGCATGAAAGAAGACATAAGAAAATTCAACTGTGAGCTAGTAAGGAAAGCCATTGAAAATAACAAGAGCCTTAGGGTTGTTAAAGGAAGTTTATCTGTTGGGAAGAAACACATCATTGCATTAAAAGGAGAGGATGGCACCGTAACAAGAAATAGGGAAGAAATACTTAGAAGAGTTGAAGAATTCTACAAAAAACTATATGAAAGTAACAGTGGATTAAACGAAGACGCCGCAATAGTCGAAGGAATAGCTCCTAAAATCTTAAAAGAAGAAGTTTCATTTGCAATAAAAAATATGAAGAAAGGAAGAGCCCCTGGTGATGATGGTATTACATTAGATATCCTAAAAGAAGCTGGAGAATATGTAGAAGACATACTTGCAAAATTCTTTACCAAATGTCTTAACAGCGGTAACATACCAAACCAATGGGATTCTGCAACAGTAATTCTTTTGCATAAAAAAGGTGATAAAGAGGATTTGAAAAATTACCGACCAATTAGCTTGTTACCTGCTATTTATAAAATCTTCACAAAAGTGCTAACACATCGCCTGCAGAAAAAATTAGATGCAGCTCAACCAAGAGAACAAGCTGGATTTCGAAGTGGATTCAGTACAGTGGACCATATTCAAGTATTAAGAGAATTAATTGAAAGAACACATGAATATGAACTTCCATTGTGTGTTGCATTTATTGACTATGAGAAGGCCTTTGACTCTATTAAAACATCAGCAGTCATCAACTCTTTAAGATCAACAGACATTGAGGATGTGTACATTGACATGGTGAAACGTGTGTATAAAAATGCAAGTGCAAAATTTCGGTTACATAAAGATACCAAAACTATCAAACTTGGCAAAGGGGTGAGGCAGGGAGATACCATTTCTCCAAAACTTTTTACTTCAGCTTTACAGATGATTTTTCAGCAGATAAATTGGAATAACAAGGGAATAAAAATAAATGGTGAATATTTAAATCATTTGCGGTTTGCTGATGACATTGTTATTTTTTCAACGAACCCATCAGAACTCCAAGACATGGTACAGGAGCTCTCAACTAGAAGTAAAGAAGTTGGACTCAAGATGAACCTACAAAAAACTAAGATCATGTTCAATAATTTCGTAGAGGAAACAAAAATACAAGTTGACAACATTGAGCTAGAAATTGCTGATTCATATATTTACCTTGGCCAGCTGATTTCAATGGATGGCAACATTATGAAAGAACTCAACAGACGTATTAAACTTGGCTGGAGTGCATTTGGAAGAAACAGTTTTATCCTGAAGGGGAAATTGCCTTTGTGTCTAAAAAGAAAGGTCTTCAACCAGTGTGTATTGCCAGTCCTCTCTTATGGATCAGAGACATGGAGTCTAACAGTTGGAGCAATACGAAAGTTACAGACAACGCAAAGGAGCATGGAGAGGTGCATGCTTGGAATAACTAGGAGAGATCGAAAAAGAAACACTTGGGTGAGAGAGCAAACTAGAGTAGAGGACATCATTGTTAAAGTAAAAGGGCTGAAATGGCGATGGGCTGGGCATATTGCAAGAAGAACTGATCAACGATGGACAACAGAAATTCTGAACTGGATTCCAAGAGACCACCGAAGACCTAGAAAACGTCCTCAAACTAGATGGGTGGATGAAATAAGAAAACAGGTTGGGGTGACGTGGAAGCGAATTGCTCAGGATAGACTTGTGTGGAAAGCATTTGGAGAGACCTTCATCCAGCAGTGGATAGATAATGGTTGAATATGATGATGATGATGATGATGATATATATATATATAACAATGCCCTGTGCCCCATAGGCCCTTTGCATTGCCTCAGATCTCATATGCCCCTTCATTCTGGCTACAGACTTGACGACGACAAAATTCTAAAAGTCATGGACAGGTATGACAAATGCTTTAATGAAAGAGGTGATTATGTGGAGAAATAAATTAGGGTTCACTTATATGAGGAAAATCTATTACTTCAATAAAAATATGTTGTTGTTTTTTAATTTATTACGGCCAAACGGTCGTTACTTTGTGGGTGACTCTCATACATACGCGTGTATATTGCAACTTTCTGAGCAGTGTACAAAAAAATGGAAAGAAATATAGGTTAGTTTTAACAGACGAACTTTAAGCATTTAGTTATTGGAAACTGGCATCGCTCCGTGCATAAAATACAAGTAGGGATTTATAATTAATATTTATAATCCTGCAATGTTAAAATAAGCTGCGCACGGTTTGTTTTTTTTTATCTTATTATTTTATTCCTTTGGGATATTGGTTGGCATTAAAATTTAATGAAGAGTGTTTTGAATTACGATTGCAATTAAGCTTCGCTTAAAGACGATTTTGTAACTTCCGAGAAGCAGAGGATAGAGGACCTTGTACCATTTGTTAGAGTCGAAGGTTACAATGTCAGGGTTAAAGGTATTCTTCATACAGACAGTAAAGGCGCGAAATGTACTTAGAATATCACGTTTCCAGATTTATTTAACAGACAATTAAAGTTTAAGTAAATTCGAGCGTTCTGATGACTCATAATACAATTTCTCTGATTTACCGCACTGATAAAAATCAATTTAGTGCCTTAAATTTTAAGTTTGAAATATAATTTATATTTCGAAGTTTTCATCTTTTTAGTTTACCATGCGCTCAAAAATAAAAATGCACACCTGGTGAGTTGATTGATGGTTTTCGTTAGGCTATTTGCATGAGGGCACAAATATCTTTAATGCAGCCACCAGGGCCAGGGACAGAATTTATGGGCCCCTATTGAAATTAGTATATTGGGGCACTTTTCAATTTAATACATTGGGCACCCAACCAATTATGTTTAATAATAAATTACAAGGGTGAGTCAATACGTTCTAGGAAAGAGTTAATAAAAAAATTTATAAGGAGTAGGAACTTTTTATTTTATTTTTCTATATAATCACTATCCTTTCCTTTCTTTTTATTTAAGTGAATCATAATACATAATAATAATAATAATAACTACAACTAATAAAATTTATATTACCATAGATCAATTTGTACTCACATAGTAGAATATAATTATATATATTGCACAACAAGGCAGAGGCTGTAGTTATGGGCTCCTAGGCAGTTTAACAGATCGAGTTCCCTAGGATTCCATTCCTTGGGCGGATTTACCATTTTGCCGCCCCTAGGCTATTTTTGCCGCCCTCTTCCTACCCGTCCCCCAATCAGTGGTAGGAACATAAAAATCGTTACATTCAATATATGCCCGAGCCCGGCGGCCACCCTTCCCAATGAAACCCTTGCACAATCCTCCTCCTCCTCCTCCAATATATGCCCGAAACTTTTGTATTAACAATAAATATGCTGAAAAACGAACTCATAAATTGAAATATAGACATTAAATGACATTAACTTATATTGAAGTATTATCTGTTCGTGGTATATAATAAATCAAATTCAATTTTATCGAAATAAATTTTAATTTTAGCAAAAAATAAAAGCCCATTAAATACTGGTATTTAAATGGAAAACATGACGTCTAGCTTTCTTCTCGGCAAAACATCTGATTATATCATCGTATGGCAGTGATTTTCAATAGACAACTCGTGCGCCAGATCCAGCCTGCGAACAATAAAAATTAGCGCAGCTGTAAATATAAGAAAACGGAAATTTTTTTTCTAAGGCTACTAATTTTGTTCTAAGGGGACTAATTTTTTCTGGAGGGGCTAAAGCTCTTACCTCAATGCTATTTCATTGAATCAGAAAATTTGTAGGGAGGGGATAAGCCCCCCCCCCCAATATCTGTATAGAGTGTAAGATGATTTTGTTTTCATATATTCTGGCCCGCCGACTGACAAAAGGATTCAAAGTGGTCTACGCTGAAAACTAATATAAAACCACTATAGTATGTGGTATTAATTTTGTTATATTAGACTCAATACACAAAATTTTGCCGCCCTAGTCTATAGCCTAGTAAAGCCTATTGGGAAATACGGCCCTTCGCCTGTCCCCTGCTCTGTCGTACCTTAAGTGCACGCAATTAAATGTCATCGTGCAGTATTAAATAGTAGAAAAATACTACATTTTCATTTGCGGATATGTATGTATTACCGGCGAATCCCGATTTTAGGCCCAACTAGATTGGCCTAGGCCAGTGATTCTTAAACTGTGCTCCCCGGAGCACTAGGGTTCCGCGAGTAATATTTTTGGGCTCCGCGAAGGACATCGGTATTAAAATATTCAGCAAAAATCCGACTTCTTAACTAAATTTATTAATCTAGTTTTTTAGCGCTAAATGGCTATTTATTACGGGAAGAATTTTATTAGCGTACTTTCTCCTACGACTGTTTAAGGGGCGTTCAAGTATTATTCAAATTTAAGCGTATATTTTGGGCTGTTTTATACCCTCTTACATATAAGCAAAAAATGAAAATCACTGACCCATCCCATGCTTACGTGAGGTTTTCATTCTCTGATTTTCATTTGCTGCTGTAAATACAAATTTTAGAGTAATTTAAAAATTGGTATAGGTTTTAATTATGAATTAATTAGTGCATTTCTGTTAAGGCAGTTGTCACTTGGTAACAACCCCCACTGTGCTCGTTGTATTATTTTCGATGCGTAAGACATCGAAAATAACACAGTCGAACGTTATTTAAGTTACGTAAGTTGTTTAAGTTACGTCATTTTGTTAAGTTATGTAAGTTGTTTAAGCAACTTACGCAAGCATAGTTCAGCCAAGACCCCCACCCCGTTGTCCCAGAAATAAAAAATAACCAAAGTTCGAACCTTCAGCCCTCCCACGATACTTACTTAGTAGCTTAACGCCCCCCCAATTTGTATACATAATGAATTGCTAAATTTTTAAGGTTTACGTGATAGAATTTGGGGCTCCGTCATATAGTTTTGGATTTAAAAGGGCTCCGTGACCAAAAAAGTTTAAGGAACGCTGGTCTAGGCCAATCTAGTTTGGCCTACTATACACTGGTATGAACTAGCTTGTCCTAGCCACTAATAAATTTGCCAATATAATTTGGCTTAATTTTATTGATCCAAACGACCGCTCCAGCGCCAATCTGGCGTAAACTTTAAGCCAATAGTAACTTCGCCGCCACCCCACCCTCTATCCCATCCTTTACCCTTTTCTTGTGTTAGTCACAAAGCCGTGCTTACGTGGTAGTTTCATATTTTCACTTACACCCGAGAAAAAATGTAAATCTACTTCCAATGTAATTTACGTCATTTTGTGGAGGGGGGGAAAAGTGTATTTTCTTATATCAGAAGATCAAATACAGGGTGGTTATAATTAAAGTGACTCTACTCAAACCCCTCTAGAACCCGTTCTACTCATCCGATTTCCATATACGCGCTATATAGATCATGGGGAAGAGATTTCTGCAATTAAAAAGTAGTTCAGATTTCGACCACCAGATGGCGATTTCTACAAAATCTATGCTTATTTATTTATTTATTTTTGTTGGTGGTAAATATTCAAATATCATGCCAAGTTACAAGTTTTTAAAACTGTGTTTATTAAATTGCTTTTTTAAATTATTAATTAATTATCAATTATTTATTAATTTATTTAAACTGATTTTTTAAGTTACAGTATCACTTCCAAGGCCATCAAGTTTGCAATAGGAAAGTGTTGCCATAACTAGTTTATAAATGACTGTATTAGAAAAAAAAGAGCCGTAAAATGCCATTCAGATAACATAAAATAGCTGAAAACCGTAATTAAAACGTTGTCTTTAACACTGTGAATAAAAGTAAGAGAAGTAATGTAACAAGGCTATAGAGATTTTAGCCCCCTTGAAAAACGAAAAGTGCAAATGAATACTACGTGTGGAGCATTAGGGGGAGATCACCCCTTAAATCTCAAGGCTATCTACATTAATGAAAAGAAATAAAGAAACCTAATAAAGATCAACGTTGACTTTTAAAATCATAAAGGCCTTCATTCGGTTATTATCATCACATATCACTCTGAAATTTTCCCCCAACACGCTAAAGAACTACCATAATTCACGCCATAATTACTTCACTAAAAATATGAAGTGCTTTAAAACCAACAGAGTTAGCCACTTCAACGAGTTGCTCAGACCTGCAAAACAAGGAATGTTTAACTGCCGGCTTAGACCAGTCAAAATAACAGCAAAACAATAAAGAGGACAAACGTGTGCACCCTCAACTTCAGACGTACAAGTTTTATCCATTTCCATCTAGAATGTAAGCCAGATAATACGAGGGAGTATTTCCAAAAGTTATTTAAGTCGGGAATGGAGAATTGGGGGAGGAAACCTCGTCTCACCTTGACCTCAATATTGCACAGCCTCAGGTTTTTGCAGACAGGAACAGGATACAAATAATGAGAGGTCATCTTGTGGCAAAAAAAGAAGTATATTTTCGCTTTTTAATATTCTTTTTTTGGTAGACTTAATTCGTGTTTCCTAGTAGTGTTTCCAAAAGGATTTTACCATTATATTTTTGGTCTTTTCGGAAGTGGCAACGGGTGCAAGCGCATTAAAACGACTTGGATGAACGTAAAGAGGACGAGGAAAGCGAAATTTGAAAAGTATTTTGGAAACGTCATCTTCACCGGCGAATAAAATAAACGTAGTTATTTTTAAAAATATATTCTTTTTTCACTTTAATGTAAAACTTCCGGATGAAATGCATTACTGTGCGCAATTTTTAACAAATGAACTCCAAAAATTATCTAATAATTAATAATTATAACAAAAATAGATTTACAAGGGCAAAATTTTGTCTTTTTTTTTTTTAAATATTATTTATCCAAATTATAAATGAATACACGCACATACACACAAATATGCACACTAGTTACTACTTTCACACACTAATTAATGATTTTCATTTCATTGAATGTAATTCAGTCATATATGCATTTCTTTCTAATTGATTAATACAGCATATGCCGTCTTTCTGGAAATACTGAGCTCCCGACAGGCGGCCATTATTTCAGCATTATGTTGCAGAAGGATGAATGAATATAATATTTTCCTGCAGTAAGTTTCTAAATCACGACAGATTTATAGTGGAATAATGAAGCCTTATCGAATCTCAATTACCATATTTGGAAACTGGAATCAAACTCATCGATAGCCGTTTATCTAACTAGATTATTTTCTAATAGTTGAAATACGGGAAATAGATAAGCTTAGTCGTGTTTTTTTTTTTTGGTTTGCAAATACGAATGTAACCAATAGACCATGATGGAAGCAAGCATGTAAACACAAACAAAATGTTTAAAGATTACTACATTTTATCTCACGGTTTTTATTTATGATTAAATTAATTGAATTGATAAGGAAAATGTGTAGAAATGGACGGTCGTCTCGTTTTAATTAATTATTAAAAAGTATAATTTCAATTTGTTTTTGCAACATCACATTATCTTAAGGTTAAATTAAAACAAACATTTGCATAGAGTCAATGGCGGATCCAAACATCATTCAAGGGGAAGGGATGCGATTTGTTTTCGATTCCTATTTCTAGTTAAGTGTCCGGTATTTTTCATTTCATTTTCTATGGCATAATCCCGGCTCGGGGAAGGACGATCGTAACATTGCTCCCCCTCCCTTGGATCCGCCAGTGCATAGGGTAAAATTCTACGTCATCATCTATCAACAATGGACGTAAGTGATAGTCTATTGCAGATAAATTCATCATTTTATTTGGCCTATAAGTCTATCAAATAAGAAGACAATGGCCTTACTGAAGAAATTATGAGAACAATCTAAATAAAAAAGGGACAATCTTAAAAACCTAAAATTTCCAAAATTTTGAATTTATTTAAAAAAAAGGTGATTTATTCAATTAAAAATAGCCTGAAGATGAAAAGTTATCTAATTTTTCTTAATAAAGTGGCGAAATAGATGATTATGATGACGCCATTCACGTGCCATCATCTTGTGATAATGTGATAACATCAGTAATGTGACAAAAAAAAAGGTTATAAAATTTTATGATGATTTTTATGGCTTCAACCTTATAGCATAAATGCTTGCAATGTCAAAATATGGGAGAAGATCACAATATATATTTTTTTCGATTGTATTAAAAGCTTATAAGTAGACAGTAAATTAACCCTCACTAGGTTATTAACATTACATGAATACTTGTTATTACATGAAGATTTATCACTGCACGAGAACGTTAGGAATGCATATTATGCATTGTATGGATTTGTGAAAAGTAAATATTTCAAATCAGGGGCTCCTCTTACATTGGAGTAACTAGCCTCAAGTTCTAGCGGAGGGATATAGCCGCCCACCCAATATTCGGCACCTATCATGGCTTACTAATGGCAATACCCCCCTGTAATTAGAACGTAATCATAATTAAAGCAGACGAACTGTTGAAGTCACGGTTAAAGAGTTCACGAACCGCAGTATCACAGTATCGGGGTGCGTGAAAAACGCTAGGCATGAAGAGAGATTAAACATACGACATCCAATAACTCACTGTCAAATTTTCCCTTTCGATTTTCCCTGAGAAAGTAGCGATATAATTTTTTGATTTGCGTAAAGTTGTTATCATCTTTTTTCTTCTTCTAAATATTAGATTGCGGTTTCGCGTAGTGGGTGAGTAAAACTTGCTGAAGCAGTAACCTTACAACCCAGATACCAATTAATCCACATCTGCCGCAGCATGCAACGTTATGAGTAATGTGTGGAAATCATGGTTTTCAGTTTCTTCCTGTGTACATGTTTAAGGAAATAATGTGATTATAATCATGCTTAATTTGCAAGGAAAACTTACGAGAATCAAGTTGGCACTATTTTGCGTCCGCGGAAGTATAATGCAAAAAGATTCTGACCCCGATCTTCATTTCTTCGCGCAAGGATTCAACAAATTTGGGATATGAAAATAAACCTGGCAACACTTCCTTTTCGCTATCATATAGCGCAATTTTTTATATGAATATTTTCCCCTCAATGAAGATGTTTCGGTGAACCAGCAACTGCTAAAATAAAACCTTCCTGAAAAAATGGCGAACTAATTTTCATTGTAGTGACTAAGAGAGTTACAGCGTTATTATACAGTCCGGTAACTCTCTTAGTCACCACAGTGAGAGAGTTATGGCGTTATTATGCAGTTACGTACTCTCGGGTTCGATTCCGGTAGCTGAAAAAACGATCGTGGTTTGGATTCTACATTAAGCTGGTCCCTTCTTCTTCGATAGATCGTTATCCGGATTTTCAAAATTTGCTCTACGAACACTGCCTTAACTCGCCTTGATTTCATGTGGAGAGCTACAGCCACACCCCAATGCTCTGCAAATTTTATTCATTTATAATTTTCGTCTCTCTCTAGGGGAGCTAAATTTTTACACCGCTAGTCCCCTTAATTACGCCAATCTACGGATAGGGTTCACAAGCAATTTTTTGGGGGGGAAATGGCTTTTAAACATTTGCGAATAAAATTTATTTTTCTATGCACGACCGCCGTTAACGGGTGGGGACAGGGAAATCAGCCCCCCCCCCCATGTTAGTATTAGGATTCCATGCCCCCAAATTACAAACAAAATGTCTTCTACTTGTATACTGTCCCCCCCCCCAACATTTTTATGCCATCGGCGTCCATGTTTTTACTTTCCAGGGCTACACGATGGGTCGTCTGGGCTGGGATCGGTTCAACATTGCACATATTGTATCTATTGACATAATGAAATACATTATATATATATTGAAAACATTTCACATATTGTATCTATTTTAACATAATAGATAAAGTTGTGGTCGGATGTCTGTCCGTGCCGGTATTTGTCTACATAAAAAATCCATGGGAAAATGGCGAAAGGAGGATGAGAAAAAAAAAAGAATTACGTCTTAATCCGACATCCAAACTGCGATGCATTTATAATCAGCTAAGCCTAACGGGAATTGAACCCAGAGAAGCTAGTTCAGTTCTCGAAAGTGGGAGAGAGAGAGAGAGAGAGAGAGAGAGAGAGAGAAAGAGAGAGAAAGAGTAATGATATGAATTAAAGAGATCTCTAGATTTAAGCTAAGAATCGTGGATGCACAAACTAATTTATTATAAACGATCATTTGTACTTCATTAACATTAAAAAATCAATAGTGCCGCAGATGAATTATAATTTTAGTTAACACTATCCCCTTGTTCCAGTTTTTCAGCAAATATCCTGAATTTTTTTTTCTCATTTTTAATTTCCTTGATCACATTCACCGAACATTGTGGACTAGAGGTAACGTTATTTCAGGCCGACTTACGTTCATTGCTGTTGTCACTGACTTTAAACTATGTATTAACTTACCACAACAGAACCTCGCTTATTCGTGCTCTGATTATTCGCGTTTCCGTATTATCCGAGTCGAATTTATTTTTCAAAAAGCTTACATAAATTTCTGAACGCGAGAGCCACCATAAAACAAAAGAACATAAGAATTTTTTTAAGAAATTAAACGTTATCGTTAATCAGTTTTGTTTCAAACTTGAATGTGAGACAATCATTCATTTTAAATTGCCTATTAATTAATATACAAAAACATTGCACATATTGTATCCATTTTAACATAATATATAAAGTTGTGGTTGGATGTCTGTCCATACCGATATTTGTCTACACAAAAAACCCATGGGAAAATGGTGAAAAGGAGAAGAAGAAGAAGAAGATGATGATGATGATGATGATAAATCCGTGACATTCTATTTCAAATAAAGATTTAGATTAATTTTAATCGCAGAAAGAACAATCAGTACGCAACATCTGTTGTTGGTGGTATTATCTGAGATGGGCATGGTCTACATTACTTCAGATAATCTGGGTTCTATTGCACTAGGTATTCGCATTGTTATAGGCGTATAGCTGCATGGTTGAAATAAAGAGTTGTTAGGAAGACCTATGAGAAGTGGGCCAGACTAAAATGCAGCTAGTGTCCTTGCATAGGCATACAATTATATGGGCCCGTGTGTCTCAAGCCACCGAATAATTTAAAATAAATTGTAATTTTACATATATTGTAATATATAAATGTTCATAGTATGTGCTTGCCCCATCCCCAATGATATTGAAAACTCTATGCTGTAAACACAAGCCATAGACGTAGAGTTACACGGGCCTAAGCTCCCGCCTCTAAATTGTATACATGTGTATGTGTGTATATATTACGTGCTTTGGCCCATCAACACCCCAATATAATTTTGAAACCTCTACGGTGATGCTCCAAGCAACAACAATTAAAGTTATATGAGAAAGATAGATTCGTCTGATTATAAAGAAGACAGTTGGACAATATTGTCAATGAATTTGTGCGTATATCAAAGAGAGAGTGTGTATATAGAATGGTATTTTGTTTTTGAATGATGTAGTCTTTATGAGGCACCGTCCTGTTTCACTCCGGGATCCAATTATTTTACTAATTAAAGAAAATGCATACTGAGATATTTTACTACAAAATCTTGGATTGCTAATTGTGTTGTCCCTGTTTTACTGGGTCAAGCTAATGAGAAATTAGTGAACCAGAAAACAGCTCTTTTTTTCTTTAACTGTTTATCGATTTAGAGCCAGATTTCGGCTTCGAATTGTTGTCAAATTTGTAACTTACAGAAGAAGCTTGAATGTTCGACGTTTACACGTCGATGGTATCGCGAACAAGAGAAAAACTGAACTTTCAGGCAAATGTAGCTTGAAAGCTCACCAGTAACTCAAATTAATGAATTTTGCCTAAGTTTTTAAATATAATGGAGTTATGTCAAACTCTCCGCACATTACACGTAGTTTGAAATTTTGTAGTGTTTAAAGCCATGTCATAATATCTGATCGTAGTGTTTAAAATACTAGACTTTATGGTATTTTATATTTTTGAGGAGTTACTATTTAACAGCACTATATTCCAATTACTTTTGTCCATGAATGTGACAAAAATCATAATTATTTTCATTAATTAAAATTAATATATGCTACTAATTTATTAAAATTAATTAATAGCAGCTAATTAAGTGAAAAGAGTACGATTTCTTCTAAGCCTATAAATTAAATGCAAAACTTTTTTTGAGGAAAAAAAAGAGTTAATTAAACCATAAAGTTTAAAAGTCAAAATTGCATTATCCAAAACACTAAAAAATACCAAAAAATACTGAAATTAATTTATAGGACTAGAAACACGTTTTGTAATGCGTTCTGGTCCAATTGGAATATTAGTCATGCTTTTAATTCCACCATACCGCTTCGGAGTTTCTTATTTGCTTACTTCCTGATTGCTAATTGATAACAACTGACCCATGGGTCTAGACGGTACTCAGTATTCTTTCTCCACGGAATGTCAAATATTCAAAACAAAATTCCCATAGTAAAAGTATTCACGCAGAACGTATTTTACACTTTCTTTTATCTCGCATACATTCATGTGTTTTCCTGTTTTTTGTTTTCACGACTGCTAGTGATTTTTTTTTAGTTATTTGGCATTGACGTTTGGAAAAAAATTGTGCTTTGTGATTAATTCTCTCGATAACATAGTATAGTTAATAATAGGTGTGGTTAAGCCCGATTATAAAAGGAAAGGCGTTGACAAGAAGACAAAATTCACAGATGTGAAGCAATGAACACTAGATAGCATAAATAAAAGAAATGGGAACTTAGGTAGGCTGAGGAAAAGGCAGAAAAAGAGAGAGGAAAAGAAAAGAGGGAAAAGAGAAAGCGAGAGAAATAAAGAAAAGAGAGATAAAACATAGTTAATTATAAATAAATAAAACTTAGAAACCTTCCTGTATAAATATATTAACAGGAAATAATAATGCTTGTGCATGTTAATGATGATTAAAAATTATAATAATGATTATTAAAATGATAATAGTGATTGAATTGACAATAATGATAAAATGCTAGTGACATAGCTAGAGTATTGATAATAATGAGACAATGCTAGTGACACGGCTAGTGTCTCACAATATCTTTTTAATTTAATAACCAGTTATTTAATGAAAATTGTATTAAAGGTTTCTAACCAGTTTTTAATTTGTTAAGGAGTTTTCTTTTGTATTAAAGAAAAATTCAGCTATGCAAGAGCCTTATCATCAAACCAGGTCGCATACGTAACTAGTGGGCAAATTCCTTGCTTTTGAAACAACGTGCTGGAATGAAAAAGAATTGTTCATCATCTTCTAGATTCACAAAGCTGAGATCATCATCCCCCCGGCTCACCATCTTTTGAAAGGGAAACATGCAAAAGTGAAACCGCCATCTTTTTTGAATAGATTGAGCACAGTGTGGGTGTTGTGGGCCATATTTTAGAAATGGCGTCGCGTCATTATGTCTTGCACAAAAGAGTCGCCAACAAAGCGTCTAAATCGGAACTGGAATAACCATTGTCCAGCATTGGGTTCAGTCACATTACCATGATGTGACCCTTCACTCCAATGGACGGTAAGCGTTATCCATGGACACTCTTTGGCGAAGAAAGCAGCACTGACCATGAGGTAACTCCTCTCTGTATGTGTCAATGGAATATCCGTTGGAGTTGATACTTTTTGTGGGAATGCATTCGTTTTCAAAGTTATTAGAGCATGGGGTTGGAGTCAAGGCCCGATACTGGAATATGGTATTATTCCATAGTGGTATAATTAGGCCAAAGGGAAACCCAACGACATAGGAGTCGAATTAAGCCTATGGGAAGCGAAAAAGCTTATACAATTTCCGTATTGCCTATGTCCATTATATCTTCCAAGATTTAATGTCAGAGAAAAGTGTCCCCACAGACAGTAATGTCTTCCTAGCTGAGGCGTCAACTTAACAACCTGGAGTTTTCTGGTTAGACGCTGGCAGAAACAGTGCCTGATTTGAGCAGGGGTAAGCGGGGCAGCTTCCCGGGCCCCCGATTCAGAGGGGCCCCTTAAATCCTAAATTTAGTCCAGTACATTCGTAAAAATTTTAATATTTATTTTATGGGCAGTCCAGAGACTTTTCAGTGTTTAAAAAAAAAACTCTCTTTACTGGTTCCTTTCCCTTAAGACCAAGAAAGCATATCTAGATAATGCTTTATATCTATCTCGGTTTTATAAACAAAATTCATTCACTTATGTATGTTTAATGATAATAAACATGGTAATCAGAAATCTGTCGTGGGTATAGGAGGGGTTGGGGCCCCTTCATGTGTGTCTGCCTTGGGCCCCAGAATTTCTAAGTCGGGTCTTGGGCAGGGACGTGCCAGCGTTTTGGAGAGTGGGGGAGAGATCGTTGGCGACGACAAACTGGTGGCGCCATCTATTTCCACGAACTCCCAAAGTTATTAGAAAATGTCAATTTGATAAATTAATTGTTAATTAGATGTTAATTAGTTAATTAAATAGTTAAAATAAACTGAATTACAAAACAACAACCACTTGAACGATTTCAATTTTACTGATTTCGCAGAGCACCAAGCTTTAAAATCAATGGTTTCACAAAGACTGAAAGAAAATATACAAGTAAAGAGATACTGTGTTTTTTAACAATAGATACGCCAGGGGGCAATGTAAAATAGTATTATTGACGATATGGTGCTGACATTTATTGACAAGAAATGAAATTAGAATCTAAGTTTCTTTCAGCTTTGCTACATTAGTGGCAATGTTTAATGATGTTTTTTAAGTTAAAATTTTAATAGTATTCCTCAATAGTGGGAGGGGGCGATATATACCTTTCGCTCCTCCTCCTCCAAAACTGGGGGGTGAAACACCCCTGCCCCCTTTTGGCACTCGCCCAGACGCTGATCTTCATCATAATCTTTCTTTGGCCTAACTATTGTAAATTAAACATAAAAGAGAGATTGAATCATTGATGAATTAGAAATTATTTATCAAAATTTCGCATTGAATCATTGATGTGTTGGAAATTTCAATTCATCGTAAATTGAAAATTTCGAAATTGATGAACATAGGGTGAAATATACAGAAGAATTACTTATAGGAAATGTCAGCTGAAATACATTTCATTTTTATAATATCTCGAGAAAAAAGTTACAGTTGTCGACCAAGAAGTGGATGACTAACATATTCAGAGTAGTCGTGTCTGTGGTAGTTGCTGTTAATTTCCATCATATATGACTCCATAATGTGGTAGAAAAAACTTGCAATCACTGCATGTCATATATGCCTTTAATGATGACGACCTTGTCAAAGTGACAATGATGACAAAAGTGACAATGATGACAAAAGTGACAATGATAACAAACCTGGTATCATTGATAGCAATGATGACGAAGGGATATTGTTGACAATAATAATGATGACGAAATGGACATTATTGATAACACTGATGACGAAATGGACATTGTGGATAACAATGATGATGAAAAGATATTATTAATGATAATGATGATGGAGTGACATTATTGATGACAATGCTAACCGTCTTTATTTCTTTATCACAACTGCTAAGGGCAGAGATCCATAAGTAAATAGGATGCCATAAGTCCATAAGTAAATAGGATGCCTTTATGACATAATGATCATTTTCCTTTGCATATTTTTTAAATTTTAGTTGTTATTTTTCTCTCGATGGGCTTTTGACGAAATCTACGATGAATATACAATGTTTCGTATACCCGTGTAAAATGTACATTCAACGATTTAATAATAATAAAAGCACAGGACTTCTAGTGGTTTAGTTAAAACAGGCATTTTGGATGAGTTCGACACCACAGGTTCGATTTTATACAAGCATGTTGTAATTTTGAGGCTACTCTACACCTATCTCTAATCGTCCATCCGGCCATCTAGGTGGGGGGGATAAAATAAAAATGAAAAATCTACCGACTAACAAAAATTAAAAAAGTATCAGTAAATTAAATGTATGTCAATTTACGAAGGCTATGATAAAAAAAATGGTGGAAAATAAGAATTTGGAAAATTTAAAAACTTTCTTTGAGTCAGTTTTTAGAGAATTGGAACTTGGACGCGACTTATATCGATGTGCCCAATCGCACATCGGCATAATCGATAAACTGTTTTAGTAAGTGCTGAGTCCCGCTCTTTATTTCTTTATTTTTAATCAATTATCTGCAACTCAAGATTCTTGCATCGCTTCAGCTGTTTTTTAATAAACAATTTCTCGAAACTTCAGTTGATAGAATTTTAAGAAAAACTGAGGTAAGCAATTTTTTAAGCGCCGGTTTTCGCAAAACGTGTGCTGAGTATTCATAAATCGTATCAAAAACCTTTAAAAAATAGAGGTCAGAAACTAAATCAAGCAAACATTCAGAACGTTTGTGAATGTTAAAAATTTTATTTCTCCCCCTTTTTTTTTTGCTTTAAAACTACATATTATCAGCTTGTTTGGATTCTAGCCACTGGCGTCCGCAGAAAGTTCTTAAGGGGGGGGGTTTATAGCGTTATAATGAGGATAATAGCGCAACAACTATATATGTTTCTATATAGTTGTGAACATATTTCACTGCGTGTCTATATATACATAAAACTCTAACATAATGTGGATCATGACGCCCATTATCCCCCCCACCCCCAGCAATCTCCCATGATCCCAGTCACGCCAGGATTATCGTCACTTTCTCAAATCCAAGTCTGACTATGGCGAATATGGGGCAGTAGGGTCGTCTTTCATCTCACGGGAAGAGTAGAAGTTACAAATGACAATGTCAAACGCATAATGTTATCAAACGCATTATTTAAGTAATAAAAGATAACGATATTCTCTGTTTTCTGTTTAGTAGCTCACTGTATCACAGTTTAATACGTTCACTGTATCACGGTTTAATACGTTCACTGTATCACCATAGTCCGATTAACCAATAGGTCAATTAGGCTGTAGCCTATAGGGCGCAAGGTTTCAGGGGGCGCAAAATTTGGAAAACAAGACATGAACCAAAAACTCAAAGTATAAGAAAATAAGGCAAAAAACATTTTGTTTTCCACCGTGTTTTTGTCGTCACCATGTAACAAGTTACTAAACAGCAAGTTTTGTGTGTGGCATACAAATAAGAGAAACTAAGAAATAGCAAATTTGCTTAAAATATTTATCACATAACAGTTTTATTTATGACGAGTATT
>QLNU02014802.1:98318192-98333710 GCA_006491805.2 Dysdera silvatica
GCTGTACGATCTTCGTTATCTTTTCGTTATTAAAATTTAACTAACTAAAATATTCGTTAATAAAATTCGATTTACTAAATGTAGAGATTCAATATATTTCTTGCAAATATTTAATACAATTACATTAAATATTCAACCTATTCTCAGTAAATATTAAATATATTCATAGTAAATATTCAACATATTCACAGTAAGTATTCAATATATTCACAGTAAATATTCAATATATTCACAGTAAATATTCAACATATTCACAATAAATATTCAACGTATTCACAGCAAATATTAAATACATTCACAGTAAATATTCAACATATTCACAGTAAAGTTCAATATATTCATTATAACAAAAATTTGCCATATCAATTCAATATATTCACTATAACACATATTTGCTCTCATAATTCAATACATTCACAATTAAATCAATTGAGCGTATTGATTATAATAATTCTGTATATTCGCAGACAAATATATTGTTTATAACAATTTATTATATTCATTATAACAATGTATTATATTCAATATAATAATTTATTACATTTATTATAACACTGTCTCTGTCAAAACCAACTAAAGGGAAACCGTATATTTCCCAATCTAAACATGCAGTTGAAAAGTTCAGGCATATCATACGTAATTCTCTTCACGCGTGAAGGTGTAGTCACGTGAGTGCTTTTGACCCTCTCAAGACCGCCATAGTGCAACAATGACTCTATTAAACAAACAGAAAGATACAGAAGGCAATTATTGTTTATAGTTTGCCTTCCTGTTATTCTGTCTTCAACTATCATATTGTCCGCAGAGGAAACTTAATTTGATTCAGGAAAGACAACAAGTGAACCGACACAATATGATCTTTCGTGCACGCGTGCGCTACTGATTAGAAACACAAATGAACGTGAACTTCGATTGTCTCACGTCCCACAATAAGGGAAAATCGATAAAGCTGAATAGATTTTGCAGTCATCGATAGGCGAGAACAACTTGATTAAACTTGTGAAGTTAATAAAAATGAAAGAGAATGCTCCAGCGGAAGAGAATACATGGCCGTGATTCGATGATACTAATTGATGCGGCACCAGCAACATGACAACAGGAATTCTTAAACTTGACACTAATAGCTCAACGTGCTATCAGTAACTTCCAAACGTATCAATAATAATTATTAAATATGGTACCAATAATCCTCGAACATGGTACCAATAATCCTCGAACATGGTACCAGTAATCTTCGAACATGGCGCCAGTAATCTTCGAACATGGTGGCAGTAATCTTCAAACCTGGTGGCAGTAATCTTCGAACATAGTACCAGTAACCTTCGAACGCCATTGGCGATTAGATTTTTGTAAATGGCGAGTAGGATATCTACTTTTACTATTAGGCTCCTAGGTTTTCTAGCCAAAGCGGGCGAGTATCGTTCTTATCTGGTAACCCCAACTTGTCGAGCCCTATGTATATATATGTGTGTGTTTATGAAAGTTTTAAACTGGGTTATAGCCTCAGTAAAAACAATATCGTTTAAAAGACTGATCGAGATTACACTATGCAATATGTTTCTAGAAAGCGGCGTGAAATCAAAAGCTTGTTGCGGTCGCCAGTAAAAGAAATTTTACTCGCCAAGGTCTTGGTCACCCAGACCAGTAATGATTTTACTCATTATTTTCAACGTTTAGTCGTCACTGACAATTGAACGGTCACAAATTACACAGTCTAACCAGAAACATCGATGTACTGGCGTAGGCAGGGGGTGTTGATGGGAGTAGTAAGCCCCCATTGCGATGGAATTCTGTATATATATATATATATATATATATATATATACATATCTATATATGAAGTTGTACCTCTGTAACCCACCCACCCCTCTTATGAACTTTCTGCGTACGCTAACGCAGTGATGAGAAATGAAGAACACGGTCAGTTGTGACCGATCAGTCATAAAATTTGGCATGCGGTAAAAGCGTGAATGAAATGGGGTCCAAAAATTTATGATTTTTTGAGGAAGATACTCAAAAACGCTTCGTTTTTTGAGGACAAGTGAATATTCTCTGTCGTGATCCTCATTTCTTCATTCATCTCGTGCTTAGTTTTGTCAACGGTAATGTCCAAACAATTGTGTCTTATGAAACTGTCGTGACTGAAACGGACTTACATCACAACTGTCCTCTTTCTCACACTTTGGAAACACATATTTTTTATTGAACGAATACATCGTCTGGAAATTGCACACATGTCATTAAAATTTACAAAAGTGTTTCACATAATCTATTATGCAAATCACAATGTCCCATTCAAGAGCGCAAAATCATTAGCAAAACCTTTTTCCTTTAGCTACGTTTTCATCATATTATTAACTCGTGAAGAAAACAGCATAACAACTTCACTCTACTTTTCGATTCTACATTCACTCAATTCTATTTTTTCATTCTGATTCCCAATTCTGTGTTTATCCCGATTTCCAATTTCGTATCACGAAATTTTCAAAATTGAAATTCAAACCGATCCAGTCCAGTTTCACTTTTCCCTTTTTGATTTCTGAAATTGCCCATCTTTTTAATATTAGAAAATAGTTTAAGGGGGTCACACACACAACTAACAACTAATTCCATAAAGATATAAGGCACATTTTTCTCCGAAAATATTTATTCGATGCACACAGAACTTTTTTTTTTTGTATAGTTAGCAAACATATTTACACTTTTTATGTGTGGCGTTTTACGATACACACGATATTTTTAAAATTAAAAATATTTATATCAAATGAAATTTTTTTCTAGAAAACATGGTTTTCATTTTACGTTCAAGTCAGTAATTAAAAACCGAATAAAAAAATAAAAATCTCTATGTACAACGCATGTAAAATACTTACATGTACTTACCCAAGAAATTATAAGTCAACTCAAGCTTCTGAAAAATTGTTCTGTTTGTGACAAAAAAATATCATTTTAAGAAAGCCGTATTTTTGTAAAAAGCTTGAAATGCTTGTTATTGAATTCTCTCGTTAGATTAGTAAATTTGTTTAAAAATAGTTCTAATTAACCTAAAGCCAAAAATTTTATGCGATTTGAAAGGTAAGAACCCATATTTTTTTTAATGAAGAGAAAAATCTTTTTTAAGCATTTTGGTGAGTGAACCTTTAAAATACTTTATTTATTTATTAAAACTTCACTTAAGCTGCCACTTGATGAGATGAATAATAAAAATGACTTTGGAAACACAGTATATATCTCAAGAAAATTCACCATGTTATAGAAAGGCAAGACTACTAAAAAAAGTGACAGAGACCAGAATTAACACAATATATATGGCTTTCGTGGACTTGGAAAGGTAGGTGACGTAATTCTAAGGGACCGGATTTGGGAATATTAGAGAACGGAAGCTGTATATCCAAACCATACATTACTATCATCCAAGGCATGTATAAAAACTGTAAAATAAGTGTCAGGAGCGCAATACGGCTGGGGGCACAATTTTTTTTTGCAAAATTAGGAGTGTGACAAGGTTCAGCAATTAGTCCACTTTTATTTATTGTCATCATAGACACGATGACTAAATTTATACAAGGAAAAGCTCCCAAAGCATCCTTTTTGCTAATGGCATAACGTTGTAGGAGTATGGAGGCACTGGGCAAAAAGTACAACAAAATCTGGAAATATGGGTAAACAAAATTGCAAGTCAAGACCTAAAAAATACACAAAAGTTTCACAGCCGTTCTTCGCTGGAAATACTGGTTCCTGATTGGTAGCCGAAATTGCAGCAGCCAGGAGAAGGGTCACCTGATGAGAGGGTGACACAACGAATCCCGCAGTAGCATGGAATCTCATGGCTGGGGGATCGAGAGTCAGTGTTCTTGTTAACTGTGGGTCCAATTTGCCAACACGTTTGGTCAGAGTGGTAAACTTACGGCCAAATCCTATGCGTTTCTTTCATTCTGTCATACATATGTGCAGGGTCGGATTAAGGACTCATGGGGCCCTAAACAACTGTTTTTCAGGCCCTTTATAGAAAAAATTAAGCTTGTGTATTTATGGTAGGACCCGTATATAACGTGTATCTTGGAATCAGCAAAAATGCTCGCTATATTCGATCGAGCGTAAAATCCGTTCTGGAATTTAATTTTTAAAGTTTAAAAATAAATACAGGTATTTGCATACAACATACATACAAAAAACTCAACGAAGCCACGTTCTGCAGTGAATTGATAATGGTTGTTGTTATTATTGATAATGCATAAACACAAAAACTACGTCCAAAAGCAACTTATAATATTTTGAACAAAAAAAATATATAGTGGATATATGTATCATATTAAGAACTTTTAATAAACAGTTATTTCGACACTGGCGTAAGGTTTAAAAACACGACGTTTCGGGAGCCAACTGCTCCCTTTGTCAAGTGAAGGCAGAATTCTGCCTTGTCGAAATAACTGTTTGTTATGGAATCTCCTGGTGAAACTCTGTATTGTTTCGTTGAGAACTTTTGTTTTGCATTACGAATTTCCAAAGAAAACAAAAACGCATTTCGAAAATAACATAGTTTTGAAAATAAAAGTAATAAGTGCAAAACAGGATGTTAGTTCCTCACTCAAATTTGAGAATTTTGTGTATGAAAAGCTGTAGAAACCCGGAAGATTTACATCACTTCCGAAAAAAAAAGAACCCAAGGCATTTCGAAAAGAACGTAGTTTGAAAATAAAACTAGCGTGTACAAAACAGGATGTTAATTCCTCACTTAAATCTAAGAATTTTGTGAAAAGCTACAGAAACCCGGAATATTTACTCCACTTCCGAAAAAAAAACGCATTTCGGAAAGAACGTAGTTTTGAAAATAAAAGTAGCGAGTGCAAAACCAGATGTTATTTCTTCCCTTAAATTTGAGAATTTTCTGAAAATCTACAGAAAACCGAAAGACTTGCACTACTTCCTAAGAAAAAAAACTACGCATTTCGAAAAGAAAGTAGTTTTGCAAATAAAACTAGCGACTGCAAAACCAGATGTTAGTTCCGCAGTTAAATCTGAGAATTTTATGAAAATCTACAGAAACCCGGAAGACTTGCACCACTTCTTAAGAAAAAAAAAACGCATTTTGAAATGAAAGTAGTTTTGAAAATAAAAGTAGCGAGTGCAAAACAGGATGTTAGTTCCTCCCTTAAATTTGAGAATTTTCTGAAAATCTGCGAAAACCCGGAAGACTTACACTACTTCCGAAGAAAAAGCAACGCATTTGAAAAAGAACGCAGTTTTGAAAATAAAACTAGCTACTGCAAAACCAGATGTTAGTTCCTCACTTAAATCTGAGAATTTTATGAAAGTCTACAGAAACCCGGAAGACTTGCACCACCACTTCCTAAGAAAAAAAACCAATGCATTTCGAAATGAAAGTAGTTTTGAAAATAAAAGTAGCGAGTGCAAAACAGGATGTTAGTTCCTCACTTAAATCTGAGAATTTTATCAAAAGCTATAGAAACCCGGAAGACTTATACTACTTCCGAAGAAAAAGCAACGCATTTGAAAAGAACGCAGTTGCAATAAAACTAGCGCTACTGCAAAACCAGATGTTAGTTCCTCACTTAAATCTGAGAATTTTATGAAAATCTGCACAGAAACCCGGAAGACTTACCACCGCTAAGAAAAAAACCAATGCATTTCGAGAATGAAAGTAGTTTTGAAAATAAAAGTAGCGAGTGCAAAACAGGATGTTAGTTCTCTACTTAAATCTGAGAATTTAATCCGCTATATAGAAACCGGAAGACTACCACCTATATAACCAACATTTCATTCTACTAAGAACAGGTAGCCTGTTATTCCTCCTAAAATCTCCGGTTTTAGCTCTAAACAAATATTCCTTCAATTCTCCCATAATAATAATGCGATTAAACCCATTTTAATTTTTTTAATTGGATTTTTACTACAAACAAGTGTCTTGACCTCATTTGGTCCTCCAAGCCGATTTGTTGCACCTTGTAAAGACACACGTTGCGCGACTGACTACGTTGTGCAGTAATCATCAGCATTTTGAAAGCATTCAAGGATGGTCTTATTAAAACGAGCAAATTAGTGCAAGTTTGCGAACAGATATACTCATTTTTAAGCAAGCACAGACGATATTTCGGGATAATTAATCTAGTAAGTAATGGCTCAGCTGCTGAGTATACTTAGAAAGGCATTGAGTGTTCGTCGAAAGTAATCGCTTGGAAATTGCTCCCAAGGAGAAAAATAATGTTCGTCAGCCGACTGTGACCGCGCACACTTTCGATTCAATACCCGATGGGTCATACAAATGGCGGAAGTCTTTTAGTACGTGAATCTTGATGTTCCGAAAGCCATTTGCGAATTATCAAAAGTGTTAGGAATTGAGGAACAAGCAAAACATTAAACTGCGGTTTCAGAACGACTGAAAACCAGTGGATGAACAAATGACTTAATGTTGTTTTTTACAGGTCAGTAGTAATGGTGCAACCAATGTCTTAAAAGGCGGCGAGTTTTATTCTAGTAGAAGGAAATAAGTATGAATACTCGTAAGTGCTTTTCATTGTACTATGTGTAGTATCTTTTTTTTTTTACTACTCATAGCATGTCTTATACTCGTAATAACCTATCTTATACTACTTGTAATAATACATCTTGTACTACTTGTAATAATACATCTTGTGCTACTTGTAATAATACATCTTGTACTATTTACAATAATACATCTTTGTGCTACTTGTAATAATACATCTTGTGCTACTTGTAATAATATACCGTACTACTTGTACACACATCTTTGTACTACTTGTAATAATACATCTTGTAATACTTGTAATAATACATCTTGTACTTCACTTCTGTATTAATACATCTTGTACTACTTAGCACACACATCTTATACTACTTGTAATAATACATCTTGTACTACTTGTAATAATACATCTTGTGCTACTTGTAATAATACATCTTGTACTATTTACAATAATTCGCCTTACAATTTATAGTATTAAATCTTTTACTATTTATAACAACATATCTTGTACTGTTTACAATAATTCGCCATACGGTTTATAGTAATACAGTATATATATATATATAGTACTTGTAATAATATATCTTGTAGTACTTGTAATAATATATCTTGTAGTACTTGTAATAATATATCTTGTAGTACTTGTAATAATATATCTTGTAGTACTTGTAATAATATATCTTGTAGTACTTGCAATAATATATCTTGTACTACGTATAATCATACCTTATAAATGTCCTTTCATGGTGCTTGTAGTGCCTGTTATATATCTTGTAGTACTTCTTGTAATATATCTTGTACACCCTGTCATACAAGATGAGCGGATTTACCATTTTGTCACTCCATGGCCAATTTTTTTTTATTTATTTTTTTTTTTTGCCGCTCCTTCCTACCCTTCCGCTCCCCATCAGTGGTAGGAACATAAAAATTGTTACATTCAATATACGCCAAAAACTTTTGTATTGATACTAAATATGTTGAAAAACAAACTCATAAATTGAAACATAAACATTAAACAATATTAAATTATATTGAAACACTATTTATTTTTGGTACATAATAAATAAAATTCAAATTTATTGAAATAAATTTTAATTTTAACAAAAAAATAAAAGCACATCGAACACTGGTATTTAAATGGAAAACATGATGTCTATCTTTCTTCTCGGCAAAACATCTGATTATATTATCGTATGATATTTATTATATTAGACTCAATACACAAAATTTTGCCGCCCTAGTCTATAGCCTATTGGGAAATACGGTACTGGTCATACTACTTGTGATATCTGTTGTAGCAGTCTAATATAAATTCCTTTCATATATAATTCTTTTTAAATAATAATTGTAATAATCATAAATAGTAAATAATAATTTTTCATAAATAATCCTTCTTCGTACCTAATTTATATTCTTTTCCATAGTTAATGTAAATAAACACGGATGGGTCAACGAAATACTCAAAATTGTCAAAATTCTTTATTTACATGGTACACTCTCTCTCTCTTGTGAAAGTTAAATAGGTTATAGGAGGTCAGACAAGATGGTGACAAGAAAATGGACAAATTATAGCAAGTAAACAAATTGACACAACAGTGGTCTAGATATATTAAAGTTACAATTTCCCACAAACTGACTAAGAATCTGTATTTGTCAAATATTAATCAGTGAGATTAAGCAAGCGTTACTTAAAACCGATGTAGTTACGTCAATTATTAATTCGACAAAAACAAGTATGCCTACATCTGAACAAATACGTAAATAACAATTCGGGTATCTTTTAAAAATTACTGAAACTTTAGGTCGATGTATGATGCTTTTAATAACGTTTTTCGTAAAATAATGATTTGTCTTACTAATATATTTATTACAGTAATTGAAGGTTTAAATTCAGGAATTATTAATGTGTAATTTAAGGTTTAGTAACGTGTAATATAAACAATAGGGTTGTGTATTTTAAAGCTTAGTAATGTGAAATTTGTAGGGCTTAATAATTCTAGAAACATCATTTAAACAAGATATAACAGAGATTATGTACTCTATTACTATTATATCTTATTCTATCTTTGTATATATTATATCTTATTCTATATTATATATTCTATCTTATTCTATCTTATTATATATTATATATCTTATTCTATCTTATTATATATTATATCTTATTCTATCTTATTATATATTATATCTTATTCTATCTTATTATATATTATATCTTATTCTATCTTATTATATATCTTATTATATATTATATCTTATTCTATCTTATTATATAATATATCTTATTCTGTCTTGTATATATTATATCTTATTCTATCTTATTATATATTATATCTTATTCTGTCTTATTATATATTATATATTCTCTTATTCTATCTTATTACATATATTATATCTTATTCTATCTTATTATATATTCTATACTTATTCTATCTTATTATATATTATATCTTATTCTATCTTATTATATCTTATTCTATCTTATTATATCTTATTCTATCTTATTATATATTATGTCTTGTTCTATCTATTATATATTATATCTTATTCTGCTCTTATATCGATACAATATATTAAACAAGGTATAACTTTATCGAAATTGTTTATTGGTTCTCATGTTTTCAATGAATTTTTCAACCAAGCAGCATTTTGCAATGATTATTGTCATTATTAATATTGTTAGATTAGCATTGTTTATTTTTTTAATAAATTTGTATTTTAAGTGTAATATTGTTAATTTATTGTTAAGAATTGCTGTTGATAATTTATTGACAAATTGGTAATTTAAAATTAATATTGTTGATGTATTGTTAAATTAGCATTCCTAATTATAATTAAATTATTATTTTATCTGATTGATAATTAGCCTCGATCACAGTTTTTTAACCGGCATTATTTACCTTCCATACAAGATCGATGAGTAATATTAATTAAAATGTTAATAAATAACTTCAACTGCAATGTTAATAAGTAATGCTAATTACAAATGTAATAAGTGATGTTATTAACCTTTCGTACAATATCTTTAAGTATTTTTTTTATGTTTTTCTCAAAACGAACGAACCTTTTTATTCCGGCCACCTTTTCATGCAACTATCTTTCATAACAACCATTTTTTAATTATAATATTAGTGACCATTTTGTGGACACTAATAGAACTTCTACCCTAAGTAATTACACTAGAAGATATATGCAACAAATCGCTCACATAAAAGGTTTCACTGTTTTGCTTTTACTGCCCGATTTTCTAAAACTTAATGGCAATATAATTAGCCACTTGGCTCCAAAAATAGCAGCACAGAACATTATTTTGTATTATCATAAAAATATAATTAAAAATAATTGCAAAGGTTCTTTGGCAACACTAGCGTTGTGCCCCAAAGCACGTTATTTGCCGCCATTTCACTTTCGGCGCAAGCAGTTTTCTACAGGCTTGGTGACACTGTAAGTGGTCTACGTGACATCTCTCTCATTTTTTTTTTTTTTTTTTTTGCCTTCCTCGACCATTTCCCGCTCTTTCTAAATCAGATTTCGCGGGGTTTTCTTCTCCCCACCACCCCATCCCTATCAGCTCTCTCCCTCTCCTCTCCTCTAACTTCTTTTCCTATCCCCTGGCGAAATCGGCGAAAGCGGATCGTGATGCGGGATGCGATAGGGAAAAAAAAATCCCTGGGTGTTCATTGGTTGTGTCCAAGTGACCTACTCCACTCAACTCACTGACGCTTCACGTCCAAATTCACTATTAGTAGCGACTAGTTGAGCACGAAGATCAGACGCGTAGGGAATTTCTTCCGCCGACATGCAAGCAGGACATTAATAATAACACCCTACGTTCTCTTAGACAGAGGGATATTTCAAAGGTACGTACTAGTTGTGTTTCTTTCGTTCTACATTTTGTTTATTTCCAATTTCTTGGTGAAATGTCATGAAATGTGTGTTTTGCGAACAGATGATAATTACAAAAAGAAGATTTTCACACTCATTTTTATTCAGTAATCGTCCACTTACAAAAATTGTGTAAGTTTTCTAGAATAGTTTAAATAATCAGGGATATATAATAGATGTCGGTTCATCCTTCGTTTTAGACCACTCTTCTAAACAGCCATCCTTTAGATCAGGGGTCGCCAAAATTCCTTGACTGTCGACCTCCTCAAGAATTTCTTAACCCTTTCTTGAATCCCCTCCATTTTACTATTATGTAATTATAACAGGACAAGCAAAAAAAGACGTTTATGTCTTTTTATGACGTTTATGTTATGTTTAGTGAGTTTTTAGACTTTTTATACTTACTGTGTTTATTAAATGTATATAATATATATTACTATATTGATTTAACCGTTAAGCCAATATAATAATATATATTATATTGAATATAATTATGTATATAGTAATAAACTTATATTTATTATATATGTGTGTGTGAATTTAAAATTTAATTAATAGTTATATATATTATAAATAGTTACATATAAGAAATATATAACTATATATTATATAGTAATAAACAAAAACGTATCCATTTAGCGTTAAGCCTTAACATTAGAGGGATGAGTTTTTTTTTATGTCCTTCTTAACATTACATTTTTAATAGGATGGATAAATAATATATAAAATTTAATTTAATAATAAAAATCTTCTATATATATATATGTGAAAATAAAGTTTTTATTCACTTTGTGAAAAAAGAAACTTGATAAATCAGGATGGAGGCAATCCAAAAAAATTCACCGAATTAAATAAATATTACCTGCACGATGGTGTCTTATATTTTTCTATCGACCCCACAACTGGCCCCTAACAATGTGATACCAACTCCTGGAAGTCCACCCGATATCCACCCCTTCGGCGACTCCTTCCTTAAATAAATCCTAAGCCGTCGTTTTAGAGAAGTTCTATTATATATTTTAAAGCATTAATTAAAGACATCTGAATAAAAGATCTGTATCTAATAATTCTATTCATTAAATTAATTTATTCATAATATTTAAGCAATATTAAGAATATACTAATAAGACAAGTATTAACACGTAATATGCACACTTCTAGAAAGTGATAAGGAGGGGCTTTATCCTTTAGTGAAAATATAATAAACATATTGAAAAATATAATTGACTTCATGCGGAAATATATGTTTCTCCATTTTTGATATCAATTGCAATAAACTAAGAGAATATTTCATAGTAAAGTTATTGTAATTATCTCCAAATTTAGACTATTTTTTTTTTAATCTGAAGGAAACCAATTTTTATATGGACAAAAACTTGTCAATTTCGTTTTGATCTATTTCTGGAATAACGTAATATAATTATTAATAAGATTTTCGAAACTTGAAATTCGGTCTTATTTTCGGTTTGTCCATGAACTATAGAGATTAGATTCAATCTGCACTCCTTCTGTGGTAATATCTAAATTAGGTATTATCAATGGACAATGGATTGGAGATGACTAAATTGGGCATCATCGATGAACAATGGATTGGACATGTCTAAATTAGACATTTCCAGAGCACGGAAATATCCAGTTTGGAGAATAAACGACTTAACTCTAGTTGATGTTCCGTGGTTATTGATTATTGTCAAAAGGAAAATAATCAGCAACTAAATCATTTTTTAAAATGACATTCCATGATTATATCATACTTCATCATGATATCATACTTTATCTACAACTCCAAATAAGGTCCAAAAGATGTTGTAAAGCAAAAGATGTACGTTGTAAGGAAAATACGTACTAATATCCATATATCGTCATTGAAAAGGAGAAATTCAATAACTAAAAATCGATTTAAAAAACAAACAAAAGCACCCAGAATTTTTTTAAATTACTTCATTTCTTCAGTTAGATGATATATATATATTAAACAGACTTTATATATTAAACCAAATAGTCTTAATGACTATTTAGTAGAATATATAAAGCCTGTAAAATATAATATATAAAGTCTAATATATGCGCAATAAGACGTAAATCGCAATACATTTGATTCTATGAAGCTGTTGCCGGGATTGTAAAAACCCATTCTTAATCAGAAATATCCCCGCTAATTAGAAGGACGTTATTGAGAGAAATTATTATATAAAGAAAAGTCTTCAATGTTATTGAATATTAGAACGTTGAAAATGTATTCAATAACATTGAAGACTTTTTCTTCACATTTTTTTTATTTATTTTTTTGCTTTTTTTATGTACACGATATTCTTTCATACGCTGAGCTGGTGTTTTAATAGATTTTCCCTAGATGTTCTTGAATCGTTTTCAGAACATAATTTTCTTTTAGTTCCTTGTAAATGAGCAACCATGTTAAAGCCGCTGACGAATAATGACGATGAACTGCTTAGCGAGTTTACTTGAATAAATAGTGGACCGTAGTTGAGTAGTTTATTTAAAAATAATATCAAAGAATAGCATAACATCAAGGTTCCGGTATAACAAACCAATAAATTCGTTGGTGAATAAAGAATAACATTCGAATTTAAGCGGAATAGATAAACGACGTACTTTTCCGTCAAAACTTGAATGAATACTAATAAACCAAAAGAGAAAAAGCACCCTCTGGCATTTCGTGCCTTTCGGGTTACCATGATAACCAAAATTAAAAAGTAAAGAATTAAACACAATTGACATTTCTTCATGTACCTATTATTGATTCCACCAGAATATAGTGGCAACAAACATTTTTCATTGGTTTTAACATAAATAATTATATTATTGATACAACTACAATAAAGTGGCAACAACAGCCTCCTACCTTTGTTAAAACGTAACGAAAAAATGTGACGAAATATAAAGCAACGCTTTTTCCTAATTGACCTCCGTAAAAACGTTTTCAACTTTAAAACAAAATGTAAAATATATAAAGAAAAATTACACAATACATACAGAAAACATCATTCTTTCTAATTACGTTGTACGCCATTTCCAACTACCTTATATCAATGGTGCTCTTAATCCTTATTCATCTCAGCAGATTTCCATTGAACTTTTCCACTGTTTCAATGCTTACGTAAACTCCAAGTCCTGAATCATATACTGCGTTTATGATCAGGAGCTCGTACACCCTGTTTATTTACTGGAATACTTAACTTTTGTTTCAGATCATTTACTTCTTAACTCGAGTATGTGCTCCACGTATCGCTTAATATTACGATTACACTGAACCTTTCACCCAACTTTTTCTACACATTCATCAAAAATTTGTTGGCATTTTATGGCGCAAGGACAGCTGAGGTAATACTGCATCGGGAGCTGTAGTGTTTTTAGTGTTTGGAATTACACGTGTTCCCAATTGTTCACCGATTCACAGAACGAAACAATGAATAATTTTGCACATCCATCACGAACGGGCAGGCCGGTTTTCCCAATCTCGTCTGGAAATACAGCGCCCCTTACTCGGCCAACACTTTCACATTTGCACACAAATTAATAGTAGGTGCGTTCAGCCTTCTATTATTTGTATGCAACAGTTTTCACGCCAGCCTTTTTAAAAAAGATTGAAAATAAAAACAGCATATAATAAATTTATGCTTCTGTTTAATATAATCTTACCGTTAATCAAAACAACCATTCGTGGTCATTATAGGAGGATCATATGAAAGCTAGAACTTCCTTATAGTAATTTTAAAAAGTCTCATAGAATTCTATGAATGAAAAAAAAAATACAAATATGTAAAGTTTAATGCGGTATAAACTTAACTGAAATTGACAGTAAGTAATTGTCAAAAAATATTTTAAAAAATGAGTCTTCAAGATATTGCAGGAGAACCTTGTTTTACGTCTGCCATGTATATGACACTTGAGTTCAGCTGATGAAAAATTCATCAGCTTTTTCAACCGATTTATGCAGATGCTGTGAGAAGCATGTTTCTAAAAATGTGACCCCAATTAACAACACTATAGTAAAAGTTCGACTTACGACGATTCGGTTAGCGGCTGTTATTCAGGCGTCGTAAGAATGAAGACTCTTGTACAATTCTTGTGGTGTATTTCGACAGGGTCAAAATTGCAGTTCAACGCATTTATTTTTTTTTTTGGGAAAATATTGAAACAACTATTCTCTAGTGTGAGGAGAGAGGGGTCCAGGAGCTCTAGACCCCCCCCCTTCCCACATTTCATAGCAAAATACGTTGTTCTATTTAACGTCAAATCACGTGGTCTGTTATAAAGAAAGTTGTGCCCCGCCCCGCCCCGCCCCATGATTTTTGAATTGCTATGCCCCTGGAACTAATTTAAAGAACCTCGTTTTATGAACCGCCAGTCGACGCTTGTGGTACTTAATTTCAACATTTCGTAAAGGGTGTTGGCAGCCACAGAAATAATTGTTCAAATTTGATTTAAAAAGATCGAAGTATTATATATGCGCGATTCTTTTATTGTATTTATATGTATAATTACAGCATTAAGCACATAAAAGTCATTAATAAAGGTGATTTATAATTTACATATATCAAGTTACATAATAGAAGTTACATATATCAATTATAAAATTATTAGTAACAGAAATAATAGATTATATGTTTTTAAATAAATTATTAATGCGGCTCTTATGAATAAACTGTCATTGTCATTAATGACTAATTCTAAAAATATGGCAATTGATTAGAAACATAAATAGAAATATAAAGAATAAAATATATGCACACAACAATAAAATATTTACATTTTTAATTGTAAACGCATGTTTGTTTATATTATTTCATAAATGCATGATTATATAATTTTAAAGATTTAGACATGTAAGAGATTGTCCGTTAATGATGTCACTTTTTTTTATATTTTTGACTCTTCCCTCCCTTCTGTCACAAAATGTCACATTTTACCAATCACCCCCGTCCCCTCTGCTACACGTCACGTAATGCATTACCTAACGGAAGCCCTGTTATCCCAGGAAAATGTTAAGTGATTATTCGGCACGTTAGCATGACGTCATAATCTTGCGAACCTTCTACTTTCAGCTCTCATAGATGCAAACAACACGCACTGAGCTATATTACTCATAATATAGCTGTTGTAAGAT
>QLNU02014802.1:98333810-98344230 GCA_006491805.2 Dysdera silvatica
CATTGAAAATTTGCAGGATTGCGTTATTAAAAGAGGTATTGCCACAGGAAAAAAAAATCAGTATTCAATACAAAGGAAATCAAAATTTCCATAGAAAGGAAAATTTATCGCCCATCATCTTCATTGATAATATCAGTATAGAATTTTTTAGTATAATGTTGATGCGATTTGTTAGAAATGAAAAACAGGATGAGGTACTTCTGAATTGAATCGCACTCTGAAAGTCCTTGATAGATTTTTTTTTTTAAAAATACGGTCTTTAAAAAGCAGACCACGATGCCTGAGCAAAAAAAAGTCTTTATAGTAACTTCCGTTGCATCGTACTTCTTGCTTAAAAAAATCTTCTGCTGAAGATTTAAGGAAGGTTTCTAAGAAGGGTCTTTTCGCAACGAGGTAGCAGTTTATGTTCTCGGACATGCATGCTCTAAACCTGCATATTCATAATATCATCTTTGGCATGACATTAGACCTTGGGCCAGACAATTTACAGGGGGAATAAAACGCAAGCAGCATGATGCACTCGCGTCCCTTTGATCACGTTTACGAGTGCATGAATTATATATACAGGATATAAGACTCCGAGTGTATGGTTGAACATTAGCTGATGGGCATGCAGATCACGGGGCATGTTTCATAGCTTTGTCCAAAGAGATATATAGGACTCGTAAAATACTATAGAAAGGGTTTGGACTATAGTGCTGGAATAATAATAACCCGGAAGTGTTGTACATGGACCATCTTAAAAGCGAAGCATAAATCATACTCCATTTCGCCGCATGATATGTGGGCAAGCGAAAGCAGAATTAATATTTGTATTCATGGGGGTTCAACACCATAGCTTTCATACATTTCTAGACCTTAATGGAAATTTTAATTAGTCTTGGTTAAATTACTGCTTGACCTAAAAACGCATATACAAATATCAACAAAGCAAATGGGAGCTTTGTTTACAATGGTTACGTTTATACATAAACGGCTGGAAAGTATTGGTTCGCGTTGGAGGAACCATTTTGGAACTGGTACAACTGGTTCTGGTTCAAAACTCTGGTGTTTACATATCGAATGTTGACTTTTACCGACATTTGACCATTTTGAACCCATTTCCATCACCTTACTTCTGACTTGACTCATCACCCGCTATAGTGTCACGTCGCTCAACGCCATTGGACCGAGAATTCTGCTAACCCTGAATGGCCCAGTTGGCTGAGTTTTTCATGTGCCGCCGCTTTGTTACTAATGTATTCTCCGGTTTACGTCTTGAAACGTGTTTTTCTCCAACAAAGCCGGTATTGCAAAAGGTGGCAAAGCACGCTTTTTAATTATTGTTTCGCTGATGTAGGTTAGCAAACTGCTAATGCTGATTAACAATGCGCTTGTTCCGACATAATGGACATTTACCGTGACGTATTTCAGCTTTCAGTGATCCGAGAACTAAACTTCGAACAATTTAATTATAAGCTAAGAATATTATACAAGTCGAACACTACGCAGATTAAATTAAGAAACAATTTTTATTAACATTCTTTAGGCGTAGTAATAGTAACGCCGATGTTATGTCACAGTTAGATGGTGAAACGTTCGTAAAGAAAAGAAATGTTTTTTGCGTCTGGTGGGGCATCTAACCATGCCATAACATCGGCGTTACTATTACTACGCCTAAAAAACGTTGATAAAAATTGTTTCTTAGGCTAAAAATAATTGAATCGGTCAGTTTGAAAAGGGGTCATGTCCATAAGAAAATAATGAAACATAACCCCTTTTCAAAATGGCCGATTCAATTATAAGCGGAGATACTGTTATAGTAGGAATATAAAGCGGATATACTGTTATAATAGGGATATAAAGCGGAGATACTGTTATAATAGGGATATAAAGTGGAGATACTGTTATAATAGGGATATAAAGCGGAGATACTGTTATAACAGGGATATAAAGCGGAGATACCGTTATAATAGGGATATAAAGCGGAGATACTGTTGTGATAGAGACTATTGATTTTTATACTCTTCTGATGAAAATTACTTTAGCGGCATTTAAAAATATGATTTAAGATCGTCTTATATTCCATATATACGAGCAAAAATAAAATTGATTTTAATTTGAGGAAAATTTCTCCGTGATAATATCCCAAAAATTAAAAAAAGGAAAGTGTTGAAAGTATTCAGTATTACAAGCACGTTACGAAAGCTATGCTTGAATAAGATGCTAGATGTAGATTGGGGCAAGGGTGGCCGCCGAAGCCGGCGCTGCAATCCCAGACGGGACGCTCAGACAGCGTAACCAACCGCCAACGCGGGTTGGTGGGGAAGGTGGATATTCGAACGTCGACCCTACGTAGCACACGAAGATGCACGTTCGAATAGGTGTCGTCATTTAAAGATTAGACGTTGAATATACCGAATTTGTCTATTATTACAAATAAGCTAAGATCGCGAATAAATTCGTTATACAGTGTTACTGTAAAAGTTGAAAGATGGCGCTCCATAACCAACCGGGTACTGTTTTATTTATTAAAACCGGCAGGACTACACATATAATGAGCATAGTTATATTCAACGTTATCACTATACGTGGAAGCCAAACATGGAGAACAACTATATAGCATTAGCACCATGTAGCTAAATATAAGGCCATATATGGCCTTATATTTAGCTACATGCAGCCAAAATAGAAAGATACAAATGACCAATATCTTAAACATAAAATTCAAGGAACCTATTAAGACACCTAGAATTGTATCAATCCCTCATTTACAACTAGCTCAAAATCAAAATTATGGAGGTGGGCACAAGTAGGTTTAAAGAGGGATCTATGGAATGTTAAAGAGGGGAGCATGAGCCTTGATATCCTATAGGGAATTAAGCCCCCCACGAGCCCCCCCTTTGTCTACGCATGCGTCAAGCAGCCCGGGTGCCCGGATGAAGTCTAGGAGACCGCGCTGACAAGAACCAGTGCTGTGGGGGCTCCCGGCCTGGTGAAGGGGTCATGGCCGGTTGAAGTAAGCCAGGGGAGGAGGAGGGGGGCACCGTTGGCTCTCGTCGACGCCCCTGGAGATGAGGATCAGGATTTCTCATCTGGGAATCCGAAAATACCACGATTAAAATATTACCGATCACAATTAAAAATTACTTATCATGATTAAAAATCACTAATCATGCTAACGTAAAACTATATAGTTTATTACAAAGTTTTAATCCCTTTCTACGAGATATTGCATTGTTTTCTTGACAGGTATGAGAACTCCTCGCTTCATCATGATGGCAGTAAACATTGTCGAGGTCGAGGATAGAGCTGTGGAAGACATTGATTAAATAATGATCCCAAGACGTGAGCAATATAATAATCAGCATTTATTTCCATATTTGCTGGAATTCGGAAAAGGGGAACATTGCCGCGGCCTGTTATTGCTCTGATGAGCATATACCCTTTCTCAAAAATTTTCATGTTTTGCAAACACCAATTTTCTGGAATTTTTTCTCTCTTCTTAACGTAGCATATGTGTCTATCTTTATTGCAGTCGTGCAGATAAACAAGGGCTTCGTCCAATGTCACCCCATATTGAACCCTGTTTCCGCTAATCGTTTTTCATACGAATTTCGACAATTGATACGACTGTTCCGTTTGTTCTTATCCGTTAGTAAATGAACTTTGTTTTTTTTCTTCTTTTTAACCATACCCAAATCCTGGTATAATAATTTATGTGTAGTTCCAGCATTAATGTCTAGTGACTGTTGTATGGTCCGATAGGACGAAAGGTTTTTGCAAGAGACCACCTTTCGCACTTTGTTCACAACCTCCTTCGTTCGTTTTATAGGTCGCCTAGGAAAACGCGGTGCCTGTTCACTATTACTTACAACATTTCGATGAATCCCTTTACCATCCAAAATGTCACCGATTGCAGATTTACCTATGTGCAAACTTTTCTTCTTCAACTCGTTTGAAATATTACGAGTTGAAAATTCAAGTCTGGAAGGGCATTGATATTTGCCTCTACTTCCAATGACAAAAACTTCGGCATGTTAACGTGAAATACAACCTTTCCATATGATATTGAGCAGCGCATGATCTGTTACTAACTCTGCGCATGTCTGATATTTATGCAAATAAGCATACACCTAATTTAAATGGACTGTCCGAAAAGAACGTGAGTAACCTCTGTAATTTATGGTAAAGGATTAAGATCGTACCACGTCAGGACTTATAACTTGTCGGAAGATCCGAACGTCCGATAATTAGTAGATTGGAAGACGGTTGATAGACTAGCACGATTTATTTCAAAAGCCTATACTATAACTTATGAAATACACATTAATAATTAATAGGAAAAAAAGTCTATTTTTCATGAAAACGTTGCAAATGTTATTTATATATAACTAGTTTATTCCTTAATAGCGTAGATTTTTTAATTATTTATCTTTTGATTCGTCCCTGAAAGTAAATTTCACCTTAAAATATGTTGTTTTGGTCTTTGGCTAATAAAAATTAAGCTTTGATGTGCCTTTTGCTCCTTAGATGTGGTTCTGATATTTATTATTTAATGTTATTCGAAGCATTTATGTAATAGAGTAAATATATTTTACATGGTTCAAAGTGCACAAAATTCCAAACTAGTGGATTGCGTATTTATTAAAAAAATATATAAGCCGACGTTTTAATACGTAGATGTCTAAAAAACATTAAACGTCTTGAATGAACAAATTCAAAACAGATAAATGAAATTGAAGGATGAATAAAACTTGAAATAAATAAATAAACATAAAAATAAATAAATTGAAAATAAATAAATTAAAAATAAATAAATTAAAAATAAATAAATTAATGAAAATAAATAAATTGAAAATAAATACTGAAAATAGCCAAATAAATTGAAAATAAATACGAAATGAAAATAAATAAATAAATTGAAAATAAATAAATAAATTGAAAATTAAAATAACAAATTGAAAATAAAATAAATTGAAAATAAAATAAATAAATTGAAAATAAATAAATAAATTGAAAATAAATAAATTGAAAATAAATAAATAAACTTGAAAATAAATATATAAAATTTAAAATGAATGAGGAAAGTTGAAGTATCTGTAAGGAAAATTTAAAAATGAATTAGAATTTCGAAAGAGAAACAGCAGAAAAATGAATAAGCCAAAAGAATAGAGAAGCTGAAAGGATAAATGATAAAGCTAAAAATAAATAAATTTGAAGGGAAAATGAGCAAACTCGAAAGGGAAAACTAATAAACTTAGGATAACAATTAAGAAAGCTTGAGGAACGAATAAAGATGAACTCTCGCTCTCTCTCCCCACCCCCCCTCTCATCCTTCATTTTTTACAAAATTAAATATCTTCAGGCATTTTTTTGAACTATTAAACTACGCATGTTTGTCATTTGTGTATATTCTGTACAGCGAAGTATTTTGGTTACACAAATTAATGACTCAACTTTTAATTTAGGTTGAAATGGACTTCGAAGTTGCGACTGTTTATTTTTACTTTCAAACGTAACAAATTAAGTTCTAAAATAAAAAAAATTTAAGGTGGTAAATATACTATTTCGATCTTTGGGTATTCAAGCGTTCAAGCATTTTGCACAGCAAACATGACGCATGGCTGATGGCGCGTGTTTTGGGGAAGCTGCAAAACTTGCTTTATTTCTAATTTATTTATTGCATCAGACATTACTGGTTTTTGTAATTATAATATGATACACTTTACTACATTATAGCTTTTCGTTACGTGTACTTCATTCGTTTGAATTACTGTGATTAATTTATAAGCAAATGTTTAGTAATATTTTGATAACTGTTTTGTTTCCATATACAACAGGGAAATGTCAAAACTAAGAGAACAACCAAAATAAATAAATGCATCCGTTTAATATTGAAAGTAAACTGGTTAAACACTAATATAGAACTATTTGTAAGCATATTTAATAACAATAATAATAGTTTATTTTTTATGTACAGCTATACTGGTAGGCCATTGTCTAGTATTTTGCCACTGGTAGGCCATTGTCTAGTATTTTGCCACTGGTAGGCCATTGTCTAGTATTTTGCCACTGGTAGGCCACAAACAGATATTTTGCGATCAACAACCTGTGTATGAAATAGTAGGGCAATGAAAATATGGCTGACCTAGACAGAAAAAAAATGATTGTAGACTAGGGCTAGACTAGAACTTCCAAGGCCAGGGAAAGAGAGGGAGACCAAGAAATATATGAACTGTAGGAGAACTTATAAAGGAAAGGGAAAAACGTAGGGAAGCGATTTGCAGAAAATTTAAGCAAATGGGAATTTTTTATTGAGGCACTGCGCTCTACTAGGGATTAAAGGGAGAAAGGAGAAGACATAGGGCAGTGGTGCTTAAATTGTGCTCCCCGGAGCCCTAGGGCTCCGCGAATAATATTTTGGAGCTCCGCGATGAACATCGGCATAATATATTCAGGAATTGGAAAACTCGTGGCTTCTTAACTAAATTTATTAATCTAGTTTATTAGTTCCAAAATGAGGTGTTTTAAAAAAGATCTGGAAATTTGTCGGTATTCTGAATTGAAAGGTATTTTTTATGTGTACTTTTATAAAATCTTTTTTAGACGATGCACTTTTAGGGTAAACCGCAGCACAATCTATAGTAGATAGTGAACATGAAGAAGCGCAAGTATGACGAAAGCTACCTGTCATTTGGATTCATGGACAATGATAATTGTCCTCAACGGGTTGTCTGTTTCAAGGTGCTCACAAATGGCTCCATGTTCCCTGTTAAACTGTGTTGGGATATTGAAACTGTACATCCTAATTACAAAGATAAGAAGATGTGTTTATTCAAAAGAAGTGATGAATTATTGGGACAACAAAAATGCATGCATTTGCATTCCAGAGCTGTTAATGAAAAAGCGACTTAAGCATCATACATTGTAAGCCACCATGTATCACTGGCAGGAGAAACGCACAAAACTGCCGAAACTCTTATCAAGCCCTGCGTAACTGATATTGTAAAATTCATGTTAGATGAAAAATCATCGAAACTGGTTTCCTCAGTGCCTCTGTCAAACGATACCATAAGTTAGTGGATTAAAGTTATGGTGATGAACGTAAAGACTGAGGTGACATCCCGTCTTAAAACGATTAGCTAACTTCTTAAAACTTCTTTAACTTCTTAACACGTCCAGCAACATCGGTGGATGAATCCACCAGAATGAATGAATTCATCTACCATTCTGGTGGATGAATCACCGTATTCCTGAACAGCCAGATGCTACTTGTGTTCGTCCGATACAAACACGAGGTATTAGTTAAGGAAGACCTTCTTTTGTGCAAGTCCCTACGAAGTAATACCACAGAGGCTGAAATATCCAAAATATTGGACGATTCCTTTACAGTAAATGAAATACCGCGGGAAAGTGTCAATATTTGCATGGATGGTGCTAAAGCTATGGTGAGAATAATTGCTGATGCTATTGCACGAAACAAAGAATTTGCCATCAATTGTACAAGTAGTCATTAAATTTTATATTGCATTTGTCATTGTACAAGTCATTGTATTTTACTGGCAGGCATTGGCAGTGAAAAAAAAAACACCAATGACTCTGAAATTTGGCGTTCTCAAAATCTGAGTTGAAAATAATAGATTTCATTAAATCACGTCCTCTCAACATGCGATTGTTTCAAGCAATGTGCAGCGATATGGGTAGCTCCCACAAATCTCTGCTTCTTCATACTAAAGTTAGGTGGCTTTCTAGAGGCAAATAAGTTATGAGGTTATTTGAATTGTAAGAAGAAATGGCATTTTTTCACTGATCACAATTTGAATGGGTTGAAAAATAGTCTTACTGAAAAAAAAATGGCTATATATACTGGCGTACTTAGCCGACATATTTTCAAAAATCAATGATGTTAATCTTGGTCTCCAAGGAAAGCACATAATAGTGTTTGTTGCCAATGACAAAATCACAATATTTAAGACGAAGCTGAAGTTTTGGGCACAACCTATCAAAGACCGCAACGTCGATTGTTCCCCGACATTAAAACACCTCTGTGACGATGACATGGACGAAAATGAGCTTCCTGATCATATTTTTGATGAAATCGACGAACATCTGAAAGACTTGCTTCGTTCAGTTATGGATTATTTCCCAGAGGAGCAAGGAGAACGATTAAAAAGTGTTGAGTGGGTTAAAAATCCGTTTGCTATCACCAAAAAACCATAATGCCTAACACCCCAACAGTATGAATCGTTAATTGACTTCGGATTCTGCCCACAAAATTGCATTCGCTGAATTATTGCTTGAAGAATTCTGGTACGGTGTAGAACGCGAGTACCTAGAATTGTCCCAAAATGCGATTTCATTATTACTGCCATTTGTGACAACCTATTATGCAAATTAGGGTTTTCAGCTTATGTTGCAACAAAAACTAAATATCGTAATAGACTGAATGTTAAGCCTAAAATAAAACTGCAGCTTTCATCCATCAAACCAAATATAAAAGATCTTTCTGCAAATAGGAAGCAATACCATATGTCCCATTAATGGCGGACGATACATCCCTTAAACCTACATAAAAGTTTACTTTCAATATTTTTACATTTATATATAATATGTATAATCATAATTTCATAAAAACTTCTCAAAATAAAATAAGACTAAAAATTTTAAAAATCTGTGATCTTTTTCCCACTAACTAATCCTTCCCAAAGGGGGTAGGCATTTTATTAACGTAATTTCTCCTACCACTGCTTAAGGGCTGTTTAAGTATTATTTAAATTTCAGCATATATTTCGGGCTGTTTTTTACCCTTCTCCATATAAACAAAAAATGCAAATAAGTGACCCACCCACATGCTTACGTGAGGTTTTTATTCTCTGATTTTTTATTTGCTGCTGCAAATACCACTTTTTAAAGAAATTTATAAATCGGGGAAGGTTTTAATTAAGAATTAATTATTTCACTTCTGTTAGGACAGTTGTCACTTGGTAACGAGGCCAACTGTGCTCGTTGTATTATTTTCGATGTCTTACGACGTAAGATATCCAAAATAATACAGACGAACTATGCTTACGTAAGCATAGTTTATCCCCCCCGTGTCCCAAAAATAAGCAAAGTTTTAACCCACACCCCTCCTAAGATGCTTACGTAATAGTTTAATGCCCCCTTTATACATAATGAATTGCTAAATTTTTAAGGTTTACGTGATAGAATTTGGGGCTCCGTCATATAGTTTTGGATTTAAAAGGGCTCCGTGACCAACAAAGTTTAAGAAACGCTGATATAGGGTAAAGTAGCCTTTGAGTGGTTTATGGCCCATAGATTTCATCATAATTTAAGAACTTTGAAACTTATGATAGAACTCATGAACTTACAATAAAACACCAATTTTACAATGCTTTAAAAGATGACGTGCTGTCACCCAGAGTGGCAAATGTCAAATCCGACCTTATTCGCCAAAACAATACTTTACTCGCCAACATTTTCGTAGACCGTTAATTTTTCTACAACTGTAATTTTTCGAATAAGAAACATCGTCGCATTTTTCGCCATTTCCAAAAATTTAAAGGAAAAAAAATCCCCATAATGTGAGCAACAGGTAACTTCTAGGGCAACAAGGGCTTATCCAGACTTATGAATCTTTACTCTTTGTTGGCCAGGCGGAGAGAATCCAACTTCGTATACTACATGCAAAACAAAATGGCTATTTCGCCTGAAATGAAGTTTGGTACAATTAAATTACACAGTTTGGAAATGGAACCGAAGCAAAATTCTTCAGTAGACTTTACTTTTATATGCCAATATTCAACGTTTACTCGCCAATGAATGTCGAACAACAGCCTACATTGGTACAGAAATGAACCAAGAAGTATTGGGGAGAAGAGTTTCTTCTTTCTTGCATGCGTACATTGTTAAGGGTATCAGGGGCGCAGAGAGCCGACGCACCCCCGAGACTCACTTCGACCGGCCCCATTACTCCTTCCCTGGGCCGGGCCGCCCCTTCCACAGTATAGGTCCTTGCCAACGCGGGCCCCTAGACTTACTTCATCCGGCCGCTCGGGCTGCAGCTCTTGCAGCCCCACTATCGTCGGCTCTGAAGGGTATGGACAGAGCTACAGTGACTATCATTGGCATAAGTTGCTTTTCATTGAATACGATTTCTTAAAAGTTTCTTTTCAAATCTAGTGATTTTTTCTACGAATCCGAGCAAAGAATTTTTAGTCACTATTTTCCGAAAATCAATGTAAAATATTTATTTATTTTTTAACGCAAATGCGAAAAAGTGAAATTACAAAATAAATAATATTATCGATAAATGAATATTGATATTTATAATGCCAAATAAATATATTTATTATAATACCCATTATATAAACTTAAAATGAAGGAGGAAAATTTATATATTTATAACTGAAAATGTGTTGGCCCATTACATTTTTTT
>QLNU02014802.1:98347587-98369387 GCA_006491805.2 Dysdera silvatica
CTTTGTATTTCCTCATAGAGTTAACCCTTATCCTATCGTTATAATAATTTTGAGGCATTTGTGAGGAACGATCGAAATATCAATTTATTTAGTTATATTGTTAACAAGTTTTTAGTTAATGTATATAACAGTCGATACCAAAGTTTATAGTAACTTGACTAAGCTATATTGTTATTGAAATTGACATACTTTTAATATCTTTCATTTATGTCATATCAAAAATATTTTCTTCTTTTCCCTTCTTACAGAAATTGATTTTGGTTACTTTATTTTGAACTGAATTAATATTATTATTTTTTTACGTTTCAATATTCATTTGTGCATGATTTGCTTATCGATTTATCCTTAATATAACGTATTTTGTTTAATTTGTAATATTTACTTTAAGACTGAATTTAGAAACTTTCTACAATTTTTTCTGTTAAATTATCTAGAAAATTGGATTAAGAAGGTCTGGTACTATCTAAAAATATTGGATAGATAATGTACTTTGTGTTCTATCCGTTTCTTCATTTTTCTGAGTGGCAAATCTTTGTTCTGCACTTTCTCCTTGTAACTGATTATCATTACTTTCCGTAGTGTTTCGTAGATTTGTCTATGCGCCCTGCGTAATTACGTTTGTTTGCTCAACAGCTGTATTTTCCATTCGTGCATTACTCGGAATCGGCAGTGGCTCAGTAGCGGCAGTGTTGGCATTCAAAATTGCCCTATTTTCTATATCTTGTATGTCCTGTTTCACAAAACGTTTTAAAGTTCTCCTTTGGTAATAAATTCAATTCCGACAAATTTATTCTTCTGTTGATTGAACCTCTTTCTGTTTGTGCTTGTCGTGTAGGTTATAAAAGTAACGGCGTATGTTTTTCTACATCCGGATAACGAGAAAGAATGCTTATTTGAGGTCTTAGATCGTATATTGTTCGTTGATTTCTTTGCAACGGTACTGATCTTGTCTGATCCTCAATTTCAGTCTCTGATTGATTATTCTTTTCTTGATTTATCTCTGCTTGTGGAAACGTCTCTTTTCGTCTCGGATTAGAATGACGAGCCATGGAAAAACCGTATATATCTGTATAATTTCCAAATCCATTTTCATTATCGCTGGATCCATAATTATTTTTGTCCATATAAGTTTGCAAATCATCTTGATGTCTTTTTTGTTTGTTTTTTCATCATCTGATTAACCACATGAATCTTCATTAAATGAGGCTTTCGGATTTCGGCTTCGACCAAACGATTGATGTGAGTTTCCTTTTCGTTTTCTGGATTTGCTACTCCACGTATGCGATAATTAATATCATTAAAACATTTCACCACGCGCCAGTGTCCAGATGCGCTAGAATGTAATTTAGCTTGTGGGCGTGTTTTCATTTTTGGCTCATTCAAAAATACAATATCATCAACTTCGAGAAAACGTTTTCTATACTTTTTTTAGACTTCGCTCTCTGTTCTTTTCATACGAAATTTTTAAATTTCCGGTAACCTCTTTAAAAATGTTTGCGCGTATGCGCCTTCTTTCTTCTGCGTAATTCTTTAAAGGAAATTCAGCAAATTGTTGTTTTACGTTATAGTATGAAATGGAAGTTCGGAGATCTTGCCATATGTCGTAAAATTGGTTGAATAACCCCCGCTCGAACTGAAACTACAGTTAACTGAAAACTGGATTGTGTCAAGATATAAATGCCATTGATTTATATTTGAAACCAAACTTGTAATTCGATTGTAAATTCCCGAACGCTCCATTGCTCCGTTCGACCAAGCGCAGTATTCTAATACTTTTCTATGTTCTATACATAATTTTTCATCGCCTCTTTAAATAAATTCGATAAAAAAAAAACACCATTATCTATTGTCAAAATTCTAAGCACCTACCTTAGTAAAGACACTACTCTCTAATGCCACTAAAATTTCAGTAATTGTGGCGTTCTTTAAAGGTGCTAAAAATATCATTTTAGAAAACAGATCACACGATGTTAGAATATAACTATAAGAAGAACCTAATCCCATAATAGATCCAAAAAGGTCTGTTGCCATATGTTCAAATAATCCAGGGATTTCCATTTTCTCTTGAAATGGAACATGTCTAGTGTAAGTACATGCCTTCTGTTTTAAATATACCGAATAACTTTTGATAAAATTGACTGTATCACTAACTAATCCAGGCCAAAAGAAAAAGATTTGCCAACACTGCAAAAAAAACATTTATTCCTCCTTGACATAATAAAATTTCATGGCAGTTTTTTAATACATCTCCGACCATTGATATCGGAACTGCTAATTTCTCAGAAATATCTAATCCATGTTTTTTCTTTTTTTGTGAATCGTAGTAATATAAAATTTAATCTTCTCCTAGAAAATAATTGTAGAAGTTTCTATTCTTATGTAAAATGTCTTTATGTTGCAACGCTTGTTATTATTGGTCCAAGCAATCGGTCGTCATTTTGCAACTTTCTTGTCTTTATTTGACATCTGGAATACATAGTCTTTCAAGCTCAAATTTCCCTCGGCATCACTAATACTGTCCTTGTATTCGTTTTGATCTTCAGATTCACTCGACAAAAAATCGTGATTATTTATTTCCATTTTTCCCTCCTTTTTGTCATATTTCATGGTGTCTTTACACTCATTCTCACAGTCCTCCATCGACTTATTTTTTTGTCTTCTAAAGAAATTCTTTGCTCTCTTAATTCCTTTTCACTCCCTTTTCCCACTTTTTCTTTTGCGTTATCCTCAGAACTGCTTATTTCTGTCTCAGATCCACTTTTAAAACTTCTATGAATATGAGTATTTTTTCGTTTTTAATAGTGGCGTTTACGTATGACTGTGTCTTTTTTTTCTAACTTCTGTCTTTACTTTCTTTTTAACATTTTTCTTAATGTGGTCAATTTTTTGTTGACTGGATGATAAAATCTCTCCTCGACATCAGTGTAAATTTTGTCATCGTTGTCGTTAATAACGCGAGATGAAGTGTCACTTACTATGTTCTTGCCTGCGAAAATATGCATAACCTTAAAATCAAATTCAGCTGAACTTAATAAAATTCTCAGAGTTCTCTAGAGGTGGGTGTTTCTGCGTAAACGCTCGGGCCGCATTTTGACAATCAGTCAATATCCAAAAAGGTGCCCCGAGAAGAAATTCTCTGTAGTGATTCACTGTTTCACTGACAAACAATAATTCTTTATAAAAAAAAAACAATACCTGACCTGGTTTTCATTAAATTTTTTTGAGTAAAAAGATATAGGTAAAATTTCATTACTGTCTTGCAGTTGTACAAACCAAGCTCCGATAGCATAATCTCAACTATCAGTAAAAACGATAAATGTTTTTTTTTTTTTAAATCTGATAGCGTTAATACTAGTTGATTCGCAAGTCATTGTTTCAGTGTTTGAAAACTAATATGTGCTCCATCTGTCCAAATAATTTTTTTTCTTTCGTTTTAAGTAAATCAGTAAGATCTTTTGCGATTATTGAATAATTGGGTATACACTCTCTGAAGTAATTTGAAATTCTCAAAAATCCTCTTAATGTATGTAAAGCCGTTGGAATTGGGTAATTTAGTATGTTTTGGACAATTTTAGGATCTGGCATTATTTTGTCACCTTCTATGATGTATCCAAGATAATTTATTTTTATGTGTAGAAAATGTTTCTTTGGGTTCAAACATAGTAAATGTTCATCTAACTTCTTCTGAAACTTCAAAATGACGTTCTTTGGATGGGCTATATCCCAGAATATCATCCAAATACCAAACGATATTTTTTTGATCAGCGAACACGTGACTTACAGCTCTTTGAAATTGCATTCCGCTATTGATCAACCCTTGTGGTAAACGCTGAAAGCACTTTTGTTTTCCTTTCCACTGAAAAGCTGTTATTTGTTGGCGTTCTTCTTTTACTGGTAATTAATTGAAAATACCCATTCGAAAAATCTAGAGTGGATAGAAATTGATTCCCTTTTAAATGACGAAACATATCTTTAACTGGGATATAACTGAATCCGTCTGAATAAATTAATTTATTAACTTTTGAGTAGTCGATGATCAAGCGTGTATATTTCGCTGTTACTAGTCTTTTACCTTTATTGCCACGTTCGTCATTTGGTGATTTTTTTGCAGTAAGAAACACTGGCGACTTTGGCGGTCTCTTGTAATCCCTGCTTTTTCCAATAAGTCAATTTGTTTTGTGACAATATCCTTTACATGTTCTGGAAGAGCATAATTTTCATAATATATTGGAGTATTGATTTTTAATCTTATTTCCAAAAGAAACAGTTTTGCATTTCTCAATTGTAAAATTGATTTAGAAACTATTTTTTTATAATTTAAAATCAATTTCATTAGTTTATGTCTGTCATCTATATTTAGATGATCTACCTCAAAATCATTTTAGGACAATTTTCCATTAGATTGGCATTGTAACGGTAATTGTGTTACAAACTATCTGAGAATGGTTGTATTGTCGCTACTGTCATTCCTTTATTTAAGTAGATTTTTCGCGACGTTGTGTTCACTACTTTAATAGGACATTGACCTGTGTGAGAAAGATAATCTATTGCATAATCTAAAGCATAAATCCCTCATTCTTATAAATTATCTGTAGGACATATCATTAATTTTTTGTCTTTGAACTTTTTTCGTATTTTGGGAATGTAAATCTATGAAGGTTTGCCTGGGCTTAATTTCGCTTTTTTATTTAACTGCAATACTTGAGTTTCCTACCTTACAATTATCATTTTCTAATTCTCCTCGTTTCCAATTAACGATATCGCTTCGTATGGAATTAATTCTTATCCTAACTCCTTGTAAGTCTCTTATCTCTTATTTTTCCCACATTTCAAAATTAGGTTAATTTTCCTTAGAAAATTTACTCCTAAAATGATCACATACTGATTACTAAGATTCTCTTCGGTTTCAACAAAAGGATGTTGTGTTGTTCTGCCTTGCAAAGTAATTGGAATAAAATAAGTGTCTCCACTAACTGTCTTACGGTTACAGGCTCCTTTTAAATTCAAAGAATTGGAATGGGCCTATAATTAAAATCTTGTTTTATTTTTTTTAAGATATCAACATCATTCAAACTAATACTCGCTCCTGAGTCAATCAATCATCTGATGATAATCCGACCAATGCGAAGATTTACTATAGGATGATCTGATTCTTTATCCTCTATTCCTTCCCATTTTTTTTTTAACATCTTTTGTTTTTCCTTTATTTCCCACGAAGAAATTTTCTTCGCGATGTTAGTATTATTGTATTTCCAGTTCCGAATTTTATCCCTATATTGCGTCTTTCTATTAAAATTGTCTTTTACGTACTGTTTCTTTATTATTGTCTTATATAAGCCCTGCTTATCCCTTCCGTAAACTTCGTCTCTTTTGTATTCACCCCTCTTTACGTCTGTATTTTGTTTGGGGCAGTGGGTTGTAACAATAGTGTTTCGCCCCGCTACCCCAACGCCACCTGGAAGACCTCTAGGTGGCGTTGGCTCTCGGTTTTTTTAAAAAAAAAGGGATGGGCCTCCATTAAATCCTCTTTCCCGAGGTTGGTAACCCCCCTCTATCATTGAAAGTTCTCGGTCTGAACCTCTGGTTCTGGGAAGTAGACATTTGGGGAGGAGTTTCGTATTCTTTCTCTTTCTCACTCTCTTTCCTTCTGAAGCAGAAATTGTATGAATGTCCTCTTTTATTACAATATCTACATACTCTATCTTGTGGGAACTCAGACATATATGAGCTTTCTCCTCTCGACATTTCGTATCGGTTTCCCCTAAAATTCTGATTAACAGATTGCCTTGAATATCTACAATTCTACCATTACCTGCCCCCCACCCTCCATGGTGAACGAAATGATGGGCGTCTTTCGCAATAACCACTGTTTTCAAAAAAATCGTTAGCATAATTCATTTTCCCTTCCTGCTTCTCCAGTTCCTTTGCCTGTCTATCCTCTATGTCTTTCCTTATTTGTTTAACGGGCTCTTGAAGACGTGATATTTGTGAAGTAGTCTTTCTCTCGTCACAATTCCTAATTTTTAATTTCTTTGCAACCAATTCTGCCATTTCGTCAATCTGTGATTTATTACGTTGATTATCTGTTTTTATGGCGTTAATTGATGTGCCTGAAAATAGCATTTCGTTTTCTTCGAATTCTTTTGCTTAATCTATAGCTTGTTGAAAGGTTTGAGGAGTTTTTCCCATTACGAAAAATTGGACTTTTTGTTTAATCCCGCATTGAAAAATACTCAATAGCGTCTCTTTTTCTCCAAAATCAATAAGCTCTAGTTTGAGCTAATTAATACGTGGGTGGCAAAAATTATTGTATAATAAATTCCCCCACGAAAAACTCACAAAAATCTCGCCCCGGAGGCTTTCTTGTGTTGACCATATTTGGCAATTGTGTTATCCCTGCGGAGGGTAATAATACCTTAACATCTTTACATACGGAGAAAGAGAGCGTTGTTTCCTGTCCTCATTCGTCTAGCGGTCCAAGACACTCCGGGCTAAACGGAGGGACCCTGGTTCGAATCCAGGATGGGGAAAGCGTCTCTTTTTCTCCAAAATTACATAAGCTCTAGTTTGAGCTGTAATTAAAACGTGGGTGGCAAAAATTATAGTATAATAAATTTCCCCCACGAAAACTCACAAAATTCTCGCCCCGGAGGCTTTCTTGTGTTGACCATATTTGGCAATTGTGTTATCCCTGCGGAGGGTAATAATACCTTAACACCTTTACATACGGAGAAAGAGAGCGTTGTTTCCTGTCCTCATTCGTCTAGCGGTCCAAGACACTCCGGGCTAAACGGAGGGACCCTGGTTCGAATCCAGGATGGGGAAAGCGTCTCTTTTTCTCCAAAACAAATAAGCTCTAGTTTGAGCTAATTAATACGTGGGTGGCAAAAAAAAAATTATTGTATAAAAATACTCAAATTATTTTGGTCAATGAGTTTGAGTACCTCAGGTGTTTGTGTTTGGGATAGGTAGATATTTTGAACTAGTTCGCAGATTGCACTAGAAGCTCGAATGCTTTCGTCTGGACGTTGTTTCGCGTTTGTATAACACTGAAGGTGGACGGAATGTGGAAGTTTTCTTTCAAAGTATTTTAGAAATGTTTCCTTGAAAATTTGGAAATTTTGTTCCGTTCTTAAATTACAATTCTTTAAAAGAAACGATTAGACAGGTCCGCGCAACCAGGGAACCACTTTTGTGGAAGCTCGCACTTTGAAACAAGACATATCACAAATGATAGTCCCTAAGTTCCTTATTAAGAATATGAAATCAGTTTTTTGTGAATAGCATATAAATGTTTTTTATTAATATTTAAAGTCCAAAAATCGCACTTTTTAGATGAAGTTTGATATTTTTTATTCGCACTGTATATGAAGATATGAAGATAAGAACTTTTTAATTCAATTCGAATAAAGAGGGTAATTGTATTTAACGGATAAAATTATAAAATTACACGAAAGGTCATTCAGAGTGTTTTAAAAAATTATATATAAAACTAAGCTTTTTAATACTAATATTTGGCGCGTTTGGCTATGGTTTTGAAGAATTGGCGATATCGGCATGAAGCATTTATTATTCAATTACGCTCATATTGCAACCTTCACCCACAATATTTTTAGGAAATATAATGCCATAATAAAAAGGAAAAAATCTTCTAAATTTTATGGCCGTAACATCAAAATATTTTACGTAATTTTTTAATGAAGGAAAATATTTTTAACGCAGCTTGCATTTCAAAATGTTATATGTAACTAATCTGCTTTAAAAAGTGGACAAGCATTGTATCATATTGAAGTCTCCTGCTTTTTTCCGAAGTCAACCTGGCTCTCGTAAAAATTTGACGCGGAGAGTTTGAATGTTGTAAGTCAATCAAAGACTTTCAATATTGAAAAAATTATAAAATGATTCAAAATACCGAAATCCAAAAGCATTTTGTTAAATTATGGTAATGACATTTTTCATAGAAATCTGATATATCGAAGACCAATATATTTTAGGATTTGAAGTCGAAGTATTTAACCATCAATGCATTTGATGTTTGAATGTATTTCACTGGGAATGAAATTAGTATCTGAGTATTTTTTAGAGATAAATTTCATGCGAGATGCCTCTATGAATGAATATAATTGGCGATATACTATTATGGAGGTATGCAAGTGGCATTGCTATACTACAGGTAAACATATATTATGGATGAATACGTAGGCGTTGAGTTTTCAAACTTACTATGAGATGGGGCATGGGGCTCACAATAATAAGGGTTTTATTTAATATAAATATGGAAGAAACCCGATTATGCGAAATTTCCTTAACCGAAATCTATGTTAACTGAAATAGCCGGATTTTTATTTTTTTACTTATTATTTTTTTCCTTATTTATTAGTAGACATTCGTTCAATCTTTTTTGGCAAAAAATGTTCATATTTTCTAATATACCCCAAGCTTAAGAGAGAAACTAATTCAAATAGAGTATATCGGACATATAAAAAAAAAAAGTGTCCGTACTTTGAATATCCGATTATTATTATTATAATAGTAATTCATATTTTAATTAATACACTTATATACTTTGGGACGCTTTTCACTAGAGGACTTTCCACCGAACTCAGAAATATTTATTTTCTTTCGAACGTTTCACCATCTAATCACGCCATAACATCGGCGCTGGTATCACTACGCCAATAAACGTTGATTTATATTGTTGTTTAATTTAATATTTTCATGTACTTTAAATATACTATATATTTACTTCATATATTCCATCTGTTAGTATTTCGTAGTATATCTCCATATGATCTTTTTATAGTACACTATCATATTCAAACATTGTCAATTTCCTACTATATGTCGGTTACTTTAAATTTCTTCCGTGTTTGTACAAACTCCCGAAAAGTTAAAGTATTAAACTTTATGGAAAATCACAGGTACAACAGCAATGAGTGTAATTAGAAGTGTTGGCGCAATAACTTAGCGTTATTGTGCATTATTGGCATATATCCGTGTCTTGTGTGACAGCGCAATATGAATGTGTAACTTCCCTAGCACCTCCAGTGCCTTTATTCACTTGGAAAGAGATCGTCCTCTGGTAGTAGAGAGATAATGAGATTAAATATATTACGATGATTGTAATATATAGAAATTGAAACAAATATTGGGCGTAGCCAATCATTCATTACGTTTTGCTGTCCTTTATTTCTTATTTCACCCACTTATCATTTCATGGACAGAGCATTTAATTGACAACATTTCATCGACAAATGTGTTTATTATTAGAAAAAATCGTGTCATCGGCGCATAGAGCCTTTCGTGTCTCGTTTCATTTTTAGTTATATTTTTTAGGCTTGCATCTTTCTTTTTTTATATATCGGACATTTTAAACTTTCGTGATAACTATTAAGGAGATAATTTATTTTAGCTTTCCAAAGCTTTAACTATTTCAAAAATTGATAGTTAATTACACAATAATTTGCAAACCAGGCAGTGTCCCAATATGGATTAATAATATATTAATAATAAATTAGTACGCTCTCTGTGTCAATGAATTTTACGTTAAATTACAGCGCATTTTATGCATGATAGATATGAAAATGCGAAATAATTTCTTAACTAACTTAAAATTTGTGATTTAACTGATCACATTTTGAAATAATTGCTTGAAATTTTTAATGGAAAAAATCATGATGTAAAAATGTGAAATAATATCTTAACTTAAATTTTGTGATTTAATTAATCACATTTTGAAATAATTGCTTGAAAATTTTAATGGAAAAAATCATGACGTAAAAATGTGAAATAATATCTTAACTTAAATTTTGTAATTTAATTATTTACATTTTGAAATAATTGCTTGCAATTTTTTATGGGAAAAAGTTCACATATGTAAATTTTTTTCATAAATCCATTAAAATTATTTTTCCATTAAATCCATGATGCTTTCCTGTGTTAACCCACATATAGCAAATCAAGTAGAAATTTTATTTAAAGAAATCATATGTCAAATTTCTTTGAGCTTTATATACTTCTACACTACGACTCCACATTCTAGGATTATCCCATTCGTCTAAACGTAATAAGGGTATGCCAAGTTGAATGGCACTCAGTGTATAATTATCAGAAGTTGATATATAATCTCATGATCAATATATATAACACAGAGCAACACGATTTTGGATGAATTACATTTGAGAGTTGATTTTAAGTTATTTCAATGTGCTAAAATCAAAAATCATACTAGTTTTTGTACATCACGTCAAGTTTTTTCTCTAAAGTACTTTGAGTGTCCAAAAATGAGTACTTTGTGTGCGGTTTGAAGTAAAGGAATGGTATATTCAGAATTGTATGATGGAGAAGTTTTAAAAATGTAACAATTACTATCTAACAGACATATAGTAAAACGAACCCGGACTGTTTAAACAATTTCGTTTACCAAACATGATGCCAAGTTCAACAAACACATGGCTATTTGCTCCAATGTCGCAGTGCCTGGTCGTAATCCAAATCTATTAATCACAAAACACAATTTTTAATGCAATTTTCCTAACGTAAGGATCATGCAATGCATTATACTAATTGGTTCAGATTTTTATCAGCAAATCCTACATAAATTGCGGGATCAAAAATTTGATTCATATAACATTATAGCAATAAACACGGAATGCTATAGTTTGAAAACTCGACGTGATACAGAAAATAGCGTCATATTTCAAATCAGCATACCAAAATCAGTTAAAAAAACAAGTGTCACATGTAAGTCAGCAGATATATTTATTTATTTATTTATTTATTTATTTATTTATTTATTTATTTATTTATTTATGTGTCTGTCTGCGCACGTGTATGTGTGTGTGTGTGTGTATTCATCGGCCTGTGTAATCGTAAAATCAGCATATAATCAAATTTAATAAACCGATTTTGTCACAACGATCATTTTTATAAATAAAAAATAACTAGTCAGAATATTTTAATAAACGCGATTCGGTTTTTGGCATTTTGCTTATTATATGGTTCACATGGCTTAACGTGGGGGGGGGGGCGTAAAGTTTTAAAAGGGAAAAAATAGCAGTAATAAATAAAATATTTGTAACAGGTGGACGGCGATTTTAGTTTTAGCTGGCGCAATATTTAACTTGCCCCGGGCGCTGGCAACCCACGCTAGGCCGCTAGTTCACACTAAAACCTGCGTTCTAGGTCGGGAACAGAAGAAAAAAATGCGCCACGCCCTTTGGCTGGAGTCGAATCAACGACCTCGGGGTAACCACACCATTTCCTTGACCGCTGAGCCAGTGAGCACAGCTATTCATGGCTCTTTTTCAATATATTCATGTTAACCAAAGGGCAAACCCATTAAGAATTGAAAGGAAGGCAGAAACGGATTCCGCTTACTCAGAGATCTCATAAAGATCGCACTGCTCACTGTAGTCCGGGGTTTGGTTCCCCAGGCCTTAAGAGGTTCGGATTCCTCGGAAAACAGTAGGTCCCGGCGCAGCATGACCACTGTAGTCTTTGAGCCGTAAAACCAAAAAACAAACAAACAGAAACGGATTCTTCGATATTACTGAATTTTTTGCATTTCAATTTTTTATGTTTTCTCTCCCCTCCTTTTATTCTTAGGGTGTTTCCCCTTTGGTTAATATTTTAATAGTTTAATTTTTATTATTATTTTTAGCGGGTTTCAATAGATATTGAACCCGCTATTGCTTTTGGCTTTCCTGTCTGCCTGTCTATACGCAATAAAAAGGACAAGGTAAAGGTCTTCCGTAAATGCAATAATGATGGCTATTGTTAACGTTACAAATCTACCGAGTTACTTGAGAAATGGGGAGTTGCGGATTAAAGAGTTCCTGATTAGAGTGTAGCGGATTAGAGAGTTGCAGATTAGAGAGTTGCGGATTAGAGAATTGCGGATGAGATAATTGCGAATTAGAGAGTTCCCGATTAGAGTGTAGCGGATTATAGAATTGTAGATTAGATAGTTTCGAATTAGAGAGTTGCGGATTAGAGAGTTTCGGATGAGACAGTTTCGAATTAGAGAGTTGCGGATTGGAGAATTGCGGATTAGAGAGTTGCGAATTAATGCTAAATTTAAATATCGACCTTAAGCAATTTTCTTTCACTTGCTCGTTATTATTATTAGAAAATGCAACGAAAGCTTCATGTGTCAGAATTCTTGTCGATCTTCAATTTTGAATTCACAAAAGAAGAGTATCTCGTCTGTTGTCAAACGATTTCTCAAACTTTGTTGTCAGTTTAAGCCTGTTCTGCTAATTTGCAATTTATTTTCCGGGATTCAGTTTCCTTCTTCATTTTGCCATTGTCTTTCCATGACAATAAGCTTGAACACAAAGGGATGGAATACAAAAGTGGGCGAACGACCACCGCAACCATTTGCGCCAAATAATTTGTAAGATTCTAAGATAGCGCTACTCCTCCCAATGCAACGTGTTTTGAGCGCGAATTCCATCTCAAATTCAGGACATTGCGCTCTGACCTTAACCCACGTATTCCGCTTTCAGATCCCATTAAAATTAGATCACCGTTAAAAATATTTCCGTAAGACAGATCTTGAGACTTGGGATTGGAGCGAAAAATTACGTTTGCTGTCCTTGCTCCACAAACGGATCCCATTAAAATTAGATCACCGTTAGAAATATTTCCATAGATCTTGAAACTTGGGATCGAGGCAAAAAAATGTCCTTCGATGCCCTTGCACCATAAAAATGCATACAACCAATGGATCGGAAGGGTTTTTGATGAGGAATTTCTAAATGAGAAAAAAATACGTTACAGTTATTGTTTTCTTTGGGATTGCCGTCGTCGGGATGATTTTAAACTCTAGGTATAAGTTGTAATGGCAGATAGGGTACACGAAAGCAAATCTTTTTACATTACGCATTGGTGATAGCGGCCTCTTATATTAAACGCGATAACTTTTTTTTTTTCATCGTAGTACGTTACGCAGATTTTATAACATGGCATGTTTAATGAATACTGAGATGGCTGACATATGTTTAATATATAGGGCTACCAATGTAATACCCTCAGCACGTAAAAACCTCATGTTTGTTTCTGGATGAATTGCAATCCTCTTCTGGGAATACAGTGCCTTTCCTTTAGCCAACCTTCCCAACTTGCACAAATCTTTATTATCAGTTTTTAGATGGTTATAAGACACACTTTCATCCATTAGAGTACGCAGAAAGTCCATAAGGAAGGGGATTAGAGGCTTATGATGGAGGGGTGCTAATATATATGTGTGTGTGTGTGTGAAATTGCATCATAATAAAAAAAAACCATCAACCCCCACTATGTACGCCATTGCTCTCATCGCTCTGAGCATAGGAAGTACCTGTTTCTCTCCTCCACTCCATAAATGAGATATTTCAACCCCCAGCGAGACCGATCAAAAGGGGGGAGTTTGGGATTACCCCCTATTTGAGCGATGTTATTAGTTGTAAAATAAAATTTCTTATGAGAGGAATTTTTGCTTCCATCGAAATCCATCACCTTTTTCATCAAAAACAACCATCCTCCTCTTCTGAAATCTTCTGCATGGACGAAGAAATGACATTCATTGTTCACAGATAGTAAAAGGTTCATTTAGCAACGTTTTTTAGCACAATATAACTTAAAAAAATCTGCATAGTCCCGACTCGTATGGATATTAACCACAATTAACTAATCGAAACCTTAATTGAAACTAGTTAGGATATCATTATATAAAATTCCAATGTAAAGAATGGTTATTAGAAACGTACCTGTGATATTGGCAATTTAGCATTCGTTTTTGTCCCAATGTGCAAAACTCGTCTCTTCAGTTATAGTAGTGTTTCATCTAGAAAAAAATTAGGGCAGGGAGCATGGCCTTTATTTATTTATTATTTATTTATTTATTTATTTATTTATTTTATTTATTTATTTATTTATTTATTTATTTATTTATTGTGCTCTAAACACACGGATACTCACGATGAACATCCGCGTTACGTCAGTTTACTGCTACTAACTCCTTTAAATAATGTCTTAATTGATTTAGTTACTATAGCTACTTTACATTTTTAGTTTTCGTTTGCAGGTAAGCATTTTTTGGAGTGTTTTGTTGTAAGTATATGTGAAAGGCGAGCGGAAGGTGTGCGTGATTATTGCAATCTAATGTCAATGTTGCCAGATGGCAAGATTAAAAAATCTCAACTTCATACAAAATAATAATTAAATTAATATAACTATAATTTAGTTAAACAATATCCTATACTATATGACAAGTAAGAGTAATAAAATAGGGATGTAAAACATGCTTAATTTAGTGCTTAAAGACAAACAAATTGATTTTAACAAAAATTTGATCTCAAAAATACGTGGAACCGCTAACGTTTATCGCAGTAGTCCGTGGTTGAAAGTCTGCAAACCTGGCAACAGTGCTTTGTTTACAAATATTCGTCTGCAATCTCGTTTTGCCAAAACCATCAGTGTTATTACAGAAATGAAGTACAAAATTTTTATAAATCAACAAATTTCATCACGCGTTTTGGATTCTAACGTGGGAATTTGAATTATCATCGGGGACGGATGGTGTGTTATTTTCTGAGGGCTAGATGGGACATTTGGGCACAAGGGCGGACAAGTTGAAGGGCAGGGCACTTAATAGGTTCGGCAGGGCGTTGCGCCCTTCTATTTCGCTTTAGATGAAACACTAGGTATAGTAAAACGAACGATGATTATTGAAAATAATTAGAATCAAAACTAGTTCCAATAATCGAACACTATAATAAGCATTAAGTGAAAGAGGAAAAACAAATTCCGCTAGTCAACATCTCGAAAAACAAAGTTCCGATAATTTCTTCTACTGGAAATTCAAAAATCTGCACTGAAAATTCCAATTTAATTTAACTGAAAATTATTTATTTTAAATTAGTGATGCCAGTTTACAAGAACTTCCACACTTCGAAGGAAAGAGTTCCTAAAATGTGAGGTTTATAGTAAGGAATGTGTTAGAGAGTAATTCGAAACATTAATGTTTCAAATTAGATCAGTACCTCGAAATACGTACTCATTGTCTTTGGACAACTTAAATCCATATTATCTTACTCTAATTCTCAAGCTTAGTAGCAGATTTAAAGCCAGTGAAACTAACAAGAAAAATTAATATTATTATACCATAGGTTTACGAAAATGTCAGCCAAAGAATATCGCAACTGTCATGTCGATAGATCAATCATCAGAAATCAAGCAGTTGTAAGCGGTAACAAAGTTAAACTTTACTATGCTTATAACGCTAATTTCTACTCATTTAATCGACATGGTAATGGGTCTAATTTTCTATCATATCATGGCAATGTCAGTTGAAGAGAAAGTCTGCCATGACAGTCATAAAGGTTTTTCTGAGATCTAGTTTTCACCCGAGTTTCCTCTTAGTTTCAAGGTGAAATCGGACAAACTATGTGACCTTGTTTCGTCCCCGTAATCTGCCAAGAAGACAACAGGTGAACGCGGAGAAGAACGAAGAAAATCTATCACAGGCTGTACTTTAATGGCTAGTCGATGCCACCACTTACCTACATTTGAAGAAGCAATGAAAAATGACTTCAGAAAACAAAATTATCTTTGCCGGTGTTTCAGCAGGAAGAAATCCGCCAAGGGCTGAAGACTCAAACAGGTTTGATAGGCCGGCAGCAAAACCAGGTAAAAGGTCGATCGAAAAATGAAACATACTGAGGCGAGAGCTACTTCCCGTGAGTAGAACACCATCAAACACATTTAGCTAACCTCAATCTCTTGTTCGTCATTTGGATTTCATCCTTTTCTTGCTTCGGTGGGTTTTCTCCCATATCTCTTTCCCATAATTGCTTCCGGAATTCATCTTCTCTTACTGAAAGTGAACTTTGCCTTCTTGAACCAAGGATGTTTCTGAAAGTTCTGGTTTGGGCAGTAATTACGAATACCTCTGAGTAGGTTACCATGTCCTCCTCGTCAATATATCAGGTTCCTCGAACACCACATTTCGTGCAGGATTTCTAAACTTGCAGTCTTAAAAAAAAACAGTTTCATCAGCCGGTTTTCAAAGTAGTAACCACGTTCCCGATGGTTTTTGAATGTTTTTCTTGGAGTTGGTTACTTGTTATTCAAAACAACTGTAAACCTGGAAGCAGTTTATATATATTTTCAATGAGATAGTCATAACTTATCTTATTATAATATCCTTATTTTTACGTTTGATTTACATTATTTTTTTAACTTTATCACTTCTTGCCAAACCAGTTGAGAAATCGCATCCGAACCATTGAAGTGTTAGTGCAAATATACATAATAGAACTATATTTACTGTTGTTTGCGACCTGTAAAAATTAAAGCTGATTAAGGAAAGGCTCCATAGCGTAATTTATTTTTTAATTATAACTTGTATCCGGGGTTGGTAAGGATATTAATTTTATTTTCTCTTAATATGAATGCTTCTCAATTTTTTTTTTTTTTTTTTTTTTGCCGACGAAGGTCCAAGTACTATTAAAAAGTACTAAAAACTAGTATTGAATGAAGTACTAAGTAAGAAAAGTGCTGAAGTACAACTGTTAATCTTACAAAAAATTAACTTTGCATGTCTCTTTATTTTGAATATAACGTTTCAGGCTCAACATTTCTCAAAGCACAGCAGAGGGGACACGCGTACCCCCTCTCCGTTGAAAATTACTCTTGGATGCGACAATTTTTCAACAATTGATGTTCACCATCTCTCTTTCATGGTCCAAAGGCGTTGACAAAAAATCTCGTGTCCCCAAAATATCTTCCTCAGAAATCCCACCAACGGCAAATATAAACAAGAATATGCAAGCAAGAAATGGTAATTTCGATGTAAAGAAAAAATGGCGACATCAAGGAACAAAAAACTATGGGGCGTTGTCACCAAGTGATGGTTCAAATTGTATCCTGGTTGTTATTTTTTAAATATGGGAAGTCGAAGTTTAACCTGAGAAATCTTTTTCCAAGTCCAAGTACGACCCTGCTAATAATCGCACATGCATAATAAAATCATGGCAAATAGTTTTTTGAAGCCATCTGCAGGTTCTAGGATTACTGCATTAATCATGTCGCACGTCTACTCGGCGTTAATGAGAATCTATGATTGATGTAGTCTTAACCTCAAGCATTCTCCTCTCCTACACTGAGCCGTTGTCCTTATTCTCCAAACAAGTGAAGATGCACTTCCATAATACTTCACTTACAGGAATTTCAAACGACAATAACCTCCTTTTTAATGAGAAGCAGCGTCACGTATCTTCAAACACACATACGCCTGCACAAACACACTCTAAATTGGGAATCAGTACCTACACGAAGAGAGAGACGCGGCCCTTCTTCGAGCAAACAAATAGTTACCAGATAAAGGTCATTATATACAACGTAAGGATTCGAGAAGAAGAAGAAGAAAAGGCAACGGGCGCCCAACCCAGTTAAAAATAGGAATTGGCCATCGGCATAAAATGGCAGGTAGTATCTGACGATTCCTGACAGCATCAAAAGTAAACCGTTGTACCTTCTGTGAAAGCGCCAATGGGGAAACCAATTTCGCGCGTTTCGAAGTTCGGTGTTGTTGCCAGAAAAACGAAATGGCGCTATCGTTTGGTCAACTTCCTCATGATACTATTGGTGGCTGCAGGGTCATTAGCGAATAATCGATAGTGCGGGATAATCGCTTATTTCAAGCACGATTTGAGAATCCGTAACCGTGTTTCTAATTTCCTCTATTGGCCCTGCGGCAAACGTCCAGGCAATATCTGATGATTGAAAGTGAATGCATATCGATAATTCCGAAATAGAAAACGATATTCCATCATCGATAACATTTTATAAGTACCAAAGACGAATACATACATGATTTCCTTTGAATGTTTTTCGTAATTTCTACTTAAAAATGCGCATTTTTACAAAATTGTATGTTATGTTTTTATTATTTGGAGAATGGCAACGGTCAATATGAGGCCAGGTCCTGCAGGGACCGTAGCGCCGAGAAATAAGAAGATATTTTTGTTAATACCGTTACGTCTGCGCATGTATATGAAGACTCTTATATGTGTCGGCTTTAGCAATAGGTGAACCAAATATATCACTTGGGAGCGTCGTCAAAAGAGGAGGGACACCGAATGAAAAGGGCTGTATCTAGATTTGTATTTATTACCGACTACAGACGATTTTCAAGGAACTGGAGTTCCTGATGGTCCAGCGTCTAAAGGCACACCTTACCATCAATCCACGGATAATCTGCCATGTCTCTTCACATATTGCAATATACTTTGTACATCTTTCTTTAATTTTCAGTTCCTGGAAAACACGTTTTTGTTTGTTCTTGTCTTCATAAATAAGCATAGTGAGAAGCTTGAAAGGGAGTTGTACAACCAAATGGGAATTAATAATGCTTAGTTCCGTTTCCTAATATGGAACCTTCTTCTTCTTCTTTTTGCAAGGGTTTCATTGGGAAGGGTGGCCGCCGGGGGCGGCGCTGTAATCCCAGACAGGACGCTTGAACAGCGTAATCAGCCGCCGAGGCGGCTGAGGGGGAGATGGATTGCCGATCAACACGGCATTCATAGATGCACGTTCACGTAAAGTCGTCATTCAACCTAATATGAAACCTTTGAAGAACTAATGTAATATCTCCACCAATGCGGCGGGTGGTTATGGTTTACCTTGCCTGAGCCAATGCCTTCGTATAACAGCGTAGTTATAGTTTCCACCAAGGAGCAATCTTTCATTAGAAGGTGGGGCATTTTAAAAGAGCGGTGACTGATATTAAAGCAAGTCCACGTCAAGTGGCTTTTTAATGATTTCAGCATTCCAGTTCATTAAGGATAAGTTTTTCTTTGGGCATTTTCAGATTATCTGGACCTTGGTATGTTTCATTTTGAAAATTCAGGTCCTTCAGTATTTCAATGAATATTTAAATAAATTAAATCTGATAGACCTAGGAATATTTAAATAAAATAAGGCCATGCGATTGGCCTTGGAGCAACTGAGACACTACTTTGGCGATGCGAAAGCAACATAGCACAGAACAGTATTTCCTCAACTATGAATCCCCGAAAAGTTTTTAAAAATGAAACCATTTTGAAATTTATTTGATAAAAAAAGTTATACATGTGTTTGGTATACATATACATTTACGACTATAATAGTAATAATTGTTAAATTAAAAATAATCACCCTCTATAGCTCCCATCCCCATGTTCATATCTATTGAAATTAGTTGGATCGCGGACGTCTGGTGTTCTCTAAAATGGACGCCTAATAAGTTTAGTCCTAATAAGACGGTCCTAATAAGTTTGTAAAGTAGTGGGTCAGAGTATGTAACATGTAGCAGAGCACATAATATATATATATATATAACGTAGTTCTATACCTCTCCGATTTACAACTCCAAGTTTACTTCAAGTTCATTTAAAATTGTGGATTATCATTTTGTGCATTCAATTATTTTTAATATAATATAATTTAACAGGTTATTTATATATACATTATTACGTATTGACTTAACATATTATTTATGCATATTATTGCGTATTTATTTAATATGTTATTGTGCACATCATTATGTATCACTTTAATATATTACTGACACAGGCTAAAAGTGCAATTTTTGTTCTTAAAATTTATTTGGTATTTTAAGCTCAAAAATGGGTTATTATTTCATGAGATTTTTTTTTAATTTAAACCAAAGCATCTGAGAAGAAGGGAAATGCTAAAACTGGAATGCATGATACTGCACGGAAAGAGTATTTGATTTTGCACAAAGCCAAAACGTAAGAAAAAGAGCAATACCTCAATGTCCGAAAAGAAACGACTCCAACTATTTGCATACTTAAAATGATGAATAATTAAAAGTAAATTATTAAATTATAACTTCAAAAATGATGATCATTTTTTAACATAATGATCCTTTAATGGTATATACAGTCTAGCTTCGATTTAACGATACCCGATTTATCGATATTGTCGATTTAACGATTGTTTTTATTGGTTCGAACGGAGTTACACTGAATTCAGTGTTATATTTTCCTCGATTTACGTTTACTTTCATCGATTTAATTAAAGATAACTTTTCTTCATCAGCCTTTAGCTGCAAATAAAAGTTCAGTTAAAATCAACTGTCATCAGAAAATCAACTTCAATTAAGTTTACTCAATTGAAACGAATGCTGGTTTACAGTGTGTAAAGAAGTATTTACTGCGTTTTGACGTAATCGATGATCTTTTCGATGCATTTGAAAAAATCGAAAAGGCAATGTTAAATGCCAACTCCCAAGAAAAACCAAAACGTCAACCAAAGATTTAATATATTGATAATATACTAATATATATAATAAAGATTTAATTATTGTAATTACGACCGTACTCCGGTTTTAGTTATTTTTATTTATTTTTAAATTATTTTTTTTTTTAATTATATTAAATTAACACGTATTCTTCAGAACGCTGATAAGCATTTTTATGGTTTTCCTTTTCCATAATTTACTTCATTCGATCAATAGCGCACCCATGATTTTTGTCCGAAGGAGGGCCAAAAATATCCAAAATATTGTGAATTTTTTTTATTATAATAGTTGTTACTTTTAATGTATTTTACATGTAAATTTTCAACCCAAGGAAAAGACCAGGATTCGTTGCCCCCACCCCGTGGGTCCGTCATTGGCTTTGATAAATGTGTTCTGCCGATTTAAGGATTATTTTTCTGGTCCCGTGGAAATCGTTAAATCGAGGTTAGACTGTATCATCATCATCATATTCAACCATTATCTATCCACTGCTGGATGAAGGTCTCTCCAAATGCTTTCCACACAAGTCTATCCTGGGCCATTCGTTTCCACGTCACCCCAACCTGTTTTCTTATTTCATCCACCCATCTAGTTTGAGGACGTTTTCTAGGTCTTCGGTGGTCTCTTGGAATCCAGTTCAGAATTTCTGTTGTCCATCGTTGATCAGTTCTTCTTGCAATATGCCCAGCCCATCGCCATTTCAGCCCTTTTACTTTAACAATGATGTCCTCTACTCTAGTTTGCTCTCTCACCCAAGTGTTTCTTTTTCGATCTCTCCTAGTTATTCCAAGCATGCACCTCTCCATGCTCCTTTGCGTTGTCTGTAACTTTCGTATTGCTCCAACTGTTAGACTCGTATTTTTGTTTCCTCTACGAAATTATTGAACATGATCTTAGTTTTTTGTAGGTTCATCTTGAGTCCAACTTCTTTACTTCTAGTTGAGAGCTCTTGTACCATGTCTTGGAGTTCTGATGGGTCCGTTGAAAAAATAACAATGTCATCAGCAAACCGCAAATGATTTAAATATTCACCATTTATTTTTATTCCCTTGTTATTCCAATTTATCAGCTGAAAAATCATCTGTAAAGCAGAAGTAAAAAGTTTTGGAGAAATGGTATCTCCCTGCCTCACCCCTTTGCCAGTATATATATATATATATATATATATATATATATATATAAATTAATAATATACAATTAAATATGTGATGTTACGAATCCTGCTAAATTTTGTCCAAAGTTCATTGGCGTACGCAAGGGGTATTAATGGGGGTTGTAACCCCCAATGCGATGAAATTTTATATCCATATGTATGAATATATATGGGGTTGTTGATCTGCAACCCTCATTGAGTCGGTAACCCCCCCCCCTACCTTATGGGTACGCCTATGTATATCAAAGCTACATGGTGACGTAGAGATAATGTGTTTATCTACCACAGAGCTTATGTTTTCTACCCACCGTGGTCTCGGGTTTGTTTCTGTAGGCTACAAAGGAAATTTTTAGGACC
>QLNU02014802.1:98369487-98385657 GCA_006491805.2 Dysdera silvatica
GGAATTAGCCATAATTTCACCACGCTGGCTAAACGGGTTGGTGAATTAGCCCTCCCCTTCCGCCTTTCTATCCGTGTAGCAAATATTAATTTGCCACATAAATAGAAAGCTCAGCCTGCACCACTTGAAGGCGGGGTAGGACACTAGGTTACTGGCCTGGCCGGTTCCACACATCGTCACATACGTTCAGCGTGTGGGTCTCCTTCCAGTTAGATACCAGCAACCCTTTTGCAGGCCATATATATATATATATCATTTAAGGATATACGTGTAATAATAAATGTGTGATGTTACGAATCCTGCTAAATTTTGTCCAAAGTTCATTGGCGTACGCAAGGGGTATTAATGGGGGTTGTAACCCCCAATGCGATGAAATTTTATATCCATATGTATGAATATATATGGGGTTGTTGATCTGCAACCCTCATTGAGTCGGTAACCCCCCCCCCTACCTTATGGGTACGCCTATGTATATCAAAGCTACATGGTGACGTAGAGATAATGTGTTTATCTACCACAGAGCTTATGTTTTCTACCCACCGTGGTCTCGGGTTTGTTTCTGTAGGCTACAAAGGAAATTTTTAGGACCACGCGCAATGGAACTTTGTCAGTCTTTGCTCGAACACAATCAAATAATTCAATAAATGCTTTCTCCATAAAATAATTCAGAAGGCAACAAATTAACACAGTTGAATAATAAATTTAATCGTTCACAGCTGTTTCAATAGCCCTGGACTATTTTCGTCAGAACGGTAACTGATGCAACACACCGCGTAATACAACCCGTGTTACAAACGGCGGTTACAGATATATTGAAAATTAACGGTAAAAATAAATCAAACGCACCGGTTAGGTGAAACACCTCTGATAGTGGAACTTAAGTTTAAAGAAACGTCTCTGGTAGAAAACGTGAATTTGAAAAGAAACGTCCCTGGTAGTATAAAATTCTTCTGCATGGGATGAAATGAGTCAGTAGAAACATTGGATGAAGAACTTTCTCCATGTCAAATTATAATTAGCACCATTTTTTATAAAATTTTGTAGAAAGTTGTGAATAACAAAAATTTTTATTAAACTAACAAAACATATAGCACAAACGTCTTAAACAAAAAAAAAATAGTTCTTTTGTTTAATTTGTTTTGTCATCAGTTTAAGAATTCGTTTATTAATTAGTTTATTAATTAGTTTATTAATTCATTAATTTATTCATTTTAGGAACGAATATGCAAAGTCGAACATTTAGAATATCAATATGTATAGTAGCTGTGGTATCAGTTGCGCAGTGCGACATTTTTTCTTCTACGGCGCATCTGCAGCACCTTCTTCATCTGGAGAGGCACATGGTGACAGTCTTACACGACTACGTAGAGCATACAGAGAGAAAGATTGCATACGTTAGAGGGTAAGATACGCTTCAATATAACTCTGATACAAGTATTACCTAAAAACCTAAGAATAATTATTAGTATTTAGCTGCAGGATACGAAAATATTGAAGCCGTGAGGAACTAAACTGAGCTAAGTAAGCTAGTGTCTCATTCGATTACCAAGTTGGTACAGAATAGAAAATTTCGAGTTGTGTGTGTGAGGCTAACTTTGTATTCTCTGATCATAACCATTACCATTTTATAATCATGGTCATTTTATTTTATCATCATGATCATTTTATTTTATCATCATGATCATTTTATTTTATCAACATGATCATTTTATTTGATCATCGTGATAATTTTGTTTTATCACCATGATAATTTTATTTGATCATCGTGATAATTTTATTTGATCATTGTGATCATTTTATATGATGATCATGATTATTTTATTTGATCATCATAATAATTTTGTTTGATCATCGTGATTATTTTATTTGATCGTCGTGATCATTTTATTTGATCATCGTGATCATTTTATATGATGATCATGATTATTTTATTTCATCATCATTACCATTTTATATAATCATCATGATCATTTTATATAATCATCATGATCATTTTATTTGATCATGATGATCATTTTACTTTAACATCATGATTATTTATATTTAATCATGAATAGGAGGATGAAAATGTGGGGGAGGGGGGAGAAAGTGAAACAGTAGCAAAGTATCTGTCCAACATCATGGGTACATGGCTAACACATTTAAAAGGTTTTCATACTGAAAGATCGTTTGAAGAAAATTCTATTCATTAGTACAAGGGTTTTCAAACTGGGGTACGCGAGAGAAAATCAGGGAGCACGCGAACGAGTTAGCACTTTGCTCCCTTTTATGATTTGAAGTTCATAGCCCTTCTGCCCTTTTTCCAAAATAGAAAGAGGCAATTTGCTTTCTAAATTCGTTTCCCTAGCCTCACTCCGCCCACAGTGTCTTTTGATGTTCCCATTGACTTGTTGCGAACAAGGTTTTTCAACGATGTATATGATCAAAACCAAATGCCACCAAAACTGTCAATTGAAAATGACATGTCTGTGTATCTCTCTGAAAGGGTTCCCAAAATTGATTTACTTATTGGAAAGAGCCAAGCTGATCCACCACATTTAATGTGCAACCAATCATTGATCTGTCTGTTATCTATTCTATGGAAATTCTATTCTATTCTATCTCATCATCTTGTTTGTTATCTATTCTATGGTATCCACACATTCTATATCATATTCTTCTCAGGGGGGTACGCTAACACACTCAGGAAGAACGAAAGGGTACGCGAGAGAAAAGGTTTGGAGACATCTGCAGTAGTAGACAAATAACGATTGCAGAGAACCATTACGTTTGGTGTTAGATTTACGTATAAGCCAAATAGGTCGGGTCCCGCAGAGCTCTTGAAAGGCCCTCATTCCCCACAGCGTTGTACTATTCACAGTTTGTGAAATGGAATACATTGGTACAAAAATAAATACATTTATCTGTCACGCTATTCTATATGTTCGCCAGTCCGGAAGACAGTCTAACAACAAGCTCTAATTCCTCATACTTTCTTTTGCTTCCAATCTACCTATTAGAAGCTATTATTATTTGTTTCCACATTCGTTCCAAGCAATTTAATGCATAGCAATCAACAACTGTTGACCATGTGTGTTATCCTATTCGAATCTAAATTTTTAATAGGGAATAAGAAACATTAAAGTAAGTACTACCTAACGTTGGTAAATGGATCTCTGCAGACGTGACCTCTAGTTGCACGATGAGCATCTTGTGGCATTAAAAATATATGCTCGGTCATCATGTGAATTATTGTGCACCCAAATACGAATGTTGGGAATAGTAAACACCCCCTGACAGGTGAAAGAGGCTTTAACGAACAGTTTTCTTTTATAAAAGGTCCATGGAACAGGGTATAAGTAATAAAAATCTTGAAGAACTTATGACCAAAAACTTTGTGCTTCTATTTCTGTATGCGTATTTTCCCCACGAGCAAAAATATTAGGGGTTCGAGGAACCCACAACAAAATTATTGAGGGTTCAAAAAGTGTCTCGAACCCATGAAGTCGGCGCCACTCTCTGTGACTTGGGGTCCACACGGACCCCAGGTTTTATTTAGTTCTGCGATACCGCTACCTGGTTTCCATTGAAAGGAAAAGTATATGTCGGACGACAACTTGGAGCTGAAGTTGAATCCCATAACAATTTCGATCTCGTAAAACGATTAGTTGACTCTTGGCAGAACAAAGGGACGTTATCTTAGACAATTTCTTCACCAGCACTCAGTTACCAGAGGATCTACTAGCTGTGAAAACTTCATTGATTGGAACAATTGGAAAAAATCGAAAAGAACTCCCAGAAGAATCACCGGCAAATCTTCAATGCGAAAAGAAGTTGTCTGGTCTTTTTTTTTTAATAAACAACTGATTCTAGTTAGCAACGTTCAAAAAGGAGGAAAGCATTTTTTCTATTACCTTCCATATATCATGACAAGAATGTCATTCAGAAAAAAAATAAGCCAGAAGTTATCACTCACTACAATATAGTAAAATGTGACATGGACAACCTTAACCAATTATGCATGTTGTACACCTGTAAGCGAAAGGTACGCTGTTCGTCTATGGTCTCTAATCTGCAACTCTCTAATTCGCAACTCTAATCCCCAACTCCCTAATTCTCTAGTAACTCGGTAGGTTTTCAGCGTTAACAATAGACATCGTTATTGCGTTTACGGAAGAGACTTTTACCTTACCTATTTTATTGCGGACAGACAGACAGCAATAGGGGGTTCGATATCTATTGAAATCAGCTAAAACATCGGTCTGCTTATCTCAAAAACTTCTCGATGAGAATTTCTTTTGGCCATTAGGAATAGACATAAAGATGCTTCCAGACATAGAACAACTTTTACTATGCATAAACTATCGGTCTTTTCTAAACACGAAATATTATCAACCAACTTCTGGAAGAAGAAAAACTGTAAGGACAAGTATGAATACATACAGCCCATTAATAACAATACTTTGTTCATTAAATTTAAAGCGAATTCAAAGCTAATTATTGTTGTACGCATGCTACACGCATGTATGTTACCTACACAGACTTTATTTTGAAAGTGTGGAATTATAAATTCTGAAACGGATTTAACAATGACCTGATATAACTAACACTTTCATTGGTCTCGAGCTCCTCGTTATATACGGGTCCTACTGTGGTACCAATAGAGTCATAGATGGTGACAATGATTACTCCAAACGATAATATCCAATTCTCATAATTTTGGCCTAAAAATTTGAGAATTTCTTTATTTTTAACCTACATATTCCATATCTTGAAACACAACTGAACAAGCATATTTTACATAAATTAAATTTCCCGCTGACGCGACCCAATTAGTTTTGAGTTTTCTGCTTTGTCTAAAGTTCGGAACAAGTTTTAATGACCCCATGTGTTTCCTTGACTCATGTCTGTATTTCCAATATTCATGACCTATGGCCAGACTCGAAAATTCCTTGACATCTCTAATTTTCTTGACCTGTTCTGGAAAGAACTGTCATCCATTAATCTTCCTTAATCGAATATTTAAGAAAACGTTTAAAAGAATAAATTCTGCCATTGAAAAGCGCCAGCGATACTTGTGAAACGTCGAAAGTATATTATTAGGATGTCTCATTCCAAAAGTTGTATTAAACTTCATTTTGGAGTCATTGTAATAAACACTCATGCAACGAATAATAGTAATATTTTTTATATCAAGTAATTATTTTGTCTTTGTTTCTTAGAGTTAAGGTCAGTCTATAAAATAAAACTGCTTTTCGAAATATACTATATTTACGTACTCACGTAATTAGGTATACGTACGTACATTATACGTACTTGTTTATAAGTTACTTTATACGTACTTATCATTTGTTTATAAATAAGATTATACGTACTCAATCTGCTTTGTTTATACGTAGCATTTATTTATACGTACTTATTTACTTGTTTATAAGTAGGTCTACACGTATTAATTTGTTTATAAGTACGTATATGCGTATTTATTGTTTATAAGTACGTCTATACGTACTTATTTATTTGTTTATATGTATGTCTATGCGTGCTTATTTACTTTGTTCATATGTACGTCTATGCTTGCTTATTTGCTCTGTTTATTAAGTATGCTACGCGTACTTATTACTTGTTTATAAATGCGTCTATACGTACTTATTTGCTTTGTTTATAAGTACGTCTATACGTACTTATTACTTTTGTTCATATGTACGTCTATGGAAGTGTATTGCTCTGTTTATTAAGTATGTTACGCGTACTTATTACTTGTTATAAATGATCGCCGTGCTTATTTGCTTTATAAGTACGTCTATACGTACTTATTCCTTGTTTATAAGCCAGATTTTACGTGTTATTTATTTTACAAACAAAATCTCCGCGTATTCATTTATTTAAGTTTATTAAGTATGCCTACGCGTACTTGTGCTTGTTTATAAATATATCTATACGTACTTATTTTGCCTGTTATAGGTACGTCTGCGCGTTTGTTTGCTTTGTTTATGCGAACGTCTGCGCGTTTGTTTACTTGTTTATACGAACGTCTACGCTTACTTATAAACAAGTAAATAGAAATCAGGGGAATCTTCTTAATTAACTGAAAGAAGGTATATAGGAATTAATCATTCATTATAATTAAATTTAACACACTCGATTTTTTAATAATTCATACTTAAAAATGCCCCATGATAAGGCTCCTCATACCGTGTTCCACGGAAACACGGGGCTCCGCGATGACCCTCTCGGGGTGCCCTCAAGCACCCCGAGAGGATGCTGAGGGGCACCCCGTGAAGGTCACTGAGAGGGAGTATCACCAAATTTTTAAGTTCCTCAATTTTTCCCAATGGCAAATTCTTAGATAGAGTTGACACGAAAATAAAAGTTTTATCAATAGAACAAAAACTTAAAGATTTTGTGACTATAAAAAAAACAAAGTCAGTTATATCATTTATACTTTTCATCAATAAATATTTGTATTATTTCATTAAAAAATTCTTGTTTCTATATTAGTTTTGTAAGTGTTGCCTATTTTTTTTATATAGATTTATTTATTTTTACGTCCATGTTCGAACACTGACATAAAGTTGCCTTCTAGATTTTTCTTACGTAATATTTATAGAAAATTCCATTGTTAAGTATATGGTAAGGAAAGGAAATTTGTAAAACAAAGGTTTGAGAACCAATACTATAATAAGCATATATAACTATATATAATATATAAGCAGCTAATTATATATAAGCATATATACTATAATATTCATAATAAGCTCTAATATGGTACCATAGTAAACAGTAGAGCTCTCAGTCTTAGTAATAGGAAGAAAATAGATTTTGGAAATTGAGTCGTGAAATTTATTCAATATTTATTAATAATCATCCTATTCGAAGTCCATCTTATTGATAGTTGTTTTAATTGAGACATATTTTTATCTCAAGAAATTATCATCAAGAGTTATCACTATTTATATCAAGGTTATATCAAATGTCATCTCAAGAGTTATTAATAATTTTTTAATAGCCATCCTTAGTAAGATTTGCCTAAACTTTATTTCAAAGAACGATGAAGTTGTATCCAGAATTTCGTTTAAAATAGAATATATCATGGCATAACTAAATCAAAATCACTATTTTAATCATTAATATATGTGGATGAATCTGAAAAAGCTTTGGAAAATTCCTCCTTAAATAATAATAATAATTCAGAATGATTGCAATAATCAGAAAAGATAGAGTATCTAACATCATTAAATTCAAGTAAGATGGAAATACAATAGAAATACGATAACGAAATTGTACGTTTCTTCTGAGGAAATCACTCGAAGGGCACTCCTACAAGCGATTGAAAATTTATTGCAAAACTGGTTTTTCCCCAATCTGGAATGACCCGTGCAGGTGCATACGAACTATTAGCCGTAATTTGGAGAAAGAGAAACCCAATCATGTAGATCATGAAACGAGGCCCATGATCCAAATATAGTTCTCCGCAAAGTGCCGTTTGGTTTTAATTTTATAGTTAAGACAGACGAGATGACACGTCACGTCTTAATTATTTTGTACCTCTCATATCATTTTCAAGATCTTATGTATTATTCTTCACAGGGATAGATAAGTTTTCCACTCACATCGGAGGAAAAAAAAATCCCTCACTTTTCCGAGTTTTTCACTAACTTTCCCGTCAAAATTCCCTGACCAATCACAAACCACTTTCAACTGAACTTCAATTACGTGGAAAATGGCTTCATGACCAATTAAAAATAGCACATGTACATAGTTGGATCTGCTTACATTCATTCCTGGGACAGGAATGAAACCTCATCATTATGGCTTTACCATACCTTTTATGGAAATACAGGCAGCAAACGCGGCCAACTTTTCCAATCAACTTTGCAAGAAGAAGAAGATTATTATTATTATTATTATTATTATTATTATTATTATTATTGGCTTCCCTCTCGTGGGAGATTTAACTATTAAAAACACGTTAAGAAGGTTTTTATCCTGATTTTTACAGGTTTGACCAAACAATATATAATTTTTTTTCCTGACCCTTAGGAACGATTTCAAATTCTCTAACAATTCCAGATTTTCTAAGTTCTCTAGGTGCATGAGAACCCTGGATAGAAAAATTACCAGTAACTAACACACGAAGTCTACGGGACAGGTCTCTTTTTTTTTTTATAATTTTTCGTGCGGGAAGGGGGCAGATCCGTAGCCAGCTTGGAGCTAGAAGGGGCTCATCCCCCTGGAAACCTGGTCAGCCCCCCCCCTCGAAATAGTTTTCAAAATAAACTTATCTTTGAATTTTATTTTAAATTTTTTGTTTTGTATAAAATTGTACATGACAGTGGAAATTGTTCTTTGACGTTAAAAATATATTCAAAATATATTTCTACGGTAGGTCTTGTGTACACATATCTTACAAAGGTTTGAACCTTCACGTACCATAATAAAGATAAGGAAAATCATAAATTTTAGCATAATTTTATAAGTTTTCAATGCAAAATTTATGTTAAGAAATTTATTCATTGATGTTAAAACATATTAGTGTAATTTGTATTAAGTATCATTAACTATATTAATAAAATACATCAAAACACATGTAAATTTTGCTCTCCATTGTAGCTTTCTGAGCCTCTTTTCTAAGGAACGTCCAGCTACAGGTCTGGAAGGAGGATTAATTAATGTAATGTTTCGACGACCCACATGTTTCATAAGGTATATGACCCACTATTCCAAAATCTGATGGATCGTAAAGAATAACAACAAACAAACGTTGTTCCAGATGGAATCGAACCAGTAACCACGTTGTGCAGAACGAAGTACCTAAGTTGGCAAGTGGCTTCGGTTCATACGAAGTGGTCCCCAGTTCGATCCCAGCCTGGGAAGATCCCCGTTTCTTTCTTTTTATGACCCACCCAATTTTGAGGTAGTGGGTCATATACAGGGTGTTCCAAAAACACACTATCAAAAGTATATAGCCGTGATTCTTGTGCAAAATGGACCGTAATGGCCCTTTACATGGGGGTCGGAAATGAATATCCACGGAGTTATGGCTATAAACAAATAACAAAGCATGATTGGATGAGAAACAAAGTTAAGCCCATGAAGAATGGAATCCTGCAATAGACCGCATCTGGGCCGTATTATCAAGAAACTGGTTATCTTATTCGCTTTGCATCTCTGAAATGTGGGAATTAACAATTTCAAGCCAATGAAAATTGTATTTGAAAGTTTGGTCTCTCCTTGAATTTAATTTCCCGTCGCCAAACTTTGGCGAAAATGGCGGATCTTTGTCAAGATATTTACAATTTACGTATCGAACCATTGAATTTTTGTCCATTTTATCCCCCCTCCCCACTAAGTAAAAATTAACATTGAATATAAACAAACATAGGAAAATAAGTACAACAGCAACGCCCCCTCCCCCCGAAGGTGCTTACATAATACTTGGAATCTCCCTATTAAATGTGTTCCATGGTAAATGAAAATACAAGCCCTGCAACCCGGCCACCATGTCGGCGCCCATAATCATAATTCAGAATCGATCAAGACATAAGCGTACGGGAGAGGGATTCATGTGGGACATACCACCCCCCACCTACACCCCACCCCCACCCCAGGTTAGGAGAATATTAACAAAGGTCCAGGGGTGGACTGGGTTCTCTCAGGGTGCATAACTTCGATTAAAGATATAGCGCGAGTCCTATCGCCTATGAGGGCGCACCGAACTGGGAGCCGGTTGGCCGGCGGCTCAGTCTGCCCCTGAATATATATCTACGGGAAGCTATGATATAGAGGTAAACCTTCTCATTCGAACCAACCCCTTTTAGGAATTTTCTGCGTACGTTACTGGATCGAGGGTAATTTTTCGATACTAACTTTTATTATCAAGCTATTTATTAAGCTTGATTGGTGGCGTAATACTACGCAGCATAAATGGATTTAAGAAGAACAACGTTTTAGGTGTAAGAGAAAAAATTTTAACACATTATTCGACGTACGTTTCGGACGGGCAATGGCCGTCCCTCGTCAGGAATTCGAGTGATCTAAAACTAAAGAGGAAAAAACTACAGGCGCAGGAGAAAAAAAAAAAATTCTCCTACGCCTAAAACGTTGTTCTTCTTAAGGAGTTTTAGTACTTTTAAAGCCACAAAACCGTGACAAAATTTGGCTAATTTTAAGATAACATATCTTTGTAAATAGACAATATATTTACAAATTCTGTTTTTTATATGATGTTCCTGTTCCAGTTTTATTTAATACAACAGTACTTACGTTATTTAATTGGGGTACAAATAAGTTTTAAATTACATGCCCACTTTACAAAAGAAATTAAACATGTCATAAGCTTGCGTGTATGATTGGATAAAAAGTTTTCATTACATAATATTAAATTTAGTTGAATAATGGTAAAAAAGGTTCTGTTCATTCGACCCATCTAAAAATCAAATAAACGTAAAAGATTTTATTACCTAAAAATTGCTTTGAATTTTAACGTACTAAAAACGTTGAAACACTTTGAATCAAGACTTATGTCACATGAAAGGTTTATATGAGTAATGACAGAAATCGAAAGAATCAATCTGCAAAACTAAATTTTCAAATTTTTATAAATTTTTAAGATTTCGATAATTGAACTGAAATGTAACTTTCTTGCGTTACTTCCAAGCTATGCGACAAGTAGTAAAATAGGGGAGTCATTTTTAATATGGTGTTGTTTGGCGCAATGCGCAAGTTTTTCGTAAATCAGTAAAATTTTTCGCTGAATGTTAACGCAAAAATAATTGATTGCAGCGTATACCTTACATTTATCGTAGTTCTAGTAAAGCTCAAATTGACGCGTTATAATATTTAGTGAAGTTACTGACTGCTGGTGAAATTATTGACTACTAACAAATTTTACTTCACGTAAAATCCATTTGGGAAAAGAAAAACACTGATACCAGTCAGTGGCATAGACACAGAGGATGCAATGAATCCTCTGCCCGGAGAGTCAAAATAAACAAATCAATATTTAAAATCTAAAAACATTTTAAAATAATTGGCGGTAATACAAAGAAAATACCCCTTCTACATATATATTTTCCTATAAAAAATTTCTGCTCTAACCCCCAAATTATAACATACATAATCTAAAAAAATGTAAACTAAAATTATACCATACATCTTACTACTTTCAAGAAGAAAAAAGCCGCAAATATCAAACAATAGAGTGTTTGACTATGTTTACGAAAGAAAGATTGAGGTAAGAATTTTATAATGTTCAAATACTATATATTATATTAACTCATAAAAATGGTAGAAGAGTAAAGTGTATGAAACAATTTTGATCGCAGTGGATATATTTTAAAAACGGAAAATCTCTACATTTATTAAAACCACTTTCCTCATGATCAATTTAAAATGATGTAGCTAAAATTTTACGAAATGACGCAATAGCAACGTTAGTATAATTGCAAGCTGACTAGGAGTATATTTACATAGGTTTATATTTCTCGGAATGAATATGATTATAAACCAATGAATGCATTTTTATTATTTCAATGAGTTCCATTAACTTTATTGCGACATCATTTAGAACGGCATAGTTTAAAATTTTTTTACGAGAAGTTTGTACTGTCGGCCTCTCCTCCCCAGAAAAATTTCGTAGTTACGCCTATGAATAGAGCCCCTAGATTTCTTGGCCGATGCATTAGCCGCCATTTTGTTGTACAATTCCGGTTTCATTTACCTTGACGATAAAGATTTTTCCACATTGCCGCAACGATCGCTATGTTGGCATAGAAATAACCAACAATCCGTGATTATCCGGCGAATATAAACAATTGCGCAACTTTTAAGCTATCGCTAACAAATGCAATTTGCAACCACGATCACGTGATACAATGGCAATAAAATAGCGGATATGTGCCAGCTCCTCTTTTTTTAGGAGCCTTAGTCTACAAGTATAGCAATCCCTCTCTCATTAACAACTTAAAAGGGACGGAGAAAACGTCGTTAAACAAGAAAATACCTTAACCAGATTAAAATCGGATTATTAATCGGAAGGAAAATTTCCTTAACCGGAATGTGTGGAAGTCTGTGAAGTATTTGCTGGGGTGGTGAAATACCGCTGTTGAACAGAAAATCTCGGTCAAAAAGCGACGCTATTGAGAGGAAAATTGCAATTTCTTTTATTCGAGTGCTTGGAAAGCATGTTAAATTTGAAATTAAAATATTATAAAAGAAAGAATGTCAGACTTCATTTTAAATATTGAGAGATGTAAATTTCACGGCAGAAAGTAGGGTTATATTAACGGAATTGCAGCCAAGAGAAAATTGGGTTGACAGAGTTGCATTAATAAATTGTTTACTTCGAAAAAGTAAATTGTAAGGATAAAATGCAAACTATATGAAAAATACTACGTAAAAATATAATATAAAAATTGTATATAAAATGCATACTATACTAAAAAATGAAGCGTGTTTTTACAAACCAAGTTTTTATTGGAAAACGAGATGAAAATAGGACAGAAGTTACATAATCTTTCAACCATTCACTGCTTTGGACCACACCTATTGCATGATCTGACCACAAACGATGGAAAATAAAAAGTCTTGCAGACACTTGAAGAAGGAAACACGAAGTATTTCAACATGCTGCTTAACCATTTTGACATGCGTACTTGTTGGGAAACTTTGGAACCATTGAAGGATATGGAACGATAAACGATTTAAATTTACGTGACTTCAGAAACTATATGATAAAAGTTATGCAGACATGGTGACACATCAGCAGCAGAATAATATTACGTGTAACTTATTAAGCACTGTGCACTCATACGAAACATATTATACAAAGTAAATCTGCAACATTGAAGCAGAGTATCTTATAATCCATAGAAAACAATTACCATGAATATGTATCGAGTTCTGCATATGATTCGCCAGCCGGCTCCCTTATTACGAATCAATCATATATTCCACCATTATCTGCAAAATACGTTTCAGACTTCCTCTTTGCTTACAGTGGGTTAAAGAGGCCTTTACCACAAGAAGTACGCACGCCATTTCCGTATCAATTTGACATTTGTGTTTAGGAAATTTTCCAGAACTGGTGTCGCTAGTTTTACACTTAAAAATTTCTTCCTGCTCAAGATAGGTTCAGAGATTCTATAACTTCGAACAAATAAAAATCTTGCTAGCGCCATTTTCAGTCGTGTACGAAGGCCAAGCTTGGGAAGAATGTCAAGATAGTGTCCTTCCGACATACAGAAACACGAGAATTTTGTATTTTCCATATGAATATTAAATTCTTAGTGTCCTTGGTTTGTTAAGGAGCTTGACACCCTTACAGTCATCTAGCTCCTTATCCAAGACGTGTCATTGATCCTTAATATTTCTAGAACTGGATCAAAACCACATCACTGTGGTCACCCTATGCCATAACCGGCGGACGATTGTGGCAAAAATACGCAAATCCAAATGTATCCTTTGATACATGGTTGTGATAGTCTCTTGAAGTTAATTGCTTTTGATGCATGAATAGAAATAGAAAAGGCGAATGTGTCAATCATTTTTTTTGTTGTTGTTGTAGAATAACGACATGTTTTCACCTCTCCTTTTAAAAAGAACATTAGTTCTTCGTAAAAATGTTGAAAAACAAGACTAGCATGAAAGGAGCCTGTCAACACACTTTTTCAGATTTTCCGTTTCAGATAACGTTTTATTTCTATTACGACATGTAAACAAAAAAAAGGTAAAAGAAAACGCTCTTTCTTGACTCGTGGGCATTTAGCAATGCGGTTATTAGCCAATTCAATTGCTTTTGTGTGTTCAACTTCCTTCCTTAATAAAAAACTACGAATGCAATAGGTCAGCTACCGCTAAATATTTCATGCAAGCTGCTAGTTTCTTGGAACGGGTGAAATAGACAACAGCTGTTCAACAGAACGTCTCAAATTTTGGAGCATTCAATGCATGTGGTAAACACCTGTCTGGACGCCCTGCTATGAAGCTACGAGAAATAATTGTAGAGGGTGTTGACTTAAGTTTTTATAATGAAATCTGTCTGTAGCCAGATTCAAAGGATCAGAAAAAGATGGTTTTGTAGACAAAGTTGAACATGCTCCACATCATAAGCGTACGTAGAAAGTTTGTAAGGGGGTTATAGGCTCAATGGGGGGTTACAGAGCTACAACTCACATATTCCTATGTTAAATATACAAAATTTCATTGCAATGGGGGGTTACAACCCCCATCAACACCCCCTGCGTACGCCAATGGTCCACACTATGTCTGCCGGGATCGGGGAAAATATCGTTACATATTGTATCGTTACAGATAGATTTCACCAAATAAATATAGATGTCTTCGTGGCAAAATTAAAAAAAAAGAAAAAAAAGAATAAACATAGCGCTCTAAGTTAACCCACTGAAAATAAAGTACAATGCAATACGATAGCTATACAATGGAATATTTTAGCTACAAAAGTTTTCTAGCCACAATCATAGCGAAAATTTCCAGATTAGTATGTGGATTAATGAATTTGTCAGTGCCTAGGAGCTATTGAGTACCTCACATTAATTATATTTCGAAATTTAGTACTGAAGCAATAATTTTCAGCTATAATTCTCCGAAGGCACGTGCCAATAGGGAGGCAGGGGTTCCCCCAGTCTCGAAAGTGGTGGGGCAAAAGCCCCCCCCCCCACACACACACACTATCGAGGAATACTATTAAAATTTTAATTTCAAAAATAACATTAAGCATTGCCACTAATGTAGCAAAGCTAAATTAACTTTGGATTCTAATTTCATTTCTTGTCAATAGATGTCGCTACTATACCGTCAATAATACTGCTTTCGCAGGGCCCTTTCGTGTATCTATTGTTAAAAAAATTAGCGTCTCTTTACCTGTACATTTTCTTTCAGTCTTTGTGAAACCATCGATTTTAAAGCTTGGTGCTCTGCGAAATCAGTAAAATTGTAAATCGTTCAAATGGTTGTTGTTTTGTAATTCAGTTTATTTTAACTATTTAATTAACTAATTAACATTTTATAATAACTGTTGGTGATTCATGGCAACAGATGGTGTCATGAGTTTATGAGCGTAAAAGATCTCTCGCCCCCACTCTCCAAAATGTTGGCACATCCCTAATTCTCCCTAATATTATATTAGCGACGTTCTTCAAGCGTTATCCGCGCGTCCTAATGGTTTCAACGACCACAGATGGAGAAACGTTGAATTTTTAATAATTATTTTTTCTTATTTCCACAGGAGAAGCCTCATAGTTCCACTATCCGTGTGTGAGATATCACCACGTATAATTTTTATATACAATTACTCGTTTGTTTGTATTTTAGCGAATTTGCTCTGTGTACGCCGGATTAAAACATTACGCAAAATCGATTAATAAAAATGTAAACAAAAGCGACCGAATAACAAAAATTTAGAGACTTGATTATTAACGATTGTGAAGAATTAATTATTAGAAATTGTGAGCCACTAACTTTAAACAATACAACATCCGCTTTAGCAATCCGGTGCTTAAACTAGCCGGGATCTATCTAACCAATAAGCTAATTTTCGCACCCCTTGGAATAGGAAAAAGAAAGAATAGACAAGGAAGGAAGAGAAGTAAGAAACATAATAAGATTTAGATAAAAGAAGAGCAATATATAAAAAGGCGAAGTTAGAAAGAAAAACTTCACGTTGTAAAAAGAACAGCCGTTTTCGTAACGTTGCGAAAATGTTCCCATTGAGATATAACGAGTAGTTTTCTACAGTAATTAGTAATGCTAATTACTGTAGAAAACATTAATTAGCAATACTAATTATATAGAAAACTACAGTAATTAGCATTGCTCCTTCTTTCCTTTTACTCCTATTTTACTTCCCTTTACGTGTTTCCTTCCTCCCTTTTTTCATTCTCCTCCACTGAACTTTGACTTATACCTTTATTTCTGCTTTATTTTCTTTCCATTCTTTTAATTTTACTTATCCACATTTTTTACTTTTTCCTGGTTTCCTTTCTTTCTGTCTTTACACATTCCAAGCGGTACCAAAACCTTACCACAACTGCAAGACTTAATAATCTAAATAAGGGGATTTAAATGCCTTTTAAAAAAAACACGCGCACAAATTATTATTTTTTATAGAAGCATCCTTTTAACATAGAAATGATTTCGTTCTTACCAATTCACTTTTAGTAGAAACTACATACT
>QLNU02014802.1:98385757-98398405 GCA_006491805.2 Dysdera silvatica
CGGAACGGGCTTAACAGGTGAGTAGATTTAGACAGCTAATTAAATCGATGTAAGTCACCAAACTATTTTATATCAACACTAGAGAAGGAGGTTCTCTTATAGTGGTTGAAAATATCGTCTGGCAGAGCAGGTTTTCCATCTTTTTTTTTCATTAATCAAATCAGTTTTTGCATCAGAAATGAAACTATATGCTATAAAATAATTAAATATAACTATTTTATTATTTCAATTTAAGTATAAATGTATATGAGAAAGCAGAACGTAAAAAATCGAATATCAACTATGGAGTTACTGATTACCGTCGAAAGCCAAGTTTCATCAATAAATATGGTTCTGAGTTCTAGGCCGGGAATGTGGATTGTTCCGCCCTGGAGCCCCCTTTTCAGTTAAGAGTTTTGCTTTTTCCTTGATAAATGATACCAGATGCCATAAAAAAAAAGGCAGAAGAACGCGTAATCACTGGAAAATAGCCGAGGACTTCCGATGATTGCCGAAAGATGAAGTTTCGTCACTCTATAGCAGTGGTTCCCAACTCGATAAGCCGCGGACTACTCCGAAAAATTCCCACAAGTTTAAGGGTGCGGGGGAGCTATCGCCTCGGTGAATGAAAATTTAACATTGAAAAGATACAAGGTAAAGGTCCAATGAGGTATCATTTTCAAAAATCAAGTCATTAATCGCCCCCTTCCCCTTGAATTACCTCTAAATCAGTCCCTGCATGAGTTGACTGCAAAGCCTTAATAAAAAAGGGGAACGGGGGTTTTTTTTTGCGGGGAAAGGGAAAGTGTGAGTGTATAGAAGTAAACAAAGCAGTGTTGCCAACAGTGAAGCCAAACAAAGCAGTGCTGTCAAGGTGAAATCCCTAGTGGCAGCAATGGTAAGTCCCTACATTTCACCACCCGTCCCTACGTACAAAATACTAAAAATATATTATGACTTTCATTTTTATATTTAATTTTAATATTTAATAATAATAATTTTTATGAGTATTGTTCTTCAATATTTTTTTTAATAATAACCCATTTCACAGACCATTTGGGACTCCTTCGAGGACCACCAGTGGTCCACGGACCACGAGTTGGGAACCACTGCTCTATAGGGTGATGAGTTCGATCTCGGAAATACAAATGTCAGGGTCTTTCTACCCGCACATACACTGAAAATGGAAATTCAAGCACTCAATAAATTCTAGAATATATTCAAAGAAATAACTTTACTGAAACTAAACGAAAAACAAACTTTTAAATTTTTACATATACGTACAACGGCACCCCCGTTTCGTACGCTAAACCAATTTAATACGCCTTTTTGACGGAGCCTGAGATGATAGGTATGCACATGCTGATGGAGAATCGAAGACTGACATTCTTTTCCTTTTACATCGCAAACAAAATGAGCGTATAGATAACAACCAAAAGTTAACGTATTACAAGCGTCTTGGCAACAACGAACAATAAAGAAATATCATAATTACATGACAGCAATACTATGGCGAAAACAATAGCCATGAAAATTATGCTGACAGGTTACTCCGGTGGCAACAGTTCAGGAAGCCCTTAATACGAAAAACACATTAGGCAATAATAAATTCTTTTAAATAATACAGAATTCTTGACAGCGAACTTTCTTTCCGCAAAAGTATTAATTTTTGCTCTGGTCTATGAGACCATCTATCAAAAACCTGTAACAACGCATACGAAATATGCAATTAATATTCAAAATAGTTCGTGCGGACATGTACTTTTTAGCAATGAAAACAAATGAAAGCAAACTAATTCATTCAACATTAATGAATAAAATTTTTAACATAAATATTCGACCAAAAACTTCCATTGAAGTATACTAAAATTTATAATTTTCCTTCCGTTTACAGTACACTAAATGGAGATTTAAGCCTTCGTTAAAAATTTAACGTATACACAGGACCCGATCAAGCCAAAGTGTGGCCCGGGGCCCCCTCCCTACACTAATTTCAGAAACAAAATTGTTCAATACAACAAATACATAAAACTCTTGTTATATATATGTATTATCCGCATAATCAATAATTTAAGGCTATTTTGAATGACTCTTAAGAGTAATTAAAATAATATTAATAAATTACTAAATAATTAAATATTAATAAATTAATAACTACCTTTATTAATTAATAATATTAATAAATTACTAACTAATTAGTTAATTAATAATATTAATAAAATTACACCAATTAATAATTAATAATATTATAATAAATTACTAACTATCAGTACCACAATATTAATAAATTACTAATCAATAATAATTAATAATATTAATAAATACAACTAATTAATAAATTAATAATATTAATAAATTACTAATCAATTAATAATTAATAATATTAATGTTCACAACTAATTAATAATTAATACACATAAATTACAAACTAATTAATAATATTAATAAATTACTAACTAATTAATAATTAATAATATTAATAAATTACTAACAAGGGAAGGGCCCGAGCTGGACGACGCCAATTTTAATGAGAGTGGTCTCATTTGAAAGCTTTTAAAAAAATTGTTAAACACGTATTCGAGCATTTTTCATAGTGGGCCTCAATATAGATGCCAGGGGCCAAAAAAGTGCAAAATTAGAGGCATTTTCGAAGATTTCAAACGGCTGTATCTCGGTTAAAATTTAGAGCTAAAAATTAAGTTTTGATGCATTCAATCAATCAATCAGAATTTATTTATGCATAACATCTACAAAAATGAAATACATTGGATACAAGTTAAAAATAAGACTAATAAGACTAATTTGTATGCATCTTTTAAATATATCGAATATTTGTTTCAGGATTTTTCGGATAAAACATTATTAAATGTTATTTTGTAATTTTGGATATCGCCTCTATTACTGCTATTTATCGAAAGACTTCTTGGCAGTTTGGTGAAATCAATGGCGATCTTTCTAGAAAGCTGGCTGTTTGCGTTTGTATTATTGAATATGCATGAAACATATAAAAGGAGGTTGAAATATAAATTTATGCATTAAGGATACAAATTAATAATGGAAGATCTTACTGCTCATGGGAAATATCGTGAATTTATTGTTTGTAATCATTTAATATCTTTTCTTGCGAAGATTAAAATCTTCGTTCAATAACTTGCATTTGTAGTGACCCAAAAACTACCTTGCGTCAGAAAAATGGGCCACCCAGGATTTTCTGAAGTGGAGGGGGGGTAGTGGCACACAGAATTTTTTCAAAGGTGTATGTATGTGTGGGGGAGGGGGGGTTAACACCGAAAAATTCTCCGAAAATTTGTTTCAACTGTTATATTAATTTAGTAAGGCAGTTGTATTCTGCACATTTTTCTTTTCAAGAGCAAAATCAAAATAATTTTTCCGTTTGGTCAGCCCAAGCCCTGGCCCTTAGATTCTGGGCACCATCGCTCCTCCCCCCCCCGTGGGTGCGTCACTGCGTTAGAGTGTACTACTTTCTTCATCATGTATCGCTCGGGGTTTTTTTGGAATAGTAAAAGGATTGCATTGTTCTCCAAAAATAATTTTCATTTTTTTTATGTTGTTATATTATAGGATGAGCATGTTGTATATGAGTAATGTATATGTGTGTTTGAACGATATGAACTACGTTTATACGTTTTATTCAGATTGATATTAAGTTACAGAAAACTTGTGTAGGAAATTATAACGTCTTGACAATTATTATGACTTTAGTTGCAAAGAACGTTAGCGAAAGTGAATATTTGTTACTTACAAAAACAAAAACAGATTTCTCAAAAATATAAAAAAAAATCGGATAATTTTTTATTCTGATCAAATAATACACGCTAAATTTAACTACAACAATATGCAGAAAAATCTAATTATTAGTTACTGCGTTAGTGCAAAATATAACTCTCTCTACTCTTACAGGTTCAGATGAGATAATGGTAAGAGCAAGCCGGTTTCAACATCTTTCTGGAAATATCGCCAATGATTTCGCCGAATTGCTAATAAGTCTTTTAATGGATATCAATAATAGAGGCGATGTTCAGAATTGAAAAATTAGATTCAATAATGTTTTATCCGAAAAATCCTGAAACATGTATTTGATATATTTGTAAGATACATATGATGGATCAAAACTTAATCTTTAGCTCTAAATCATGACCAAGATACAACCGTTTAAAATCTTCAAAAATGCCCCAAATTTTGCCCTTCTTTGGCACCTGACATCTATATTAAGGCCCACGCTGAAAAACGCTCAAATACGTGTCTAACAATTTTTTGAGAGCTTTCAAATGAGACCACTCCCATTAAAATTGGCGTCGTCCAGCTCGGGCCCTTCCCTTATTAGTTATAATTATAAACACTAGGTTTCAAACCAATATTTTAAGCTTGCTAAAAACAGCTCACATACAAAGTTTGGGGGCCCCAATTATATAGGGGCCCATGCGTTAATCGGGCCCTGCATCCACAAGATCTGCCATGAAAATCTGTTTTGAATACATTTTAAACAACAGGGAACAATCTCCAGTGTTGCGCCCAAAAAAACTTAAAAATCATAAACAAAACATTTAAAACTACATCGTATAATATTTTATTTTGCAAAAAAATAAATTTAAAAACATTTTTCAGATGGAAGGGCCGATTACAGTAATTTCGGGACAGCTCAGCCCCCGCCTCACCCTAGTCTGGCTACGGTCCTGCCAAAAATGCGTGCATGTCCCTTTTTCTTCCATTAAAAAAAAAATTTTTTTTTGCCATGACAAATAAAATGTGTCATAGAAGAAAGCCGCCCCTGACTGAATCTTGGCACTGGGGTTCTTTACACCCCTTACACCCTCGCTTGGCGCATCCCTGAACTCTTGAATGTTTAGGTATCGTCAAACCCCAATTTGGTGAACTTGAAAAGAGGGGAAATTAAATTTGTAATTCAGGGGGAACAACAGGTGGTACAAAACAATGCGTTTGTGGTATTTAAAACACCACACTTACAAAAATTAATCAGCGTGAAAGAAATGACGTTTAATTACCATACTTAAGAAGTAAGTTGTATTTAAATACCGATAGCTATTTCTTTAAGATATATCCTCCATGTGTTTTATTGTCTATGACAACATGAAATAACATCGTCGTAATTAGCACATAAAAAAAAACAATGCTTTTTTTTAACAGTTATTTATTGTTGTTATAGCTCGGGACCTTTTGTTCCTGGGAAAGCAATCTTTTAATCAAGGATACTACTCACATGCCATCCGATGGTTGCAGAATGCTTTGAACAGGGCGAAACTGGAAGGAAACACGACAGCTGGTCTCAATGAGATTGAACCTTTTCTCACATCGGCTATTCAAGTGGTGAGAGCATCTATTATCTCTATCATCTATTATCTCTCTACTAGATAACAAACAAAGCGTCGTTTGCATACTTTACGATTTTATTAAATGGGACGAGAGACAAAGACGACCTGCTTTGTCTTGTATCATTAAGGTCTCTGAGCTATGATATAATTTAAACAAACGGAATGGTATCGTCTGCCAAGGATAACAAAAGCCGATGACAAAATGGGATAACTGGGTTTACATACGCTAAATTCCACTTACTTCATGTATTAGTAATATCTTACAACATTTCCATTCCGTCATTTTTAGAGTAAGGTCAGACCCAAAAAGTCTATCGTCTGCTGCCGAAGCAGATAAAATATGTATATCAAGCCTAAAATGAATTATTATAAATTTCTGCACTACTGCTTCCGAGAAGACGGGAGTTTGGTAGAATTTTAAGGGGTCATAGGATCTTTCAAAATTTCAAAAAATTGATTTTTTTTATCACTTCCAAAAAAACAAATTAAACATCCACGAGTATTTTGAAAGAAACCGGACCAAAATTCGCCCATTATTAGACTCGCAGTGATTGAAACAACAATACCACATTTCATGTAATTGTAAGTTCTCATAAAATTTTAAAATGGATTTTCTCAGAACGTGCTTTTCCGAGCTTACGCGCATGATAACTTGCCAACTGGTTATTATAATTGAATAAAATTTTCCAGAAAACTTTATTATATGGCACTTTACGGTCTGTATCTGCTTTTTGCCATTTTTATTTATAAGTTATTAATTATGGACAAAATAGGGTCTTAAAAATATGCATAAAAAATCATATTTTAGGAAAAAAAATAATATTCATAATTGATTTTTATAATTACTTCTTTTTTTTAGGTAGAGTATGAGTACACAATATCTGTGAACAATTTGAGTCCATGAACAACATTCTAGTAACAACAAAAAAAAATAAAAAAAATAATGCAATTCTACGCGTAGTCTGTTGCCACGCAATATTCAATTCGTAAATCATATTCAATATTTTGTAAAATCAAAGAAAATATTTGACATTTAAAATTATTTTTGGCCATGTTATATTAACATAATAAAGAGTTTGTTATTGTTGATCAAAAAATTTTTTAATTAGATTTATATTTACTGAGAAAACTAAAGTTAAAAAACCATTATAAATTTCTCCATTTTGAGAAATTTAAAGGTCCTGTGACCCCTTAAACAACTTCACTATTTTATATAAATCTAAACAAATTTCATAATGCCTTGCTTTTTTTTCCAACTATTTGATGAAATTGGAAAGGATAATATTTTCAAAACGTTGTTATCCCCCCAGCAATATTTTTTTACAAAAACATGAATTTGAATCTTTTAAACTCAGCGAAATGAAAATTAATACATAACAGTGTTTTTACGAATCTATATATAAAAAAAAAGAAGTCTCATGGCATCGGCGTTTTCATCTTTTCCTGTCGAGAACATCACTGGGTGCCAAACCTAGTCCAGCCATACCCTTAATGGTCTTTGATTCTAGCGCAGTATAGCCCAGATGCTCTTGCGCCATAAAAAAGCCAAACAATCAATCAATCTTTGATTCTACTGTTAGCCTTAATATTTATATTATTCTCTTGCCGGTTTTCTCTTTCGTATTTACTATAGTATCTTTCGTATTTGCTATAGTATCTTTCGTATTTGCTATAGTAGACTTTATTTTTTCTTTAAAACATTCCTAGCTTAACTTATCCAAATTTTCTTATCCTAAATCCTCTCTATTACTATAAAAATGTGTGAAATATTATCACAGAAACTATGGAACCTCTATTATAGAATATATCTATATTCTATAGAATTTTGAGAGTTTAGACAATGGCTGAAACCATCTTTGAACTCTATAAAATAAATGCATATAGAAACAACCTCTCATTCGATTTTATGCTTTTTGGAACATGTTGTTATTACCAGGGACGAAGACAGGATTTCCGAACTCATGAGCAATTTAGCAGATCTGCCCCCCCCCCCCTGCCCCCCAACCAAATTACTTCCTCCCATTCTTCCATAGATCAAAAACCAATTGATCACAATCGTAAATTTTTAATAATTACTATAAATATTTTTTTAAAAAATGAAAAATAGGTTTTACTTATAAGTACCAAATAGAAAATATAAAATAAAAATGAATGGGGAATAGAAAGTTAGAAAAATAGGTTTAGCTCTACGCCCCTGGTGCCTGCCTCTCATTGGTCCCTGATCCTGCTTATAACTCTAAGCCCTCATATATAATCATATTTAAAGTCACTCTTTTTTTCTTTTTTTTTTCAAGAAATTTTTCGACAATATTGCCTTACCAGACAAATTTTGTTTATTACTCAAAGTATTGCCATGGATATAACGATGTTATTGTTTAGAAAAATAATGATCATAGAATTTACGTAATTAATCTGTGTTTCTCAAATGCTATGCATTATAGCAGTGGTTCTTAAACTGTGCTCCCCGGAGCCCTCGGGCTTCGCGAGTAATAATGTAGGGTTCCGTGAAGGACATTGGTATTAAAATATTCAGTAATTGGAAAAATCCTGGCTACTTAACTAAATTTATTAATCTAGTTTTTTTAGCGCCAAAATTGCTATTTATGAGGGTAGGCATTTTATTAGCGTGCTTTTTCCTACCGCTGTTTAAGGGTCATTCAAGTATTATTTAAATTTAACCATGTATTCTGGGCTGTTTTATACCCTCTTACATATCTTACATATAAATGCAAACAGCTGACCCACTCCATGCTTAAGTAAGGTTTTCATTCTCTGATTTTGTATTTGCTGCTGTAAACACAACTTTTTAAAGTAATTGATACATTGATTTAGGTTTTATTTAAGAATTAATTATTGCAGTTATCACTTGATAACAAGGCCCACTGTGCTCATCATATTATTTTCGATGTCTCACGACGTAAGACGTCGAACATAATGCAACCGAATTATTCTTATGCAACTTACGTAAGCGCAGTTTAGCCAAATTCCCATCCCTCCTAAGATACTCACATAATAGCTTAATTCCCCTTATATATATATAATAAATTGAGAAATTTTCGAGGTTTACGTGATAAGATTTGGGGCTCCGTTACATAGTTTTGGATTTAAAAGGGCTCCGTGGCCAAAAAAGTTTAAGAAACGCTGTATTATAGAATAAGGGAAGTGGATAACAAAGATGGGCAAATTCGTTCATCTACCGAATCAATAATAGGTTCTGACCTTCTCTAAGAGATAGGCAATGATTCGGTTGGTGACAGATGTTGCACCTCCCTAGTGGATACAGATTTTATGGACATATTTATCTGTTGAATTTTCGGGGCAAGAGATATCCAGGAATATTAATTATGCCATTGTCTTCTCTGTGTGGGGAAAATTTAAAAGAATACGCTGTGAAGTAGGCAATTTTATTGCCTTTCAATAAAACATTAATATTCTTTTGTGAAATTTAACTATCTTTTAAACGGAACTTCAATTTTCCTTAATGAAATTTCAAGGGCTTTTAATGAATTTCAATATTTTTAGTAATAAATTGTAATTTGTACAATTTAATTTGTACTTAAATTAGACTGGAATGAAATTAAATTTAATTTTGAGAATTTCATATATTGAATTTCAATATGTTTTAATGAATTTCAAAAATTCTATTTAATGGATTTAAATATTTTTAATGAATTTAAATATTTTTAATTGATTTAGATATTTTTAATGAATTTTAATATTTTTAATGAATTTCCATATTTTTAACGAACTTAATAACAGCCATTCTTAACTTTTTATATATAGTCAGACAATTTCGATCTTCTAATAAAAAGTGCGCGCACCCGATGCCTTCTATATGATCCTGTTGCTTAAAACATACAAAAAAATAATCGATTATTTTGTATTTCCAGCACGATGAATTATTCGATAGAACGGATATCGATTGTAAGTATTACGATTATATTTCATTTTTAAAAAAGGAAATAATTTATATAACTATTCCTCTTTTCACGATTATACGATCCCAAATTGCGTGTTAAACTTATTTTTATATGAAAAGGATGACTCCTTTCGCATTCCATAAACTTTTACTTTAATAATTACTATTATTAATATTATTGCTATTCTTATTAGTGGCCAATTATGATACGTTTGGCTACCCCATTGGACACCAAGACACAGAAACGTTTGGAACGTTCGAGATTCAGAAACGTCGTCCGCTATCCCATAATAATTCTCTGCTGGAGGACCAAGAAAGCTACAACGCTCTTTGCAGAGGAGAAACCCTTAGGGTAAGAACGACTCCATGGACTTTGCATGAAGCTAGCTCCTGTTTAACATTCATATTAGACATAGCGAAGGTGATTCCAGTGACATTACATGTGTAATGGCACTCGTTCTATCTAGAGCCCCTAGAATTATAGGCCAGCGCATCAGCCGCCATTTTCCTTCATATTTCCGGTTTCATTTACCTTGGCGATAAAGGTTTTCCGCTTTGGCGCAATGATCGCTATTTTGGCATGAAAATAATCAATAATCCGCGATTATCCGACGAGTGTAAACATTGGCGCAATTTTTCCAATGTCGCCAATAAATACAATTTGCAACCCAGCTTTAGTTTACGATTAATGCAAAATTATAATGCAAATAATCAAAACAAACTTACACTTTACATAACGGCCAGGTATCCAAACATTCTATGTTTATTCCTCGAATGATTAGAACAATTCTTAGCGGAACACCCACCCATTTCACCTTATTTTATTAAAAATAACACACTTGTAAATCACTAAACTTTAACAAAGCAGTGAATAGGATCACGTGACACGATGGTAAGAAAATGGCGGTTATGCGCCAGCTCTCTTTTCTAGGAGCCTTAGTTCTACCGACATTGTATAGTAAAATTAAAGCTTTGCATGCAATGATATTACTATGTGATATTACTATTTGTATGATATATATCATATTATTATTTATTCCATATCAATTTTGGGTGGTAATTAAAACCTTTTAAATCGCTGATAAAAAAGTCTTGGAAAAAAATAGTTTAAACAAAGATACCGAACGACTTCTACAGCAGCAAAAATTAATAATATAATTAATATATACACGTATATTATAACGAACTTTTACTATCAGTATAGTAATATAGTAGTATACTTTTTTTTCAGCTTCATGCTAGGAAGTGGATTTGAGGACAGGGTGTCTACCCAAACTCTTTCAAACTTCCCTGAATTTTTCATGTTTTCCAGACTAAATCGTGATAAATTTCCAGTCACCCGTTTCAGTAAGCAATGCGCAACGCAATAAAATGTGCGCAATCAAAACTAGTTTCAAGACCATAAAATTTTCATTAACACAAACCCCAAAGCCATTTATAACTCAATTACTGTGAATTTACAAATACAGAAACTGTAGTAAAATAAGCATTTCTGTACACTAGAAACTTGCATTAAATATTTACACAGTTGGTCGGTCGGTCGGATGGATGGATGGATGAATGGATGGATGGATGGATGGATGGATGGATGGATGAATGAATGAGATACAAAAATAGGTTGAGGTGACGAAGCGAATTAATCAGGATAAACTTGGGTGGAAAGCATTTGGGGAGGCCTTCGTCCAGAAGTAAATAGATAATGCTAGAATATGATGATGATGTTGTTTTTATGGAACCATTGACTTCAATGTATGGAAGTCGGACTATGCTTTCAATGGTCAAATATATTAACACTGGTTTTAATTTTATCTATAGACTCCAAAGCAAGAGGCCCAATTGCATTGCCGATTTGAAACGCGAGGAAATCCTTTCCTTTTCATTCAACCCGTGAAGACAGAGCAGAAAAGCTTAGATCCCTACATAGTGCAGTTTCATGGTCTGCTGACAGACAACCAAGTAGAGACGATGAGAGAGTTGGCTGAACCCAAGGTAACCAACCATTCTACCACTTAAACTTAAGTTGGTATAACAAATTGCATTTTACCTACTTTCTATTTCCTTCTTACTTAAAAAAGAAAAGAAAAGTGATGAAAATTGCCTAAGGTCGATATTTAAATTTAGCAGGTTTCAATTAACTCTAATTAGCAACTCTCTAATCCTCAGCTCTTTAATGCACAACTCTCCAATCCGCATCTCTCTAATCTAAAACTCTCTAATCCGCAACTCTTTAATCCACAACTCTCTAATCCGCAACTCTCTAATTCTCAAGTAACTCGGTAGGTTTTCAACGTTAACAATAACCATCATTATTGCATTTACAGAAGACCTTTACCTTACCCTTTCATTGCGTACAGACAGAAAAACCAACAGCAATAGTGGGTTTAATATCTATTGAAACCTGCTAAAAAAAATTCACGCCATCTTTAATCACAATGACATTTCTCTGTGATCCAAGAATGTGCAGTTCTTTCAGATTGTCCATTAAGAAATGGAGAAAATATTGTTAATTGCATTAGCATATTTAATCCTTCTTGTCTTTGGTGAACCAGAAACAATTACTACAATTATGTACGTTTAAAATACAATGATATATAATTACTAACACACAAACTTAACAAGTCGATTTTTCACCAAAAAGACACTGTAGTGGGAATACCTTTGCAGTAGAAGCCTAGTATTATTTTAAATTTTATTTCAATACGAAATACGTTGAATTCGTTGAATATTTTATATTATATTAATATCAGTAGAATTACAGTGTTATAATAATATTTTTAATAAATTACTTTAAACATTGGGGATTTGATGGAGTTCAATCTAATAGAAACCCCGTGGCCCCCACCAGTTTATTAAATTGAGCGTTCAACACAATATTTCTCCAAGTGTGGTCCATGGTCTATCAAGTGGTCCACAGCATCGGCTGGAAATTTCAGAATTAAAAACAACGAAATGATGGGCCCTGCGGTGGCGCAGTGTGGTAACGCGTTCTCCTATTGCGCGGCTAATCCGGGTTCGACTCCCAGCAGTGCAAAAAGAACGCTTACTCAGAGATCTCATAAAGATCGCACTGCTCACTGTAGTCCGGGGTTTGGTTCCCCAGGCCTTAAGAGGTTCGGATTCCTCGGAAAACGGTAGGTCGCAGCGCAGCATGACCACTGTAGTCTTTGAGCCAAAACACAAACGAAATGATGGATTGTTCAACATCACAGTGTAAAAAAAATGTTCATCCGCACAAATAAAAAAAAATCGCTGATGACACTAAAATTCCTAAAACTGTCAGCCTTATGAATGGTTGGATACTCGTAGTTTAAGTGACCTATGTTTAAATATAAAAGTCAGATGCTTTTATTATTTTATCAATGATACGTAGAACAAAGTTATTTAGCTTATTTTTTTAGT
>QLNU02014802.1:98398505-98412772 GCA_006491805.2 Dysdera silvatica
ATATTCTATATATACGTATAGACTCTATATATACGTATAAATAGCTCGATGGGGCAACTGGGGTCGGGACCCTGATAACCCCGGCTTGACTACAAGCCTGATACAATGTATACAGTTATTCACGAAGTCCATCGTATTTAAAATACACATAAATCTCATATAGAGGACCACTCCAAGAAACACATACACAACGTTAAACGTTGAAAAAAATTTGAAATAATTTGACGACGACACTGTGCGTTATTAAATTAATTGAAAAGACAACAAATTAACACAGTTTAATTAAGTTTAATCGTTTACAGACTGTTTCAATAGCCCTGGGCTATTTTCGTCAAAACGGTCGACGATATATACACAATATGTAATGACAAATGCGTGTTACAAACGGCGGTTACAGATTACAGGTATAATGAAATGAACAGTAAAAATAAATACACACACACATGGGTTAAGGAAAACGTCTCTTGTAATGGAACGTAAAGTTTAGAGAAACGTTTCTAGTAGTAAAACATGAGTTTAAAAAGAAACAGACTATTAGAAAAATTATACTATATGGGAGGAAATGCATAATGTGAGACAGAAGAAACATTTTATGAAGAAATATTGTTCGATGTGGGGAGAAAATTCGTCCAAAAGGGAGAAATGAAATTGGACGGTAACTAGTCATTAACGGCATTATCTACATTGGCGATTATACGTAAAGTGAAAGAAAATTCACAAATCTATTATTGGCGCAGTATAGCCCAGATGCTCTTGCGCCATAAAAAAGCCAAACAAACAAACAAATTTATTAAACAGGTGGGTGCATTCAGAAGAAACAGTATTATCATAAAAAGAAAGTTGCTTTTAAGTCTAAAAAGAAATGTTATCAAGCAGTGTATACTACCAGTTAGTTATCACTTATTGATCAGAGTTTAACAAAACAAGTAATGCAGAAACTGCAAACAACCCAAATGAGCATGGAGAGATGCCTGCTTGGAATAACTAGGAGAAAAACCGCAAAAGAAATACTCGAATGAGAGAACAAGCAAGGGTGAAGGGCACCATTGTCGAAACAAAACAGCTGAAATGTGAAAAAGATGAGTAATTTGCAAAAAAGAACAAGAAGAACTGATTGACGATAGACAACTGAAATTCTTACTTAGATTCTAAAAAAAACCGCCAAAGACATTGAAAACATCTTCAGCCTCGATGGGAAGGTGAAATAAAAAAATAACAGAGTAAGGAAAAACAAGTTAATGAATTACTCAAATTAAACGTGTGTGGAAGACACTTGGTTAAACCTTCATCCAACAGTAGATAGCTAATAGTTCAGTATGTTAATGATGATATTCGTTTTTTTTTCGACTTTTCAGTTGCTAATTTCTGGATCAGAGAAAAGGGACAGATCTTCAGAAGACGCTGCGACAAAAACCCCGATCTGTGAAAGAATCGAACCAAATTCTGAACCAGACCATTCCAGTAAAATATGTGATAGACAAAATATTAAAATTAGTCTCGAACCATGATGTATCTGGAACCAAATGTGGGAAATTTAATTTAGGTCACCGGAAGAAATTTCGCTCATCGTGATATAAAAATAGGTTGCTGTGATAATAAGCAACTCGGAAAAAAACGCGATTTGTTAAACAATAAATTATTTTTTTAGAACTTTCGATAAAAAAAATATTTTTTCTACCATTGTGTGTAATTCTGTAGATGGTTTACAAAACTGAAAATTAAATTGCGGTGCTTTGTATTACAAAGGGTTTTATAGGAACTTCATCACTTTTTTTTTAATCTAGTTTAAAAACTTTTAGTGTAAGAAAATATGTAGAATTTATTTCATGTTTAGAGACATACGTTTGTGATAAATCTTTATAAAGGCTTTGAAACACAGTGTTTTCAAACGTTAGTTTTCCATTTTCTGTGAATTTATGTTCACTTCTTTAAGAGCTCCTCTTCAGATAACGTTTTCTACAAATGGGCAAAAAACTGTCCGAAGATGATTTCTGCGCATGCGCAAAAGTGCACTCGGAAAATTCTGCGCATGCGCAGATAAGCGCTATTTGGAAAGGATTTCTTGAAAAATCGATACAATTAAAGAGAGCACAATTGTTGAATCTTGTGTTATATCATGCTTTACATATCGTTTATATCAGCGGTCGCCAACCGGTAGTCCACGGACCACTGGTGGTTCGTGAGAGAATTTTGGTCGTCCGCAGAAAAATCTGGACATTATTTGTATTTTTAATGTTTTATTAATAATAAAACAAAAATAATATTTTAAGAAATTCTCATATTCTGAATGACAATTTTTGCTTTTGTATTGCACTAAATTCACGAAATGTACTTGATAGGTTCCTAAATTTTTAAGTACTAATTTCTAACTTTCTATTAAAATAATTAATTGTAAATTTTTATATCGATAATGTACTTGAGATAATTATCGGCAATTAGTGAAAAAACCCTCATTTGCCTCAATGCGGTTACCAGGAGAGGCCCTATATTTATCTTTTTAAAAAAATTCAAATTAATGGTCCGCGAGATTTAAAATTATGAATTTAGTGGTCCATGAGGTCCGAAAGGTTGGCGACCACTGGTTTATATTACTCTAGTGCGTTGTGTTATATTGTTGAAATGTTATAAATGCGCTGTGAATCAGATGTTCCAGGATATAGGAAAAGCTTAGTGCCAACCTACCATCACATTGCTTTTCCTCATTACGATGTTCCTTGATTAATCGATTAATTATTACAATTATTCCGTGTTCGTACATCGATGTGAAAAATCGTTTGTTAATAAATTGTAAAATAAGCAGGCCTCAGTGTTATTAAGCATTCCTTCGATTACAAATAATATATATACATATAACACTATGCATAAAAAATCACAAATATAATAATCTGGACGTATTAATGTTTAATAAGTGAATTTTTAACGTACGTTTCGAACGGGTGTACGGGTAACGTACCTTCGTCAGGGTGATATGTGATCAGGGTTGCCACTAGCATCGGAGAAAGAAATTACCTGACTTTTCCAGTTTTTTCCGGAAAAATTCCCCGACCAACCACAAGCAACTTTCAGCTAAATTTTGATTACGGAGAAAATGATTTATGTGGGAATACAGGCTGCTGATGCGGCCAACTTTTCCAATCACCTTTGCAAGCAGCAGCAGAAGAAGAAGAGGAGGAAGAGGAGAAAATGATGACTTCAAGTTCGTGGGAGATTCAGCTATTCAAAATAGAAGTTAAGGTGGTTTTTCCCGACCTTTCCCAGGTTTGACCAAAAATTCACACTTTCCCCTGACCTTCAGGAACGATTGCATATTCCCTGACAATTCCAGTGTTTCCACGTTGCGTGGAAACCCTGTGTGATCCTGAGGAAGGCTGACGAAGTCTGCTCGAAATGTACGTTGAAATTTCATTCATTAAACTTTACTACGCCTACAAAGTTGGATTTATATTTTTGATTCTTTAGCTTACTTCAACACATAGGCGTACGCATAAAGTTCATAAGGAGTGTTATAGGTTCAATTGGGGGGAGGGGGTACAGAGCTACAACTCATATATTCCTATATTAAATATACAAAATTTCATTGCAATGAGGGTTACGACTCCTATGAACACCCTACTGCGTACGCCGGTGTTTCAGCACACTATTCTTCGGAACGAAAAGAAGAGAAAAGAACAAAGAAAAAAACAGAAACGAGTATCAATATAATTTATTTATCATATATAAACATTTTACAATCTCCGAGTAAGATTTTGTTTCTTGTTTACTTTCATTCCATGAAGTTCAAGGAATTTAAAGAATTATGCCTTGTTACCATTTTATACATAAAGAACTAGTTTTACAATATATATAATTTACAGATTTCTTCGTTCGTTTTCGTTTCCCAAGGCTACTCAAAGAGCCGTTAAGAACCGAAGACTTAACGTGAACTTAACACAGCTTAACGTGACTGCGATAAATTTATATACAACCAGACTAAGGGGCGTAGCAAATAAAAAATTACGAGAGACTCAAGCAGCTTTACGAAAGACTAAAAGATTCAGCATTAAGAAGAGCAACGCATTTTGTTTTCCAATGGAGGCATCAGCCCCCTGAACCACCCGCCCCCCACTAAGCCGCTGATCAGACTTAATGGGAATCGGACACAAACGAACTCTTATAGCGACATTCAAAGGACTGCCAAAATTGTATCACTATAACCAGGAAATAATTTAACACACTATTGTATACACTAGTACGCACTATTAAAGGTAATATTAACGGCGCAGTATAATCCAGATGCTCTTGCGCCATAAAAATCCAAACAAACACTATTAAATGCCATTATTTGTCCATATTTTTTTACTTTGATGCTTTCTTTATATTTTGGGGAAAAATACGGATGAATACAGGAAGAAATCAAACGTTTAAACATACGATAATGCATAAATGAACTAGAAAATTATAAAAAATTCCATACGCACCGAGCTTTACGAGAAGAAAGTAATAATTTTAATATAGAACAATAAATACAGAAAAGGCAATTCCAGGATGCATATACGGGAAATATATAATAACCTCATATTGGAATACATAGTGATTGATTAATGTAGCGTCCGGCAGTTTCGCTGGGAATTTATGGCAACAGAAGTGTGGCAAAATGACGTCATTCTTATGGAGTTCCCCATAGGGACTTCACAAATCTGAAATAACAGCTGAGTAGTCACTATAATCAAGGGCGTTATAATTAAGGTCAACTATTTATGAATATCTTAACAAGGTTACGAACCTTTTACGTGAGAGTCAAGTGCGAACACGGGGAAGGTCACAGGGGTCATGACTCACCCCGAAAATATATTGTTTTACTGTAAAAAATTCCAACTTTTATGAAAAATGAAGGGTGTTATTCCAAGACCATGGCAAATTCTGTCCTTGAACCCCTCAAAATGAAAGTCTGTATCCGCCCCGAGTGATAGTATTACGATTAAAATCAGACCTGAGGTAAGAGAGAGCAGGCTTGTAGCTAGACGCTTGTTACGGGGGGTAAAATTCGTTAATGCTTTGATATATTATATTAATACATTTAATAATACTAAATGTCTAACTAGACTGATATATTTAACATTAATCAATAAGTTTCTGAACGTAAATTTTGAAAAAATATCTTACTAAGGATTGCATTCCTGATAATTCCGCCTAAGGCAACTAGAAAAGGGAGCTGGCGCATATAGCCGCCATTTTCCTGCCATCGTATCACGTGATCCCATTCGCTGCTGTGTTAAACTTGAGTGATTCAAAAGTGTGTTATTTTTAATAAAATAAGGTGAAATGAATGGATGATCCACTGAGAATTGTTCGAATCATTCGAGGAAAAAATATAGAATGTTTGGATACACGGCCATCATATACAGTGTAAGTTTGTTTTGATTATTTGTATTATAATTTTACATTAATCGAAAACTAAGTTACGGTTGCAAATTGTATTTATTGGCGACATCTTAAAAGTTGCGCCAATATTCACATTCGTCGGGTAATCGCGAAGTGTTCATTATTTTTATGCCAAAATAGCGATCATTGCTCCAAAGTGGAAAACCTTCATCGCCAAGGTCTATGAAACCGGAAGTGTGCAGGAAAATGGCGGCTGATACGCCGGCCTATGATTCTGAGGGCTGCAATTCCACCTAGTAGCTGCATTCCACGTATAGCTGCATACCTAAAAATTCCACCCAATGGTAGCATTCTACGCATGGCTGTATTCCTAAAAAGTCGGCTGGTTGGATTTTATTGGCGGAAAGACAACGAGAATCATGTTACACTGTTTATTAGTATTCTTAATAATTCCACATTACGGTTGTAATACATTAAGCGTGTTCCGTACACGGTTGTATTCGACTTAAAGTTCTTGAAATTCTGTGGTAAATCTCGCTAACACTCACAACGTTGCGTTTTCATAGCATTGCCATGAAATCACATATTCGCTTTCCTACACTTAAATACTGAACACCACAGGCGTAACTAGGGGGGGCTTATATCCCGGCTGCTTGACAATTAGTAATGAGCTAAAAGTACCTTATTTTAAAATGTGACTGTAAAACTTTTGAAAGTAAATGCATAGCAGGTTCAGAGAAATCAAATTTAAAACGGCTAGGGGGGGGGTCGGGTCCCCTCTGCCCCCCCATATGAGCGCCCATGATTATATCCCCGCCTCGGACAAAAATTTAACTTTTCCACTAGCAAAACGAAAGTTACAAATGAACGCCTTGTGCAGGGATGATTGCACTATTCATTTTTTTTTTTTTTTCAATTTAAAAATATTCAGACATAATGAAAAGTCAGTCAAGAACGTGAGTGACACCATGATGACATAATGACAGAACGATGGTTTATGATGACATATTGATAGAAAGCGTGAACAAACGTGTTTAGAAAGTTCCAAAACGAATCCAATTAAATGATGATTATTATTATTTACTTTAACCCTTTCACTGCCGCCGATGTCTTAGCACGTAGAGAACCACTGCAACCCCTATACTACTAACACACTTGCCAGGGCGCAAAAACCAAGGCCGCATTACACTAGCGGCTTCATGAATATGTTTCGCGCAATTAAAGGGTTAATGCAGTAATTAAGTTGTGTCTAAAATAATATAACAGTTATTACGTATATCTGTGGTCAAAGGGAATTTAAGTGGTTAAGTATAAAATCACAATTTTTCAGGGCAGCACTTCTTTACCTTTGAACTTTTCCCGTACATAAAGTTTTTGAAGAAATAAATTTGGTTGACATCAATGTGATTTAAATAACTTTCTAAATGTAATAGTTTGAAGAATAATTAATTTGTTGAAACCCTTTTATAATTTTTCTATAGTTACCTGATCGTTCACCAGAACATACCAAGTTATTCACCATACTTACCTAATTATGCTATCGTATTTAATCACATTTACCAAATTATTCGCCATAGTTTTTATAATACTAAAATTTTCTGGTTTATTATTATTTTTTTGTTATCTATTAGGATCTTGTGTTTGCATAAATGATACTTAGGTATTAGATGCAGTTTTCCACACAGATACTTTGAGAAAACTATGGTAACTCGACTTGTCTCGTTATTCCCGTAATTGATGCCACTCTGAAGTACAGTTAAGTTGATTTAACTGAGAATACGCACTGTTTTACGAGATACCCAAAAAACCACATCTCTGTAACTCGAAAAAGTATTAGAGACTTCAGCTACCGACTTCTTCACAATGTGCAGAAGGCTTTGAAGATGATCACAGTGAACTAAATGATTGAAGATGATCACAGTGAACTAAATGATTGAAGATGATCACAGTGAACTAAATGATTGAAGATGATCACAGTGAACTAAATGATTGAAGATGATCACAGTGAACTAAATCACAGTGAACTAAATGATTGAAGATGATCACAGTGAACTAATTGAAGATGATCACGGTGCACTAAACTCATTTTGCCATTTTTCGACAACCACTTATTCCATGTGGCCAAAGATATATATTCATATTATTCATTTAAATGTGACATATTACAGGAAAGTTGGAGCGACAGAGTGTAAACCTTTGTAAGTAAAACGTAAACGAAATATTGCTGCTTTCAGTATTATTATAATAATAGTATTTATTGAACAACTCTTTAAATAATCTTAGATAATCTACATCCATAACTTACATACCACTTCCGCATTAACATTAAATATAAAAACGTCTTATTAATATAACCTTCATAATTAACATCGTAACTCACTATCGACATATGTGTCACATTATAATTCTATACATATGAATGTAATTTATAACTAATATTATTGTCCTATGTTATTCAAACAATCAACAAGAACACATCATTTTAAGCAAGAGTAGGCAAGGAATGCGACAATAGAAAAAAAACTAAGCACAAAGTCTTCTTGAAACAACTTTTTAGGTGCTGGTAAGTTTTTATTCAAGCTATACAGAAATGGTACTGAAACTGCTAAACTCAATACTGTGCACAAACTTGGAAACGGCATTACTGCCTTCTTCTTTACCATTATAAATTCTTGGCAGCTCTAAATTTTGAACATTATTGTGTAGTCTCTTGACGTACTGATTCATATACTTTCGGCGTATCTGTTGTCATTCACAACTTACGCGGAACTTCATATAAATCCAGGTGGACCTTGGGATCGCAGATAGCGCGCTTTCTTCGGAGAATGACAGATTTATATTTACTATTTCTTATCCAAACAAACCCCGTAACAAGTTTTAAGGAATCGATCTAAATCAGTTTTCAAGCTTATCGCCCCCCCCCCCCACCTCCCCACCAAGGAAATTTCCAGATCCGCCAATGAGTTGAAGCAAACGCTGGAGAAGGCATGTGAACCAAGGTCTGAGGACAATACCAACCATGTCCCAACAAAGCTCTCAAGAATCACCTTAAGTAGAAAATTTTTACATCCACTGCGAAGACATAAATTGTTATAATATTTTATTGAGAATATGTGTTTTACCGACAATGTGGATGAATAGACAAATTCAAGTGGCAGACCATGAATGGAACAAATCTCAAGATTTGAATAATCCAAAACTCATTGATTGAAGTTCATCATGTAACAACGTTAATCTGCTAGGGAAGAAACATTGAGGAATGATGAAGCAATTTTCTAAACTGATCTTCAAGCAAATGAGGAAGATCGGAGAAGAATGGGAGAAAGAGAATGAAGAAAAGCTTTGAATGAAGGAGAATGGGCGACGATCGTTAAAGAGGCCCATGTCCTCCAGGGACTGTAGAGAGGGAGAAATCATCAAGAAATTCGTATATTTGTAGTTTTGCTTTGTTTCGGTTGATAGTATGTCTTATACGGTAAGCACGCTGAGCATACTTAAAAGATGGCCAGCAGTAAAGGCACTGGGATGTCAACCCGGAGGTCGCGAGTTCGAGCCCAGCTGGAGTGTTTTCCAAATTATCTTTTCTCTGATTAACAGAGCAGAAAAAAAAAGGGAGCTAAACATATTCAATAAAATTAAAGATAAATTAACAACAAAAACGTTTTTGGGAATTTTAGTTTATACAACAAAATACCCTAACTTCGACGGAAAATCTCACCAAAAATTGTGGCGCATTTTATAGGTTCAAGTACAGTAAAAACGTTTTCAAAAATAAAGGAGAAAAAAGTTTTAGTGCGAAAAAAAAAACACCAGGATCAACAGTTTTCCGAAAAATCTGAATCTCTGTTGCCAAAAAAACTAAACCTGAAGCTACGGTAGATAAAAAAATAGTAGGCGTTCTACGATACCATTGGGAGTCGAACCCGGGTTAATGACACACCAAGTGAAGGCTTTACCACTGCGCCATTGCAGAGCCATATGAAATACTATATTTTCACTTTCGAAAGTTTATACATGCGATGTTATATTTTCACTTTCGAAAGTTTTATGGATGCAATGCTATATTTTCACTTTCGGAAGCTTAATACATGCAATGCTACATTTTCACTTTGGAAAGTTTTATGAATACAATGTTATATTTTCACCTTCAAAAGTTTCATGAATTCAATGTTATATTTTCACCTACAAAAGTTTCACGAATGATATGCTACATTTTCACTTTCGAAAGTTTCATACATGCAATACTATATTTTCACCTTCGAAAGTTTCATAAGTGCAATGCTTTATTTTTACTTTCAAAAGTTTCATGAATGCAATGTTAGATTTTCGCCTTCGAAAGTTTCATGAATGCAATGTTATATTTTCATTTTGGGAAGTTTCATCCAAGCAATGTGACATTTTCACTTTTGAAAGTTTCGTGAACGCAATGTTACATTTTCACTGTCGAAAGTTTCATACATGCAATTCAACAAATACTCGTCAGACAATATCATATAATTACGTACATCTTAGACCATTATGGTATGACGAATCTTTCTTTCTCCTCTGAAAAATTATATATATTTTCAAATTCTGTCCACTTTTGTTGCTGACCTGTGATGTAACATATAAAATACAACATTCTCTTAACGTATTCTGTATATTCTGAATAGAAAGTTTACGGTCTGTCTACTACGAGAACGCCTCCCGCCACAAAACCTAAGCCTAACTGTTGGCATGGAAACCAGTCCAGACCATTTTCAATAAAGGATACTTGAAAAAAAGTATTCATCCTTTAACATCCCCTCCCCTTATCGAAAATGGGCTAAGGCTTGTTTTTACGGCAACAGATAGGCACAGACAGCGATGGAAAGAGGTCTCATAGCAGACAGGCCATGCTTATACAGGGTGTCTCAGCACCAGGGTTGCAAACATCTAGGAGTGGTAGGGTACACCTAGACGAACAATATTTGTCATAGAACCTAGGGTCGCAAACCACTCACAGCGCCAGTTCTAAAACCGTCCAGCATGCACAAATAGTGACAACCAGTGCATGAGAAGCGCAAAATGCGATGTCCTAATCATCTATGCACTTGAGCAGCTGACCTGAGTTTTATCTGGCGCTTTTCACGCACTGGTTGTAAATATTTGTGCATGCTGGACGGTTTTAGAACTAGCGCTGTGAGTGGTTTGCGACCCTAGGTTCTATGACAAATATTGTTCGTCTAAGTGTACCCTACCCCTCCTAGATGTTTATAACCCTGGTACTAAGACGCCCTCTATGATTACAGACTATAAGTTGTTTCAGATAGACCTATGATACAGATGGTCTAATCGTCACCATTGTCATCTGTGCTGCGCAATGAATAAAGTAGGTCTTAGCTTCAATCTAGATTGGAAATCTTGGGCAACTTCTGAGATACCAGCATGGATCTGTCTTAGTTTTGGTTCAAACATGTTTACCTCCTTGTGGACAAGACCTTTCCAAAGAAAAAAACAATATATGTATATATACTAATTTTAATATATTTTAGTTAATTAACCATCACACTGTGTGTAGTAATACAGTAAGACCCGCTTATAACAAGCAAGTTACACAGCCACTTAGAACAAGAAGACAGACGTATTTAGCGAGTTGCCAGTCTGTACCTCGTGGGGAATGCAGTGTCGACTTCGGCAACCAACCTTCCCAGACTTTACCTGCACAAAGATAGATAGACGAATTTAGCGAGTTGCCAGATTCAACCCGGAAAAACCCGGGAAAACCAGGATTTTGTTTGGTACAATGGTTATGCGCAATATACGATTTAACGAGAAAAAATGGCGCGATTTTTTTTAAAAGAAAATGTGGAAAATTATAAATAACATTTGAAAAAAAAAAAAAATCAGTGATCGAGGATTTTTACTGAGCCGAACATGATGAAGCAAACCTCCCAGCACTTCAAATAGAAGAATTTCTGAGAACTCTCGTTTCTTTCAGAATACATAATAAAGAGTTCACAACAGACGATTTGTTTTAGTGCGATGGGTTACACTGGTGGCTATGTATACATAGCCGTGAATGTAATCCATAGTATGTGTATACATAATACAGTATGTATTTAATGCGCATACATGTATTTAATGCGCTAACTAGGGAACTCCACCAACTGTCACTCACCAACTGTCACGATTTTTTGCATGTAGTAAGGTATGGTAAATCTATTGCCTAAAACATTAAAAATTTTCTCTATCTCGGAAGAGATCAAAAGATATGACATCTTGAATATTAGTAAAATCAGCAGCATTTGGCTGTAACCCGTCCATTTGGCGTCCTTTCAATATCATCCATTATTTGAAGGACAAATTCAACCGCTCGGTTTTCAAAAAAACCTTTACTTTGGATATCAGTTTTTGTTACGAGTTTGGTAATTTTTCGCCCAGAAATATTAAATTCTCTTTTAAATGAATTTATAAATCCATTTGAAACTTTAAAGTCATTTATGCTTTTTTCTTTTGCGCATGCAATAAACCATTTTTGGGTGTCTTTATCATGTACACAAAAGCCATTGTATCGTGCTGATTTAAAACGATTAAAAACTGCGTTTCTTATTTCTTTTTTACTTTTGCGATCTATTGCCATTATTTACTATATAGTTGCGCATTCTATATATTTGTCTATAATTTAAATCTAAATTATAAAAGTATCGACATATTGTTGCTATTTTGTGACATCGTCCTTTCGTTGTCCAAGTAAACTTGATAACTTTTTCCATATATTCTAAAGTATAACTATTGGCAATTGAGCTGATGGGCTCCTTATTTTCTGATGAATTTTCTGTAAAATCGTTATTTGCAACCCTTTCGTCAAAATCAAAATCCAGCGTAGACTCAAAATCCACATAAAATTCCGACGACTGTAACAAACTGTTTTAGCAATTGCAAAAAGTTCCATCCCTACATTCATTTCACTTTGAATTGTTTGCTGTAATTGGATCTCCAAATTTAGCTTTAACTAAGTTCAAAAAATGTATGTCAACATTTAGTAAATTAAGCATAATTCACGATAACTGCGAAACGAAAATTCTAGTGTCAATATCTCTGTTCTTTATCGTGATCTCAGGCGTTCGGACGTTCGCCCAAAGCGTTTAATTTAAACAACTTGGTGAGATTTGTTTTAACTTGGGGAGATATCTTTAGCTTGGCACGTTAAAAACTCTATATTCATATGACCATATCTTCTGTTCTATTCCGAGATAGAGAAAAATTTTAACGTTTTAAGTGATTGTTGTACCACATCCTACTAGATACGAAAAATCGTGGCATTTGGTGAGTGACAGTTGGTAGAGTTCCCTAGTTAGTGTTTTGTATGCCGAGAATTAAAGGAAGATGAATCGTACTCGCAAAACAAGGACGGTATTTGTCCGTGTCAAAAAGAAAACAGGAATCTATACTGTCAAAAAGAAAACAGGAATCTATACTGTCAAAAAGAAAACAGGAATCTATACTGTCAAAAAGGAAACAATCTATAATTGTCAAAACAGGAATCTATACTGTCAAAAAGAAAACAATCTATACTGTCAAAAGAGAAAATAGGAATCTGTATTGTCAAAAAGAAGACAGGAATCTATAATTGTCAAAAAGAAAAAACAGGAATCTATACTCGTCAAAGAAAACAGCAATCTATACCAAGTCAAAAAGAAAACAGCACCCATAATTGCCAAAGAGCAGGGAATCTATACTGTCAAAAAGAAAACAGGAATCTATACTGTCAAAAAGAAAACAAGAATCTATACTCGCGGCAAAACTAATCTAGTACAAGCGCAGAACAGCATGATTCTGGCAGTACGATACAGTTTGCCCTTTCTTACGTTAACAGAGTTAATAGAAGATACATTTCGGACATAAAACATTAAAATAATGCTCAAATACATAAAACATAGGCATATGTTTGTAATTAAAATCTGGTATTTATTAAATTTAGGAAAAAGACTCATTATAGCCAGAGATGACGTCATTCAAGTAACTGACCACTCAGAGGACTTCGTTTGGTTGGCACGAAATTTGGCGCCTGGAATTTTGGCAACCACGTTTTTCTGCATTCCAAATTAGGCGATAAATAGCCTAATAACGTTGTGGGTTACCCCATTTTTCATCCATTTGCGAATGAATACTTGTTGCACGGGCGTGAATAGGTAGCCGTAGCCTTAACAGTGTACCAGGTTAGCTTTGCTGCGAGTATAGTAGGAAAAAATATTTCCCACTCGCCAACTACAATAACCTAGTCGCCAACTGAGACCGGATACATCGAGCATGACTCAGTAAAAATACTAAAAACCAAACGAAAAAAAAAAAATTAGCATTTTTTTTGACATCGCCAAATAAAGGTATTTTTAAAATAGTACTACAGAATCTTTTGTACCATGTTTCTTAAGTTTATTGTACGGGAATTCACGTGGGGATATAATACATTGTTTATTATATAAATTTCAAGCGAATCCAAAGCTGAATGAATATTATTATCTACACGCTTCATGCATATATATAGACTTCATTTTCAAAGTCTGAAATTTTAAATCCAAAATGGATTTAGCGAGCACTTTCCTTGAATTCAAGCTCCTCGTCATATACGGGGTCTTACTGTATTAACAAAACCAAAATAACACAAAATTAACAAATTTAAACAGGTTTAGTGAATCGTCAAGATCTGTTTCATTAGTCATATACTACCATCATCAGAACTTCGAAGTAAAATTTAAAAGTTATATCACTGCCAAAAATGCAATTAGGTGAATAATTAAAGACAATTAAATGACAAATTAATGAGATTCGGATAAACAAGTCCAAAGGATATTTTATGTCTAAGAAAACGAAACAAATTACATAAATAAAAAACATAGTCACCAAGATTTTTTTTTTTTTTTTTTTTTTTTTTTTTAAATATAAAA
>QLNU02014802.1:98412872-98445537 GCA_006491805.2 Dysdera silvatica
GAGGTATTGTTCGCTCACGTGAAGAATTCCGATGGCATAGTTAGAAATAACGGGAAGTGACGTCACAAACGGGCTAGTTCATTACAGCAGAGGAGGACTACGATTTCAGAACTTGTTTTTAGTGAACGTTTGTCGGCGCCAAAATCAAGGTCTGAAATGTGAGTCCTCCTCTTCTGTAATGGGATAGTCCGTTTGTAACGTCACCTCCCGTTATTTCTAACTATTCCATCGGACTTCTTTTCACGAATGAACAGTAGATGAGCTTTAAAAAAAAACTTCGAACACTTGATTTCGAAATTTAATTCACTCGTTTCTTTAAAAATTATATTATTATTATAGATAAATTAAAGCCCACTTTCTATAATTCATAAATTTCATATTTCATTTGAGCAGAATTGGCTGGGCCTTTAACTTGAGCATAACCAAATATGATAAGCATATTAATCACACATTTAATTGATTAAATTAATAACAGCCGGCCGTAGTCTGAAGGTTTATACGCTAGACCTTAAGAGGTTCGGATTCCTCCGAAATCTGTAGGTTGCGGCGCAACACGACACTTGAGCCATAACACTCACAAACACTCCAACCATTATACTCGCGGCAAAGCTAACCTGGTACACTGTTAAGGCTGGTGCGACCTATTCGCGCCCGTGCAACGAGTATTCATGCGCAAATTGGCGAAAAATGAGGTAACCCTCAACATTATTAGACTATTTATCGCCTAATTTGGAATGCAGAAAAACGCGGTTGCCAAAATTCCACGCGCCAAATTTCCCGCCAAGCGAACAAAGTCCTCTGAGTGGTCAGTTACTTGAATGACGTCAGCGCTTGCTATAATGAGTCTTTTTTCTAAATTTAATAAATACCAAATTTTATTTGCGCAAATATGCCTATGTTTTATGTACTTGAGCATTAATAGTGTATGCCCAAAATGCACCTTTTATTAGCTAAGTTAACGTAAGAAAGGGCGAACTATATCGCACTGGCGGAATCATACTGCTCTGCGCCTTGTCAGTATATCACGTTAGCTTTGCCACGAGTATAGACAGCATAAACTTAGAAACGTCGAGAAACAGGTCAATAACTCGCATAGTTTCACAATTTTCGGTAACTCACGTAACCAAATAAGGCCCAACATATTCGCTCCTACAGCCATCCCCGAGGTGCATCTTAGGGACGGGTTCCCCCCACCCCCGAAACTAAATTTTTAATGGGACTTGGCTACGGACTTGCATGCTGTAATTGCATCGATACATGCTGTAAAAAATTTTGAACCCCCGAAATTAAATCTTGGCTACGGTCTTGGCTACAGCTTTTGAATACCCATATGCGGGGCTTGACATAATCGGTTGCCACTGATGACAGAGTTTTTCAGTTGGTGGGTAAGATTTTTTTAGTTTCGTAGGGAGATTTTTAGACGAGCGAGTATGTTCTCGTCTGGTGGGTAGTCATCAGCGATCTGTCCAGCCCTGGTGATATACATAAGCATGCACGCATCATGCGGAATTACAGTGCTGCCTTCTGTAGCCACATTACCCAACTCAACACCCCTTCTTTGCAGAATTTCTCGCTCTCTCTACATATATAGTGGCATATCTTTTTCTACATCGGGGCAAAATTCCAAGTTTGATATACCCATACTTCATAACCGCCATGTTTGCGATGATCACACCTGGGATCGACAATCATAGGCGTAGCTAGGGGGTGGTTTTGGGGGTTGTAACCCCCCATTGCAATGAAATTTTGTATATTTAACATAGGAATATATGAGTTGTAGCTCTGTAACCCCCACTCCCCATTGAACTTGCAACCACTCCTTATGAACTTTCTGCCCATACCTATGTCGGCAATCGTCTGGCAAATTCAACTGCTGGGCCCCAGACTCTGGGGGAAATGCACTGAATTTATACGAAGGTGTCAGAAATGAAAGGGTGTAAAGGACAAAGGTATTTTTGAGAAATATTCAAGACGATGTCGTTCAAAGAATTATAGTTATTTTAAGGTGAAGCTAGCAATGCATCTTATCATTTTAGAACTTCGTTTTATCTAACCTATGTGATAGAAGCATATGGCAGGATTTGAAAACTACCGGGCGCCAGGTCGCCGTGGCGACTAAAAATTTGAATCTGGCGACTTTAATTATTCTTTACATTATTTTCTCTCTCTCTCTCTGACGTTTTCTGTCCCTTCTGTAAACTGAGGAAAGGAAGGAGAACGAGAGAATTCGTTTCTTTCTGAGGCTCACGGAAAATGTTTTGTTTGCTTTGTTTTTGGCGCTGGTTGACTCGGTTTACTAAAAGCCCAGGCGGTTGCTAAGATCATTCACCATACAAGCGTCTGGAGACAGGACGGGAGTTGCAGATCTCCTTCTTCTGCGCATGTGCGTGGACGACGTCTGTTCGTTGACAAAAGGGGCTAAGGTAAAGGTTTTTGTAAATATAATCAGGGCCTGCATAGTCGTAATTGGGGGGGAAGGGGCTTTAAAATAAGGGCAGCTATGCCCTTTTAAAAAGCGATTGTTTTATCAAGCATAAAAAATGAAAAAGAACAGATGTCAGTATTTATGGACTGTGAATCGTAAAATTAAATTGCAAAAAAATGTACATAGTGATAATTAAAGAGTATAGTGATCTTGACAGCTTATATCGATATTATGTATAGAAGTCCTTGCTAGAATTTACCGCTATTACTATGTTTTCGCTTGACTGCTGTCCACGCACATGTGCAGAAACGCGACAGGAAAAGGCTCCTCCTTTCACAACGCGCTAGTAGATCTAGCTAATTCATAGCGTGTTTCGGCATTACTGTTAATTTAGCGGCAATGTTCTTGCATTTACAAAGTCCATGCATATGTGCAAAACGCGGAGCCCGACAGCTCCCACTCTGTCTCTAGATGCTTGTATTCCTTATTGACAATTTAGCTCATTTCAAGCTAGATCTAGCTTTTTTAAAGACCACTTGACTTGAAATATGGGCAAGCAATCCACCTTAATTAAAATTAATAGTTTATATAAAATTAAACAAACAACAATGTCAAACAATCAACGTTTATTGGCGTAGTGATACCAACGCCGATGGTATGGCGTGATTAGATGGTGAAACGTTCGAAAGAAAATAAATATTTCTGCCTTCGGTGGGACCTGAACCCACGACCTTCCACTTGCCGGGCGGAGGCTCTACCCACTGAGCTACGAAGGACAATATATAATCTCTTTACGAACGTATATATACTGTTGCCAGTTATTTCGCAGAATGGTGTAGTACATAGACTACTATTTAAACCAAATTGCAAAGAGACTGGTATTAAATTGATCGAAATGCCCGTTGGGGACCTGAACCCACGACTTTCCACTTGCCGGGCGGAGGCTTTACCCACTGAGCTACCCACGAGGGTACCCCCCATGGGTTCATATCCCACCGAACGCAGAAATATTTATTTTCTTTCGAACGTTTCACCATCTAATCACGCCATACCATCGGCGTTGGTATCACTACGCCAATAAACGTTGATTGATTGACATTGTTGTTTGATTTAATCTGCGTAGTGTTCGATTTATATAAAATAAATACATATGCTGCAACGTGCATTTCGATCAATTTAATACCAGTCTCTTTGCAATTTGGTTTAAATAGTAGTCCATGTACTACACCATTCTGCGAAATAACTGGCAACAATATATATACGTTCGTAAAGAGATTATATATTGTCCTTCGTAGCTCAGTGGGTAGAGCCTCCGCCCGGCAAGTGGAAGGTCGTGGGTTCAGGTCCCACCGAAGGCAGAAATATTTATTTTCTTTCGAACGTTTCACCATCTAATCACGCCATACCATCGGCGTTGGTATCACTACGCCAATAAACGTTGATTGATTGACATTGTTGTTTGATTTAATCTGCGTAGTGTTCGATTTATATAAAATTATTAATAAACCATCGATTAAAATTAATAACTAGTTACATCTAACACAACTTTAGATGGGAAATTCAAAGTGATACTTCTTACAAAAATTGATATAAATGCTCTTGAAAATGACAAGCAAAATATGCCGGAAGATGGCATCCAATTCTTTAATGAGAGATTCTTAGAAACTTCAAAGGTTACTGATGGCGTTGATGCATTTGACACACTTCAATGGCCGGATGGTACAGATTTATTTAATTCTGGAGAAAGTAAAATAAAAACGTTAGGCTTAGATTATAGAAAGTTTCTAAGTAGTAAAGATGAGACTGAAGAAGAATTTCTTGGTGATCTTCTAACAGAGTGGTTTGATCTAAAAACACTTGGAAAAACTTTCAATATTGAACAATTACAGTGGCGCACGCACGTAGGGGGGCCCGAGCCCCTCCCTTGTGCTAACAAAACGAAAAATTATTACGCCAACAGACACTGGTAAATTATTTTATTAAAAATGTAAGATGAAAGTAGTGATGTTCCCAACATTTCCCCTCGACTGTGGAAACCTTGATGAGACTGTATTAAGGCAAGCAGCAGTGAACCGAAACTGTCTTCAAAAGCTTTCTGGGAAGTAAAGGTAGACCAAAACACGATATCAAAAACGGTTGAAATGGAAATTCTAACTGCAGATATTTCTAATTATGTCAAGAAATCTAACCTCACTGATGGAGATAGAATAAGAGTGCTGGCCATTGTAAAATTGTGCAAACATAATCTACTACTTCTAATTATTTAAGTATCTTGCATTATAGAATTATTAGTAATTCAATAATGATAAATGTACACAAAAAGACAACCGTAATTGATATGGCGTCTGGCCATTTTTTCCCCCACCAACGATTCCTTGACCACTGGGCCCCTCCCTTGAGAATATTCTGGGTGCACCACTGAACAATTGTTGGGAAAAACTGAGGCCATGAACGACAGATTTCCAAATTTAAATTGTCGGCTCAAGATAGTAACTGTTACACCAGTTTCCACAGCATCATGTGAGAAAGGATTTTCTCACATGAACCTGATAAAAAGTAAATTAAGAAACAAATTGGAAGTAAGCAGTTTGCAAAATTTATTGATAAATTTGAATGGACTTTATTTAAAGAACTTTAATCCTAATAAAGATGTTGTATTAAATCAATCCTAACGAAAGCTGTGAGGCATGTCGAAGGATATAAACGCAGTGCATAAAGTGTGTTTAAATTGAATATTTTTGTACGCAGTATGATCTTATTAGTGCTAAATTTTCTTCCACATAATTAGATTGCGCTGTTTTTCTGGCTCCTAACATTTCGGCGGATTTTTTAATCCATGCATATGGGATTATTTTTTTCTGCATCTTTAAACATCATTCTTTCAAAAGCAATTTCCAAAACCCTTTCTTATCTTATATCCTTATGCTTCTAACCTCCTCACATATATCCCAAGTGTCCCATAAATTCGTAATAATCGAAGGAATTAGTATATTTGAATTCGGTGTGCGACAAAAATTTTGTCGATATGGGCGCAACACACATTCAAATAAAAGAATTCCGTGGTAAAATATTTTTTTAGGGGGGGAAGGGGGGCATTCAGGCCAATGTTTAGAAGCATATCACGGTTATGGGGTTAAGTAAAGACCTGAGAATAAGATAGTAGCCCATTGTCTTTAACGAAGGTAAAGAACGACATTCGCCACAAAATCTCCTGCACTGATTCGGATATGCGTGGGGGCTGTCCTGAAGAAAATTATTGAGAGTATGCGGTGATGTCTTAATTAAAGAGTATTGAAATTGCGGGGTTACTGGACTTGGTGACCTCACAGCGCCGCGCTGACTGACATTTGACTGGTCGTCTATCGTCTATCCAAGCCCAAGGTGGTAGTTGCCACTGTCGTCAGTTTTTCGTATGCAGGGCTTTCATTCTGAAGTCGTACGCAGGATATTATTTTGAGGCTTGGGGGAGTTCAGGATGTTTTTCCTCATTTGTTTCCATTCAAGTTTGTAAATGACTAGAAAAGAAAAAGAAGGCTGAACTTTGTTAAAAGTTGCCCGAAAACCATAAAATACAAAAAGTTTCTTGAGACCTTGAGAGTATGGGGCACATACTCGGTATTTTTCAAATTTTCTTGAGAGTACGCGGCGCACACAGCGCTTACCCTTTGGGGACAGTCCTGTAATATGTTACATGCTTGAGTTAATGATATGTTCTCACTCGCTTACGAAGTGTAATTTCTTGTGCTGGCGGACACAGAACAACAATTAGTGTTGCGATACGATTCTACACATTTGTCTAAATGCAAATAAAGCTATTTTTCCACGGAATTCTGCGAGTTGAAGTGCCCCTACCGACAAAATTTTGAATTTATTTTTTCTCTAATGCGAAAAAAAAGAAAAAAAAATCGTGAGAATAATTTTATCGTGTGTGTGTACACTGTGTTTCTTCACCTCCTCACACACCTTCGTCCGTGCTCTTACGGTGCAGGGACAGCAAAGATCATGCTGCATCGGGATTTACAGTTTTCGGAATAATCCGTACACTACGAAGGAAAATAAACCGCAAGACCACGGTGGGGAGAAAAATGGCACGCCTTTTACACCACCATTGGCAATTGAACCTAGATCAATGGCGCGATAGACTAATACGTTACCACTACCCTGCCATGGTGGTAACACCCATCAAGACGAACAATATTTATAATGGTACCTAGAGCTACATTCCACTCTGAATAAAATGGTCGGAATGACTGAAATGAAGGTCTGAATGAATGAATGAAGGTCTGAATAAAATGGTCAAGTTGAATCTTCAACAGTGAAAAAAAGAGAATTTGTGGACTCCCACAATAGAAACACTATGTTCACTTTGCAGGCTTTTTTAACTGTTGCCACGTAGACACGCAAGAAAACGAATTTAAAAAGTTCAATTTTTAAAACTGGCAAAATGCCAAATTTTGTTCCTTTTTACGTGATGTTTTCCATATGTATATATATATATTCAATTTCAACTTCCATATCTGGCAATATATATTGTATAATTATAATTTTTATATTTGGCAACGGTGTAATTGTCATCCGAATTCTAAAACCAAATCAGACGTCTGTTTACCATTAAAGTGTGCACACGTCATTCTTGAGCTTTTTTTTTTTTCCAAAATGGCTTACTAAATTTATCTAACGTTGTATTTAAATTAATTTATTCTTTTGGCATATTAATAAATTAACTTGAACATTTAAAGCTTTTAATAAATATTATTTCAACTAAAAGGAACTACTGCACTTCCCCCATACTTATATCTTCAAATTAACGAAATCGTAAGTTGCACAATCCCATTCAGATCAGAGAAAGACTCAAAGTGTCGTTCTGGGGTGCTGTTGCACAGTTCACATCGGCAAACAAAAGAATGGCGCATCCTCTCGTAGACGCTAGTGTCATATTTATCCTGTCCACTGCAACAACGATTCTCGCGAAGAAATCTTCTAAGGAGTTCACAGGTGTCTCGTCCACCAATAGTTTCAAGTGCACCAAAAAGAAATCCAGTAGAATCAGATCCGGTAAACGTGGAAGCCAAACCACAGGTCCACCATATTCAGTCCACGGAGGATTCAGGAAGTGTCGCACCGCGGTGGTAAAATGTGTTGGGGCTCCACAATGCATAAACCACATGCACCTATGTGTGGCGAGTGAAATGACGTCCAAAGTGACGACTTACGCTTGTCTGGCGCATTTAGAATTAACTTTGACACTTTGAATGCGACCTTAAGTTCCATTGTCAATGTTGTTCATCTTGACGGATACCATCGCCTCTTACTTCGTTGAAACAGTTTACGAACACTCTGCATTTCGTTTAAAAATTTGTTACTGCCGAAGCGCATCTTTTTTTTACCGTACCAAAATATGGGTAGAACCATGAAGTGTTGCACGGCATGTTTGTAAAGGTGCTAACTGAACCGTTCAGGAAAACGAGAGGAATGGTGAAGATAAATAGTAATAACGGAAGAAATGGGGAGACGAAGTCAAGGGCCTCGGCTTATATGTACATTTTCCATGACCTTAGCATAAACCAAGATATCTAAAAACGCGATTTGGATCAATCATATAAAGATCTATATTGTTTTCAGGCTTAAAAATTGTATAATGTTAAGGGCAAACACTGGTGTACTCGTGACCGGTTGGCAACGTCAGCGCACCAATACACGAACACACTCGTGACCTGTCAGCAAACGTTAGGAGGGAATCCATTAAACTGGCAAAGGTTTATCTTATTCAAAACTTCGTCTTTGCCTCAGGGCATCGTGCCACAATAGCTTTAATGCTATGTAGAGCAGGATTAACAAGCAAGTTGACTAAGCAGCAGTCTAAGTCACATGAAGCTACATAGTTTCCTTCAAAAAAAAAAAAAATCCTTTGCGAAGTCTAGAACAAGGCGCTGAAATAATCGTCTGTACGGGTCAAGGAGATATCCGTGGTTATTTCTGGTGTCAAGGCGCAAGAATCGTGAATGACACAAGAGGATGGAAGGAGGTGGAGGGACGCCTTTTCTATCCCTAATTTAGCATAACATAGTAAAACAGAGCAGCACCTTGTTTATTCTACCAAAGAAAATACCTTCACGAATATTTCCGGGTTCCTACTTATACTGAAGTAACAAATTTCTCGACCAATCGCGAACAAAACTTTCAACTAAACTTCAGTTGCTGGAAAAATGGCTTCATGTTCGTGAAAGATTCAACTATTCAAGATACAAATTAAGATTTTCACCTAACGTTTGAGGTTTGACCACAAAAATCGCATGTTTTCCTGACCTTTAGAGACGATTCTAGGCTCAGGAGAACAGTGATATTTGGACGGACATTATTTGTTGGTTACAGTAATTAATACGTACACAAAGAGGAGTTTCTGAACATTGCCTCTTAACAATACCTGCTTATAAAACTACTAAACAACATATTTAAGCAATAACACCCCAGTGGGTATAATCACAGCCTTCGGACATGGGTTTGATTCCCACGAAAGCTTGGTCATCGTACATAAATCATGGGGTGATGTCAGTCTCAACTCCATGGTATTCTTACAAGGAATAGCTGGCAATCAATGCTGCCAGATGCCAGTATGGCGAAGAGAAGTATCAATATTGAATGTAGGGGTAATATATATATATATATATAGCAGAGCATCGATTATCCGAATACCGATCAACCAAAACATTGGTTAACTGAAAGCATTCCAGTCGTCAAATTCAGATTTTCGCGCCATGTAGTTCCACTAACGGTGGGAACATGAAAAAGCTATTCAGCAAGTGCACACCGAAATTAACTTGAAGGATGTTGTGTACATGGCAGCAGAAGCTTGGGCTACTGTCAAGGACACTACACTAGCAAAAGCTTGGAATAAGCTCCTTCCATCAATCAGATGAATCTATCACTGCACCCGAGAAGCCACCAAACAGCTAATTTGTATCAGAACTGGCTGGGCTGATTAAAGTATCTTAAGTATTTGAAGAATGCGGCCAGGAAAACATTCAAGACTGGCTCGAATGTGATGTCGATGATCCTGGGTATCGAGTATTGTCGGATGATGAAATCATTTACAGTATCATCGACGACAAAGACCCTTGAGACGACCTTTTTCAGAACGAGAAGACCATTCAGTGAGGAAGCTTTTAACTGCATTGAGACGGCTATGAAGTGGTTAGAACAAGAATGTGATGTTGTCCAATTGCTGTCTTTAAAAGGTATGCGAGATTTAGCGACAAAAATAAAAGTCTCCGCTCTGCAGCAAAAGAAAATTTTAGGCTTCTTTTTCTAAACTGTAGGCCTACTTTAATGCACTACTTTATGTAAGGTATGTATTTGTAAAACATGTGATGTAAAATATATAAAAGTTTTGTGTTTAATATCACTGTCTCTTTATTTCATATTGCTCCTATGGCAATGAAACCATTTTTTTCGTAAATGATCGGTTATCCGAAAAAACAGTTATCCGAACACCCCCAGTCCCCAATTGTTTCGGATAACCAATGCTCTACTATATATATATACACAATATCAATCATTTTCAATCCACTGCAAGATCGAAATCCCTTATCACACACACACGTGTAGTACAGTAAAAGAAATACAGAGTAATTGGTCTTAAACTCATGATGTTGGTATTTTGGACCTACAATTTAACCAGGATTCCCAACCTCAGTCACCACCAGACGTCCTTCGTTAAGGCAAAACTCCTTGTTTCGTCCTCCTACAGAACGGCGCTATATATATATATATTCAAGCAATTGAAACGCCTGCGGCCACACTCCTCTAGACCAGTGGTTCTCAGCTCAATTGAAGCAGAGGACCACTTTTCCACTTCCGTTGCATCCACAGACTACTTTGAAAAATTCTTAGGAGATGGCTGCAAGACCTTAATAAAAAAGGGAACTGGGTCTTTTTTGGGGAAAATGTGTTTGTGCAATCGTTCTTTGGTAAAAAAAAAAAAAGAAATAAACAGAAAAAGAAATAATAAAATCTAATAATAATACAGTCAAACCTCGTTAAGACGAACACGCTTAAGACGAATTACTTTTAATACGAACCGTTTTCTGAAATTCCGTCAGATTGTAAAATACTACAAATATGCAATCAATTTCATTTTTATATTTAATTTTAAGAATTTTGAGTTTTTTAATTATTTTTTTTTAAAATGATTAATCTTGCAGACCACCAGTTGGGAACCACTTCTCTAGACCGAAGGTTTTCGAACTTTTTATCCTACGAAATTCTTTCCATATCACACACACATGCCTAGCTACAGAACATCTCCATAAATGTCTAAGAAAAACCTGAAGAACTATAATCACTGCTTAAGCCTAAACATAAAAACAAGAAATAAATCAATATAAAAGTATACAAAATTTTTCTATTATTGTGGAGTGATTGTTTACGGTTAGTTAATTTTAAGAATTTATGAATACGGGGGGGGAAAAACTGAAAAATTTATAGATTTTCTTGAAAATCCAGCTGTGTTTTATAAACTGCTTGAAGAATCCACAGAGGGTTATTGCGTAACACACATTGAGAAATGCTACTCTAGGCAAAATAATATGTTCAACAACTGTTAAAAAAATTTATTGGCTTTGTCATAGATATATACAAACTCCAAACACGAAATTTCAAGCTATGCCAAAAATTACAGAACGTAACAGACATAAAAACATTTTTTCTGTACATGTGATTGCATAAGGTCAAAAGTGATCATTGCCAAGGCAATGGCGATATTGATGATATCGTTTACATATTTGAGCGTACTAACCTTCGAAAGAAAACAGTAAGGGGACCACCACGCACATTAAGACACATAGAGCACAAGCAAAAAAGACAAAAACATGCCTTCACTAACCATATGTCAACCACAATCATAGATTATAAGAAGCTGTCGATTTCTGTGTATATGCTTTTAAATATTCCAAGAGCTTACGTTTCCCACAAATATGTCTATATATAAAAAATTGGGCTCATGCGCTATAAGTTTTAATCCAATAAAAAGGGATATATTAATATGCAAGCATATCTCAGAAATATTGCGTTCTAGACCACATTATGAAGCAAGTCATATGAACTTCTAGTTTTCCAATGCATATATCAAAGTTGTGTTTACAATGCTTATATCAGCTATATTTATGATATACTGTGTAGTTTATCGAGTGTGAAGTAGTACTATTAATTGACAGGACTTGACAAAACTAGTCGCCATTCGCGACTAAACTTTTATAAGTGGCGTGAGTAGGAAACATTTTCTGCTAGACTCCCAAATTTTTTTGAAAGCTGATAAGTTATCATTCGTGACTGGCGAGTACCGTTCTCGTCTGGCAAGCCCTTGTAATTTATTGATTACCAAAACCTGACACAGAAACACGAAGCAAGCAAAATAACTGTTGAGAAAATGGCACAGAAACATTTACTTTAAACAAAGTTACTGGACGCTTTCGATTCGTAAAAAACCACAGTATCTGCAAAGTGTAATAAAACGAGTGGTATGGCTGTATTTAATTGCTTGTGCAATAATACATGAATCCGCAATACTAAAAAATTATATCATGTATATTTGTACCAACTGCGTATGCAGGGAGTTGTTAGGGTTATAAGCCCCCCATTGTAATGCAATCTTGTATGTATACATATGAATATATATATATACAGTTAAAGCCCTGTAATCTCTGCACCCCATTATAAACATGTAACTCCCTCTTACGAACTCGCTGCATATGCCAATGATTTGTACCCAGTTGAGGAACATATAAATAAGGACTGTAAGTATCATAACAAATCTAAGCACAAATCAAGAAATATACAGCCTCAATTCTGGGTATGCATTGCAAAAATCGCAATACACTGACAAAGACTCTGGACGCCACCATAACTTTAGGATGGACCATACAAGGAAGCTGTACATATGTATATGCTAAAAGGCAATACCTACCTATTGGTACTTTGTACTATGCCCTATCTGTGCAATTCTTGTGACATTATCTCAAGTAAACAGTCATTGAATGGATAAGCAAATTAAAGAAATCTAAATATGGAGATTGCGTGACTATGAAATATTCAGCAAGATCAGCATCTACGTGAAAACTTTGCATTAAATATATTTCCCTATTTTAAGATATGCTATTTCTTATAAGACACTAGTTTTTATGCCAAAGGAATACTATGTATGAAAGTATGAGATTTTACACTATTAAGCTCAGTGAGTGGAAGTTATAGCTAGAGATGTGGGAAGAATTTTCCAAAGAAAATTTTCGGAAATGGAAGATTTTCCAATTGAAAATTTAAACTCGCATCACTAGTCGTAGCACATATTTATTTATACCTAAAGACTAAAACACACATCCCTGCATTAATTCATGAGTTATTAAAATACTCAGTCCGCGATATATTATTATAAGGCAAACAAGTGTAAAAAAAAATGGAAATAAACTGAATATCATAATATATGGACTTTACCATGAAGTTGGGGGGTGACCACTTTTCACACAGGGGTGATTTTGACATGTATAGCACACAGAACATATGAAAAGTAAGAGTTGTCGGGACATACCTCTTTATACTTCATAAGGGATGTATATTTTACGATATTTATGTAACGATATATTTTAATACCCCAGAGTAACGTTTCTTAACCTCTATGAGGCTGTAGCCCATTAATTTTTTTATTTTTTTTAATAAAACGAGAGCCTGGTCTCAATAAATTTACTCGTAAATACCTTACATTTGTTTTAAAGTTCATACATTAAATTATAAGTATGACATAATCATAAGGAATATCAATCGTGGGGAGCAGCATGCATCACTTTCCAGCTTTTGTACCATTGGCATGCCACTCATAATGCATTTTTAAAAACATTAGGTTTCTGTGTGCCACACAACGCACTTCTGTATGGCACAAGTGGAAAGGTTACTGCATGTTGGCTACCATTGCTCTAAGCAATATGCCTTAATACCCACAGGACAGCGTTTCTTAAACTTGAATCACTCACAGATCACCAGGACCTGGGGATCTTCTGTGGAAGGAAATTGAAGAATCTAGTGCCCAAAACTAGGGTTGCCAACTTGAATTAATAATATTAGGATAACTGATAAGTATCAGAAGAAAGCTAAATAAATTTCTGTATCATTATTAAAAGTATTGGGCAGGGGTGTGTATTAAGTTTTTCCATCCGAATATAGGTTTCTTAAATTACATAGATATCTGCAAAAGTGTGTCACTTTTAAAAAATTTTATTGCTGGCACTAACATTTTGTTCATCGCAAATGAGAACTTCTTAGAGCCACGATACCATTTTTTCTTCTAAAATTTATTCAAGATCCTTCAGGCAATTTGATAAGCTGCTATGGGCCATGCTTTCAGAAACACTTCCTTGGGGCAGGGGATATACCTTAACTATAAATATGCTCAGATGCGATATATGTAATATATCTTTTGAATATTGATGGGCATCTAATATTCAGCATGTCTATTCAAATTCCGTTTCAAACTTCCTTGACTTTTCCAGACCAAATCTTAATCGATTTTCAGTCACTAATTTTAGTAAACAACATAATGCATTAAAATTTGCATAATTAAAACAAGTTTCTAAGACCATAAAATCCACTAACACAAAGCCATTTATAACTCAATTACAGTGAATTTACAAATACAAAACTGAATTTCTTTACACTAAAAACTTGCATTAATTTAATATTTACAACAACACTTTCATCCGGCCCTTTTTGAGTTCGTTATAAAGGAGTTTAACTATGTAATCACAAAGCCGATGCTTCATCTTTTATTCCATTTAAAAAGCGTATATGACTATATATAAGAGAAAGGAGACTCGTATGTTCAAAATCCTTTATAGATTAGATAATTGAGCTAAAAACACACTTTTTTTTTTCTTTCAAGTTTTAGTTATATATTTAGCAAATATTTTCTCCTGAGAAATGTATGGTCTTAATTTCATCTATATTCGTTTTGGTGCAAAAGAGTAATTTTTGGAAGAAGTTTAGTCAAAAGTATAAGTTTTTCAAAATTTTCAGTATGCAATGTGGTCCAAAAGGTATTGCAGGAAAATTATTTTAATAAGTTATTTATTATAACAATGAATTTCAAATTTCCCTGACCGAGGCTTTTGCCTTTCGAATTTCCCTAACTTTCCCACGTTTTCCGGATGCACAGACACCCTGAATACATATACATCCATAAAAAAACAAGCCAGGAAGTTTATACGTCTTTCCATTACAAAATTTCAAGTATGGTTAAATGTACGTGTATTTTCCAGAAATAGGCAAGTACCCTATACAGGTGCCCATAAGCATCTACAGATACACAGTGCTATAACTATATGCTTATCTACAAAGTATGAGTACCCAGCACAGCCATTACAAATACCAATTCACGTTAACGGTAGGGCAAATTCATTTGGGGGAGGGGAGCATAAAACTGCCATGGAACTTCATACCCAACGATTTATGTTTGAAGTTTGAATGTGCCACACATGCCTGCTATGTATGCACATTTCTGTCCCAGACAACTCTTCATACTATGTTAACGCATGAAGTAAAAAAAAAATATATATATATTTTGAAAGAGGCTGTGGTAAAAAAAAGGATTGGTCATATTAATAAACTAAGAGTTGTAAACGAAATTTTCATATACGGGTTTTTTGAGACAACAAAACCATAAAAAGAATTCCTTTAGGATAAAAGCAAGGGCTCCCTGAGGGAAGTGGCGTACAGTAACGTTTTTCTTTAGGCAAGAAATGCATTCGTTTTTGCTTTGTGCTGATTTCCTGGAAAGCTTCGTTAGCCAAAAGGTCTCTTCTTAAACTATCGAAAATACAAAAATCTGCATTGATGCTACTAGATGGCAGGATTATCGTTCATAAGCACTTTTAAAAGTGCTTCTCAGATGAAAATTGTTTCGTGCTCATGAAGCTTAAAAAGTTAAAATAATCAATATTTATAAATTTAATTGATGTTTAATTTGATGAACTCGCCAATTTCAAGCAGGAAACACGATTATATAGAAAACTGAAATACAATAAAATGTTTACATGGATATGCCCATAATTAACATACTCGCTAGAAAATAACCCTCTAGGTTGCTTATGGTCTGTATTTGTAATACAGACCATGACAGCTCAACGCTCGGAGTGTGGCATCCCCAATCAACAAAAATACTGGAAAAGATTAGTTTGTGTGACCTCAGATAAAAATTTCAGTCAGACAAACAATATTTTTGCTGAATCTTTCTATTTCTAATCAAGGCAAGAATGGAAATGCGTTTTAAATTGATGTTAGGCAAGCAATACTTACATTGCTTCTATGGACCACATGCCCCTGCTCCACTGTAAGGAACCTACTTACTCCAAATGTAGTAAATCTACAGACAAGAGTATAATATGAACGAGGTATTATTGCCACCGATTAAAAGAAATTGCCATCCACACAGCATTTCAAACTAAAAACCATGAATTTTCTACCTTTCCAGAACCAAAAGGGGGGACATTCAATGGCTAGCAGAAGTCAAATTCATGTCAAAATCATAGAAATCCGAAATTTCATGGGTGTGGCGAATTTTATAGCAATGCACGGCTAGAGATGAATACCTTTTACCGAAATCTCCTAAAAGAATCTTGGTTTGGCAAATAGCAGCTAAACTTAGCTACAAAATGCTATAGCAGGGCCTCCAAAATCCTCGAAGATTCCATAATAAAGTTTGATATATACAAGCTGTTTTTCTACGGGGACACTTCAAATAAGAGGGCTCACCAAAACTTCGATATATGCAAGTTTTACCGTAGCTTAAAAATTTACGATGTTTAAAAGACTTGCATTAATTGTACAGATGCCTTGAGCTATGATTACTTTCTAGTGGTTCAGAGGTTTTGGAGTTAGTAAATAACTGACAATTTCTTCTACTATTCTCATTTACTAATTTTTGTGGAAATCTGTATGCATGTCACACGATTTCCATCCTAAACTCTCCAAAAAAATTTTTTATGTACCTCATTTGGTATAGCATAATACTTGTTGTCCTTGTGCCATAAAAATTGAACTTACAAAAAAAAACTGAAGTTAATAAATGCCTTACAAACTTTAAAATTCTGGTTGGGGTTTTTTTTTCTAAAATTGCCCATGAACTTAGGTCTCGCAAAAACATCTTTTTTTTTATCTTTGGACTTTCCTATTTTCTAATTTCTCTATGAATTCTGAACATTAGTAAATAGTTGTAAATCTTCTATTCTGCCTTTTTCTAACTTTTCTAGTATATCAATAAGCAAACACCTTGTTTCTTGATTTTAGATCTTCCTCCATTTTCAAATATTTTTTTAATGAATTTCACAAGCCGGTATACTCATGACTTTCTACTCAAAACCTTGAATACCCCCCAATCCACTACTTTCACACCCACTTACTTACTACAGTGGTTATTACATTACAGTGGTGTTAACTTATTCTATTAACACCACTGTAGTAAACAAATTGAAACAATGTACAATGTCTACTTGAATCCTAATGAATAACATATCAGATGAAATCAAAAAATAGGAAACACCGGTGACATTGATTGACATTGAAATTGCCCCACTCAGGGACAATTTCAATATAAAATGGGGGCAATTTCAATGTTGCACTGATTAAAATGGTCGCATCGAAATGGCAATTTCAATGTTAAGCAGGTTCAAATCGTCCCATACAGAAGACAATATGCAGTAGGATAATTTCAATGCTATGCAGATTGAAATTTTCCTATTATACATTGAAATTATCCTCTGGGTGTAGCAATTTCAATGTCGCACAGTATATTTTACAATACCGCCACAAAAAAATATAAACATTGATGTAACTGGCAACAGTTTAACACAAAAGAAACAAAGTCCATGAATTACAAAGAACACGCTACAAAAATATGACATGCCATCTTACTATCGAAAGCACTGCACTTTCTCTACTATATGGAAATCTAAATATTATTATAACACAATACAAATGTCAAAAAAAAACAAAAAAGTGAAACATTGCTATCTGTAAAATTAAAAGCCTTAGTAATAAAAAATAAAATAAACAACACATTTAACAATAATTTTATCATTAATATGTACATAACGCAACAAATTCATAAAATGTGAGGCAGCTTCATATAAAAATGTTTATCAAACCCATATTATCACCATTTGTGAAAACGACGTAAATTTGAAAATTTAGAAGTAAAAGGACAATTACGTAAATGCGTCTCTGAATTTTGTTTAAAGCTGATAAAAAAAATTTCTACGAGAGACAAGCCAACATGGTACACACACGTTGTAGTAAAGGCTTTAATTATGTGCCTGGGGATTAAAACCAATTTGCCCACACATGTTCGTAATTTGAACATAAACCAATGTGTGTAACCATCTAAAAAAATAGACTTCTGATTACATAACATAGTTATGTGTGTATTTGATGTCCACATTACATAGAGTAGTGCAGATAGGAGTGTTGGTAGAGCAAAGGGGCCCCTATCTACATCACTGAGTACACAGCACATCATGGTACATGCAGACACAACAGGCAACAATTGGGCTTGTTACAAAGGACTGGAAGAGTCCATATGGTATATATATATATATATAATGGTAAATATGTAAAGAAAACATAATGAGGGCGGACACATATGGCAAGGACACTCCAACGGAAGAGAGACACTCGTGGCACTCAACTAATCTTCAGTTGACAATAGAAGATACAAAAGTCTGTACTTCTTCATACACTAGCCCTAAAGAAGAAACAGAAGGTCTACATTAAAGACAGGTGGTAGCAAGCACCAAATGTATGTCGGATATTGGAAAATTCGGCAAATTTTAGGTGGCTGCGGACACTTCCAGAACTTTTGTACAATCCATACTACTCAGGGTTGGCTTTCTGCCGGCAGAAATTAGTTTTCATTGAACAACCACAATGGTTTTAACTGGCAGAAACTAGAGAAAACTGGCAGAGGCTAATAAAAAAGCTTAAAACATTATTGTATCATCGAGTAAATGAAATTCATTTAGAGCAAATGAGAGAGATTAAATACATTATGATGATTTAGTGTATTATAAAGTTTTGTATCAATTATTTTAATAACATAAAAAAAAACATTTAGATTAAATCAAAGTTCTGTTACAAAACTTTTTTTTTATAAAAAAGGGCTACATTATTTAATTTACCATAGCTTTTGAGTTTTATGACGCAAGGACAGCAAGTGTTATGCTTCACCAGGGCCTACAGTTCTCTGAGAAATTCAAACCTCTTCAGGGCAAGAGGACCAACCCTCGGACAAATGTGAGCGGTCAGTAAGCAAGCATTCTTTTTGAGGGGAGACGGCATAGTTGGGAGTCGAAGCCACAAATACCCAGCAATACAAGGTGAAACAGTATGTTTGGACTCATTCAGAAAGGATCGTTCATATTACCTACAAATACTTGCAGATCATGATGATATGAATGATAAAGGAGTTGTTCAAGTCATAAACAACCAGATGATTAAATACATAATTTTACATACATAAAGATGTAAAAAAATTGTTGCAGCTGTTGAAACCTATTGCTATTACCCTGGGTAAGATCGAAAATAACAAGTGTTCTATTATCATCCAAACTGTCACATGAGCAGGATGAAGTGCTAGGAAATTCCCAATACCATCAACCCAACTTTTGTGCATTACATCATAGCTTTTCAAGCAAAACAAAGCTCCTTTTCCGGAAACACATCACTCCGATGCTATTTCAGAAAATGTGTGTGCTTCTAAAATGGTGGTCTGTCCGGTTTAAAGAGAACTGTAAATGGAGATTTCGTAACTCTTGTTTACACAACGATACCTTTACCTGAATATGGTGCTGAGTTTGGAAGAAAGTTCGAGCTTTTCATTTATACATAATAAATTACACTGAGAAGGGTAATAGTTATCTTACAAAAACTTCATATGTGGAGAAAGGCAAAAGCATTGTTCTTGTGTTTTGGTGGCCTAAAGGTTAAGGCACTCTGGATTTAATACCCAAGGTGATGTCTCTTTCTCCTATACATTAAAAGCTCTAGTTTGAGCTCAAACATGGGTGTTAGAAAATTTACTATCAATAAATTAACAAATTTATGGGGATTTGGAAATAGCAGCAAAACTGATCTTTTGCTATTAACTGCTCCGTGGAAAAAATGAGCCAGAACTTTAGTAATGAATTTGCTATGACGTAACCTTTGAACAGATATTGTAAACATTGTAACTAAACTTATTTTACTTTTAAATGCATTCCTTCTGCTATTTGTGGTATTCTGGTAATTTTTTAATATACAAAATAGTTATTTTCTGTGTTTCTGCCAGTTACTGCCACTTCTATGGAGTTTACTAGTTTCTGCCATGCCAGTTTTAACCACTTCGGCAGAAACTTGCCAACCCTGATACTAACATCATCGAAATAGTCCTGTACCCAATGGTGGCATGGTGGAAATGCGTGTCTATTATGCTGATGACCCAGGTTTAACTCCAATGGTCCCATACAACATGCACCATTTTTTCTACGTATTGTAGTCCAGAATTCGGTTCCCTAAGTAATGTAAGTTTGTATTTCTTATAAAACGGTGTGTTCCGTGTACAGCATGACCTTGGCCATCCTCTCTCACTTGCACCGTAAAATACAAACGAAAACAAAAGTGTCGAATCTGTCCATGATTCTACCCATCAGAAAACATGCCAGCCTTTCCATAACAGGCTTTGGAAGTGTATATATAATTTATGTCAATCACACACACATATACAAAACATTAACTAGCAATTCATTATTTCTACATTAATATAAACGAGAGAGGTTTGTTGGTTTGAAAATTTACTTAGATTATATACATTCCTTGTAAACCGCTCATTATATTGTGGAACCATAGGCAAACCTCAAGGAACTAAACTTTCGGTTCGCTACATACGACAATAATAATAGATAATTAGACGGGACCAAAAAAATGTGTCAGTTATATATAGAGGTCCGTTTTAAGCCGGGTTTGCTATAGCAGGGTCTGACTGTATATCATCCAGAAGTGAGACTACAATTCATTGGTAAACAGTAATTCTTCGATGGACTGATTCAGCAAAACAGGTTTGATAATTGAATGATTTTGTGCACAAACATTACGTCACTGAATTTATACACCAAAATTATTTAAACTCACCAAAATGTTGACAAAGGTGCAAAATCAGGCTAATGTGCTGAATCCTTTCAAAAATAGACCTATACAATTGGATTTTGTTTTGATTTCCAGAACCAAAACGCCGTTAAGTCTTAAACTGAATTTTATTGGCCTTTCAAAAGGCATTTTGCAATATTAGATGTATTTTAAATGTAATTACTCTATCCACAATTTCTAAGGCACAGATTAAAGGATATTTATCATAGTACTCCGAGGCAATTTACAGCTTGCAAAGAAAATATAAAAAAAAAATCATAAACCGATTCAGTATAAAATGAAAATTAAACTGACATAGTGCATAGTAATGGTATTTGCAACCTTAAAAGTACATTGTTCTTTTTCCTTCTCGCTATGCCGTTATTCAGTATTAGCGACGTGACATTGCCACTTCCATTGTTTCATGTTTAAGGTTATCGTTAAATGTCAAACCAAGATCGACCACATCTTTCGTGACCTTCGCTTCCATTGTTAGTCTTCTATTCTTCTCTTGCAAGTTTATTCTATCTTGCTTACTCTTTGTAGCAGATCATTCTCTTCTCGCATGTACTGATTATCCAAATTTTTATCTGATCACCTCTATTACACCTGCTGTCTTCCGTTCTTTTCCTATGTCTGTGTTGCATGCTTTCTGCTCTCAGAGTAATCCTCAGAGTCATGCCCCGCATGTGTATTTCTATCGCACGAAATGGCTTCTCCACCCTTACTTTAAATGCCCAACATCAACACATTAGACAAGACCCGAACCCATGTTTATATATTCTTTTAAGTCTCTTTTGCATTTTCTTATCTACCAGGATTTCATACACATCTTGTGGTGTCGATCATTTTGTATAAATCTTGCTTCCAACATACTTTTCAGTGTGTCTCCTCCTCCTCCTAACGTAACTCCCAAATATTTGACTGCTTAAAAGGTTATTGAGATCCATACATGATATGTACATTTTGTCCATGGTTTCTGTGCAGCGTATGCTGCATATATTCAGTTTATTTGATGATACATACTGAAAAATACAACACATCTCTTCAGGGGTGATTGTAAGTCAAAACCAGACTCCCCGAACATACCAGAAAATTCCCCAAAAAGTTACGTAATTATTTTGGTAAGGACACTGATTTCCAAAAGAATATAAAAGATTATGGGACATGAAATGCAGTTTTTGCAATTTTTTAAAAAGGCATCCCGGAAGAGGCAAGCCGAAATTCCCAGAATTTACAGAAATCTAGGAACACAATCTCTAAAAGACTGGTACAAAAAGATCCTACAGTATTAGCAGGGCATTCACACTGATGACCAGATATTCCTACTAGTGAGTCTAACTCAACCCTCGGATAAATTGACATTCCAAATAACGATATTTTTCTTCAGATTCTGTTCTAATGTATTATGCATGGAGAAAAAAATCTTACTCGCTAACTCAACGTCTCAAAACAGATACCCATGTGAGCCAACATAAATTCATGGCCCTCCCAATTTTTGAACGTTAGTTAAGAAAACTTCACAAGAAACTTCTCACGATTCCTAATGTGTAACATGATCAACCAGCTACACTATTTTTTAAAGTGGAAGTATTGAAAGTGTGACACATTTGTTTTTGTGGTTTTATGGCTCAAGGACTACAGTGGTCATGATGCGCTGGGACCTATTGTTTTCCGAGGAATCCGAACCTCTTGGACCTACAGTTTTCTGAGGAATCCAAACCTCTTAAGGCCTAGGGAACCAAACCCCAGACTACATACAGTAAGCAGTACGACCTTTATGAAATCTCTGAGTAAGCATCCTTTGCACCATTGCAAGTCAAACCCAGGTTAACGGCACACTAGGTGAACGTGTTATCATACTCTGTCACCGCAGGGCAAGTGGGATACGTCATTTCCAATATGTTGCACATACTAAATTCTAAAAATCAATCACCAGAATGCTTGAAATGTCATCATTGGAAGAATTTAAAAATCAGCTTACTTTTCCATTCCATCACAGAGAGATCTTGATCTTCAAATGACTGATCATAAGCATCAGCGACTGGTTCATCAGTTGGATCTGCATATTGCTGGAGATAAGGATGTGCTAATGCTTCAGTAGCTGTTGGCCTCTTGTCAGCATCCAATTCTAACATCTTCTCCAAGAGATCAATAGCTGCCAAAATAGACAACATTGAAGAATTCTACTTTTATGTTATGTTTTTTTATGAAGATAATTTAAATCAGTAGTTCCCAACTGGTGGTCCGTGAAGGAGTCCACGAGAGGGGTCATTATTAAAAAAAAATACTTATAAAAATTATTATTAAATATTAAAATTAAATATAAAAATGAAATTGATACATTTATTGTATTTATTATTATGGAAAAAAGCAAGAAGCACTTCATATAGAGGAGCTACATTTGCAGGCAGTATGCTCCAATATGGTGTAATTCATAAAACTGACAAGTTTCGACAGTGTGATTATAATTAATAAATTGTCATTGATTTAAATTGAGGTATGTATAATGGACTTCTCAGACCAATTATTGGTCTGTATCCAATATTTCCTTGTTGTCATAATATATAAATCTTTGGCATTGCGTTGTGTTCACTTCTGCTCATTTGGATCTTAAATTGTAAATGAATTTGATTTGTATTATTACTGGCTAAATAAATTTGTTTCATTTCATTTGAAAGTCAAGCTATGTACCTACCATCAAGATTGGCACCACTAAATACTTCTTTGAAATTCTTCTTTTTCATCATCGGTAAAGAGCGAATATAGCTTCTTGCCTAGAAACATAAGCAATTAAAAATGTACACCAATAGAATTACACATCTACTAAAGGAAGCCAACCATAGAGCTAATACTAAGTCATGCTGTCGATGTTAGCAGCACAATATAACCGCGATTCAAAACTCATTGTATGAATTGTAAGTGGTGAGATAGGGAATACTAAAACAAATCTTTCTCAATGAATGCATGTCCAGAGGCGAAATTATGTCCTATAACCATGCAAAAATCAATGTGAGGATATAATATGCAGCATGCATTCCAGATAGCCTAGACACATATCGGCTGTCTTGGCATTCATGAAATATGCCATGTTACACATACAAAATTTGAATAGCATATGACAATAGTGTAAGAAGTTAATTAACACACCGCCAAATAGTGGCCTCAAGTGCCAAAACATGATGTAACAAGGCTCATTTCGGTGTGTATCCTATCCCCCCACTCAAGTCTGTACAGCCAGTTTCGAATCATTATGTTTGATCATCAACTCCTTAGAGAAATACATTTTAGAACCATAACCCTGTCATTAGTAATTAATAATTAAAGAGAAAGAAAGAGGCTCCATGCATGAATGAACAATCAGGCATTTAGTCGAAGCACTCAAGAATCACTAAAGAAAGGATAATATAATATTATATTTTTCTTAATATATTCAAGTAAAATATTGTTTTGCATTAGTTAAAAGTACAGTCTTATCTGTACAAAGCACTTAACTAAAAATGTTATGTCTAAAGTATCACTTTTTGAAAGTATGTGGAAGTGTTTTTTACCGAGATTTGTGATGTATTGCTTTTTGTTAAATATTAATGACACAAAAAAGAAGTTAAGAATTTAGATGTAACTTTCTGATAAAAGCATTTCCCAAAAACATAGTTAAGTAATCAAGTTACTCCGAAAACTCATTCTAAACATCGAGCATCGCTACTACATAAGGTACTGCTTCCTTATCGATGTAATGTCTTCTATACTGCAATTAGAATAGAATGTTTCATGGAGTGAAACAGTGTCCTCTAAACCACAACCTGGTATCTTCTGTAGTGTGATGTTGTACTTTTGATAAAGTGATGAAATATATTAGGTAGTAGAGTAGCATGGCATTTTCCATGAAATACCGTAACAAAACACACACCTTTATTGATATGTTTTCTGTAGAGTAATATGGAATCTTCTGAAGAGTGAAATTTTCTATAGAGCAGGTGTCTTCTGTAGTTGCTGTTTACTTACGTTTTGTGACACAGATAAGATCATGTTTTACCGAGACTAAAAGCCTTCTAGAAGACCTGTACTTGGAGAGGGACTTGCAAGGGATGCTAGTGACTTAGAGGCTTGGAAAGATGCTAAAAGTACATGAGAAGACCCTTCCTCTTGAGAGGGAAAGGATTATCATAAGAAGCAGTGACAAACGGGGTGAACAGTCAGTTTCCTTGGAATGACGTTTGACCGGCGACTGAGTTGGTGTGAGCAAGTCTCCAAACTTCTCGACCACTTAAAACATTGCTTACACATTCATCAAATGCCTCGTCGGTCAACGTTGGAGTGCTTCTCTGAGGAGGCTGCTTCAACTTTACAATGCATTTATCCTCCCAAAAATGCTGTATGCTGGAACTGCAGTCACTGCCCTTTGTTCCGACCTTAGGGTGCAGATTGACAGATTCCAGTCCTGTACCCAGAGGCAGAGCCTCAGGGCACAGGACCCCGCAGTGCACCAACCCATCCGCCATGTGGGTAGAAGCCTTGAGTCCTCCCATCACGAAGCTAATGAAGAGCCACCTTTATAGGGTCCTCTGTAAGATGCAGTATTTAGCCCCAGGTCACCGCATCAACCAACGTCTGTACAGCAGATCTGATGGTTCGGTGATTGCCCACCAATACAGGAACTCCATCCTGCTTCACATTGTGCTGAAGATGCAGCGACGCACCATTGCAGTTACATGGCTACTTGCATCTCCAACAGTGCAACCCTCTCTCCATGGGGTGCCGTGCAAGGAATTAATGGACGCAGAGGTCCTGCATATCCTGGTCCACGACACAATTACCAACCTGACCCTGTCTTCATCTCAAATCTTAACGGACAGCTCCTACTGTGCAGACACCAGGAAGGGTGGTGCCTCACTCGCGATCCCTCAAATCGGCCTGACTTTATGCTCCATGAAGGCAGAGCTCATTGGCCTGTGGGATACCACCAATTGGGTCCTCCACCATGGCAGCTTCTCTGCCACTATCTTCTGTAACCCTGCCACTTTGCTTAGCCTGCAGGCTGATCCTGTCAGTGGCCGGTCTGCCTTATTATACAGAACACTGTGGTTGCGGAAGCTAGATGTGCGGATGAGGGAAGGCCTGCCACCTACTAGATTCCAGACCATTCTGGTTTATGTGGTAACGAAATTGCAGACACCTGGAGGACACAAATGGGACCTACAGTAACAGGCTTTCACCGCACAACCCCTCCCTTTCCTGCCGTATCAGGAGTCTGAAGGACACCTTTCACCCAGACATGGTGAACTTCTTGAAACAATATTGGGAAACTATCAATCATCTTACGAAGTGTGAAAGACCGTTCTTTCTTCCTGAAAAGTTTCCCCAGGGGGCGAGTACACAGATCAGACTGCATCATTTCAGGCTTGACTGTGCATTCACCAACCAATTCCTCTGCTGTGTTAGGAGACAGTCATCGCCCATGTATCTCCAGTGTCAGGAAGGTGCTGATGAAACACTGGAACACATTCTACTGCAGTGCTTGGCCTAAGGCTACCTTAGGGCCCGAGTTCATTCTCGCCCACTTCTGATTAGGTCATGTCCAAACGCCAAGTCTGTCTGACCTCTTGGACCCTTCCAGATCTTCCAATCTTTGCACTGCTCTCATAGCAGCACTTCACACCTTCCTTTCTGGGGTTGGTTGGTTCATATAAGGGCCGTGGCCAGCCTTTGGGTGCCTTTCCGGTCCATCTGCTGGGGAAACTCTCCATGGCAGCCATGGTGGTGGCTAGTTTCAGTTCACGTTTCATGACGACATCTATGCGAGCAAGCATCGTTGTGTACTGTGCACGACCGACTTCCGAAATTCCATCCAAACTCGCCTTGATAGTTGATTGTGGTGTTTGAGCATCCTATCTGGGATTACAGTACTGCCTTCGGCAACCACCCTTCCCAACCCCTACCTAATAATTGCAATCATGAAAGTACTTAGAAAAATTAATAGAACAAAATTAACAATCTTTAAAAAAAAAACTGCATACTAAAACCCTTGCATTTTATGCTAAAGTAGTAGGATACAATGACTGAATACAATTTTCATGTAAATGTTTAAAATTTAAAACTTTTATCTTAAAGTGAACAGTTGAGGTGAAAATAAGAACTAAAATCAACCTCCCACTTAAAGACAAATTTAAAATTTAATATCTACGTATATACGAAAATAAGAGCATGTAAAGGTTTTCTGGTTATTTTAGTTGATAGAATACCAAGATCGGAAATTTGAAGATTGCTGGCTTGAAGCTTATCATGAAATGTGGGTTGTTTCTCTGTCATTTTTCAACTCACATAGATTTAAAAAGAAATAAGAAAAGCTACAGGAAGAATCAGAAAACGTGAAGTCTAAAAATTAATTTTGATTTTCTGTAAATGCAAATTTGTACCCACCTCTTCACTCGTGATTTTATTTAAAAATTCATCGTCAGGTCGCCCACACAAAACCATTATACGCATAAGCTGATCGATATCTAGCAACGGTTAAGGCAAGCAAGCACAAGTCACACCACCAATCTAAGACAAAATCGGTTGAACATTCCTAATGACATTTACATGCAGGAATCTAAATTCACTAGATGTAAGTAATTATGATTGACAGGAACGAGTTACATGAGTCAACGTAACTGGACCTGCTTACCCACAAATCTCACAAACATGCACATGGAAACAAGATGCCATTATTACGCACAATGCATAAAAATAAATTCTATACAGTACAATTCCAATAATCTGGACTGATATTGATCTAATTATCCGGTCTGATAGTCTGATAGATGGTCATTTGGATTACTAAAAGGTCAAATATAAAAGTTTGACCTTCCAAATGTAGAACAAAGACCTAGATAATTGGAATTTTATAGAATACTGCAGATCGGCAAAAGTGTCCATCCTTTTCCAATACAGTGGGATCATATTTCAAATTTGATTCATTGCGTTGGGTGTGCTTTGGGGAAAATTAAGGTAGCAACATAATTACATATGTAATTTAGTGTAATTCCCTATCAGTATTTGTATTGAACGATGCAAGAATAGCAAAAGTCATGCTTAAAGGTTAAAATTCACGGTCGCCACTGGCCCCAGGGCAACTAAATATTGGGGAATGGTGATTAAAAATACGACTTCAGTCACCATCATACTCGTCACTTTATTGTTTCCCAATGCAATCTTGTCCATTTTGACTCTGCAGCAAGGTTACATTCTGAAACCGCAAACTACTTACTATTTTTTATGAAAAATGTTGATCAAACAAACCCTCCTAAGGCTTCAGTATTTAAATGTTTTGTGGCCACGAGAAAGTGGCTATAACTTAAATGAAGTGGCCTCTAATAAAAAGGGCCCTGCTGGCCAATGGCCACTAATCAAATGCCTGAGTTTTAAGCTTTAGTCATTCTGTGCTATGACATATAGTCTTCTGAGTAATCCAAACTGCTGTTACCTAGAAACAAAGCTGCAAACGATGGTAGGAGGAAAAGAAGAAGAGGCTATGGGTCCTACCGTGCCACTGTAACCAAACCTGGGGTACTGACACAATATAATAATACTCCTTCAGTTTAAAAATATGGCATACATTTAAAAAACTATTGACGATTAACGGAGGAAGCAAATATTTGAGTAAGAAACTAAGTTTAGTGTGTAACTGACGGACAAAAACTGCTTTTAAATGTAGGCCTGTACCATATTTTCACACAAAAAAAAAAAAAAATCAAATGTATAACACATTTTCGGATGAAAAAAGATTCAAACATTTACCATATTTTCGGACACATTTTTTTAAATGTATGCTGCATTTTTGGACAGAGGGAGTATGTTATAACTATGATACTGTACAGCTATTGGTAAAAAAAAAGACAGTAAAAGCTTGACACCAGTGGAATTTAAACTTTGATTATTTTTGCCCCTTCAAAACAGACAAATACGTTACCCTCACACCACTGTTTGGCTGATTGAAATAAAACTTTTAGCTTTTGATTGCTTGGCAATGAGGGATTGAAATACTTTGCTATTCCTTGCATAAGCAAGTATAGTAGACACACATCTTTACGTATATCCAATTTATGGACATGTTTTTACGAACTACAGCACTAGTGCCATAAAGCATCCCATACAACCAATGTTAATTTCTGCTCCAATTTATAAGCTAAAATTAAATATGTCTTTCCCCCCACCCCCCAAAAAAACATTTTCTCACTTTCTTTTCACTGTTTATTTCCAAATGCTGAAAATTTTAAAAGGGGAATATGGAATTCCCTCAAACTGGTTGGACTTTACATATCTCTCAAGTTGTGAATAGGGAGGGGGGGGGAATTCGCATTTGATTTTGTATTTTTATACACACTTATAAAGAGCAGCACATCATTTAAACATGGGGAAAATTCAAGGAGGGGGGAACTATTTACATCAACTTTTGACCTCATTTAAGAAATTTCGATGTAAGGCTGGATAAGGTTAGATTTTATGTATATACAGTAGAACCTGCCCAAAGTGACCATTCTTGGGACTGTATCGGAATGGTCACTATAGACAAGTGACCACTGCAATACAGTCCCACGGATGTATTGCAATGGCCACCATAGACAGGTGGTCACTATACACGGCAGACTGGTATAGCCATGACTAGGTCCCTATCAGTTCTCTTATAAAAAGTGGTCATATCATTCAGGTGGCCAATTTACAAAGGTAGTTACTTTACCCGGTTCCACTGTATTTCAAATTTAAAAGGGCACACGGGAAGTTGAGGTACCAGAATTCATTGATGACTTGCAGTATTAAATTTTGATTGTAATGAACAAGTTAAAGCTATTCGCTAAACAGGCATAATTCCCGCTGCCATTGGGGAAAAGGAAATGAATGGGAGAGGAGGCATAAAAATAAAGCCTATGAATATCACAGGTTTTCCTATGGAAAAAAAAACTACTTTGGAACCCTTATTTGTAATTAAAATTGCATTTTTTATTTCCATTCCCATTTACGAACACTTGCATTTTCCGAACTTTTTTTAAAGGTTCGTAGAAATCAGTAAAAAGGCGAGTCTATTGTATTTGTATATTTTATGATCCACCGATTGCATTATGGATGATTCAGGACAGGAATAAGAACTTAATGTGACCTTCGACCCATGATATCTTTACACACAACTACACCTAATCCATATTTCCCACTCTCTTTTGTCCTGATGAAATTCAAGGACTTTTTAAGGAATTTTCAAGGACCAAATGACGTTTTTCAAAGACCTCACATTGTCAATCGCAATATACATAAAAATTAAAAATGCAAGACATTATAAGCATAATACGGAAATTAGAGTTTAATTACACTGCTCCTTTTCAACTCGGCACATTGCCAGCAAAAGCTACCCTTTTTGTATCACTGGTATAATGCAGTTTTCTTTAAAACTTAAAAAAGATTTTTGAGAAAAATTCAAGGACTTTTCAAAGACCAACCACATTTTTGGCAGTTTTCAAGTACTTTTCAAGGGCCCCTACTTGGCATAAAAAAATTCAAGGCCTTTTCAAGGACTGTGGGAAGCATGTAATTGGGAGTCCAACCCAGTGAGACTGGACCACAGACATCAGTCACTGAAACGCTTACAAGAGCAAAGTGTAGTAAAGGATACCCACATATTCAATGTGTAATATTTTGCACATAAATTGCTTTCGACACTTTTTGACTACACGTTTATTTGGCACCTGGACCTTCCCCACTACCACACACTATAAAAGTTTTTACCTCTTCACTCATAAGTTTTATAAGCAAGTCATCATCAGGGGTGCCAACAAGGGCCATTATTTGTATCAACTGATCAATGTCTGCCTCTGTTAAGGAGTTCCCAAAAAGCTTCATAAAACAGCATACATGAATTTCATAAATGTGTAACTAAAAGCATGATTAATTTTATGGTTATCGGCATACTACTCTATAATTACTTTAAATTGATCATCATGTTAACAAATTCAATCACATTTCCTTTTATATATATCAGCATGAGATCTTACAAGAGACTCATAAATATTACACACATGTTAGTGTTACAAGGCATTTACTAACTTTTCAGAAACACTAAACGAGAGGACTGTGCATGCATATTTGCCCACTTTATCTGATAAGGAAAACAAGAAAGCGTCAGCTTCGAAAACGTTCTAGAACTTCCTTATAATCCTTTTTTTTTTCTTTTTTTTGAATTACTTGATATTTTTTTTTTCCTCCGACTTTCGCTCTCCTATTGTTTATAAACTTTTAATGTATGTTATGCACTAGAAGTTTTATTATAAATTTTGGTCAATATATTGTGTGTTCTTCCATTGTCTCCCCATTATATACTCGACATATCGTCTAAAGTACTAAGTACTCAAACTAATACTTCCAAAAAGGATAAAATAAACTTAGTCGATTAATTTGATTTTTCCAAATTCTAAAGTGGCATTTTCTTTTATTCTCTGTATTTACTCATTTTCTATAAGTTAACGGGTAAGGCGTTAGTTTAGCTGTGAATTTTAAATCATAAACAATGCCTCTGCCTTGAGAACCAAACCTTGAAACTGTATTGTTTGTAGAGTTTTACAATGGACACAGCAAGGATAGTGTGGCACCGGGACCTACAGTTTTCTGACGATTACAAACCTCTGAAGACCTAGGGAACTAACCTCCAGACTACATTGAGCAGTTAGTTAAAAAGCACTTTTTTTCACAGAAGTCAAACGTGGGGTAACTGCCCACTAGGTAAGCGCATTACCACTGCATCTCCGCACAGCCTCCCAAATCTGTAAGCGAAACAAGATAACACTTAACAAGTAGCTTATGTAACGGGCTTCCACAGCAGAAATGGAGCTTATTTACTTTGCAGGCTTCCTTGGCTGTTGCCACTAAGGATTCCAAGAAACGCAAATTTAATAATTAGTTTCTAAAATTGGCAACATGCCAAATTGTTTCTTTTTATACGATGTTTTCCAAAGGTATATAATTTCACGTTCCCAATCTGGCAATATATGGGTCATTCCATAAATTGTTACCCAAAGTGGTTGCGGTCATATTTTAGAAAAAAATAATATTTTTACCACTGAATAACCCTTATATGTAGACTTCAGAAATGGATTTATTTAATCTTCATAGGCTGTCATACTGAAAGAAAAAAAAAAAAAAATGGCCACCTATGATAAGCAAATGTGAGTCTGACAGGCATGTTTGCTTTTTATAATATCTTCCAAATGGTTAACACATATATTAGTTTCAAATAAAAACAATTAACTTTAGCATAGTCCGGGCTATAAAATGAAATATCAATATTGCGTTTGTTTTTCTATTTAGTACAGGAAAATTTGACATAAGTTTTCAGCATAAAACCGAATATTTCACCAACTTTAAGATTTTTTAACTAATAAAGTAATTAAACGCACAAAATAAAATTCTGCGATTAAGTAAAGTACATCTAGTTAAATAATATAAAAATATTAAACTCAATGATAACACCCGTTTTCATAATAAAAAATGATTTATGAGCTAGATTTTACGAATTTTGGCCATATGTGACACACTGTACAAAGGGTCATATTGAAAATTGTACAAAATGTTCTCCTAGTAAAGGTGCTAGCATGGTATAGATTTCCTTTGTTTTTGGCTTTGTATAGCTGCTGTAGAATGTCAAAACCCATTAAAAGAAAAAGGGAACAGGGACAATCGTATAATGAATTATTTGGGGCATTTATACTTTTATATTCTTATTTATTAAATTTCAGGTACTTTCATGTGAAATAACATGACTCATAGGTGTACAGAAAGTAACAATCAGATATTGGTAAAAATATTTCAAAGAAACCTTTTCCATTAAAATTAGTACGTAATTTATGATAAAATTATTTTACTTTATTTTTAATAATTTCCACGGAAATAGAAATTAAAAATGTGTAAAGTAAACTATATTAGAATATACTACATAACCAAAATCAAACAGACGTACAATAAAACAATATTAACCCCTGCCTTCATAATAAAAATATTATTTAAGAACTACATTTTATGAATTTT
>QLNU02014802.1:98445637-98507003 GCA_006491805.2 Dysdera silvatica
GACCTTGTTTTAGCAGCCATTTTACAACCAGTAAAACTAAACTTAAACAAAAAACACTGTTCAATCCCTTATCTTTATATACAAATGAAACCTTATCAGTTCAGACAGCCAACTAAGGCACTGATATTCAGTGACAAGAAATAGCCCACAATGGAAATGAGAAAGATCAAAGCCAGCCATTAGTAAACAAACAGGAATCTTAATCGGAAATACATTAATTCTATGAAGCAGTTGTGGAGACCACTGCAAAAGCAGTCGTCAAATGGAAATAATCATTAGGTTTTTGAGAGAGAGACAGAGGGGTAACTGCATGTATATATACACACAAAACGTACATCTGAAGAAATATCACAAGCACTGAGGTGTGTGTGTGTGTGCGCGCGCGCTTTTATAGTGCAAAGACAATAAAGGTTATGCTGCATCAGGACCTATGGTTTTCAAAAGTATCCAAATCTTTTAAGGCTTAGGGAACCAAACCCAAGACCGCTATAAACAGTTTGTCAGCAAGCATTCTAGTTTGGCAAAATTGGAAGTTGAATCCAGATTTACGGCATATTAGATGAAAGCATTACCACTAGACCACCACAGCGAAGATTTTCAACAAATTTCTTGCAATGATCTGTTTAGAGATAGAAACAGCTATGTAGTCATATTGTGTCATAACTAAAATAGGACCACAGGCCAAACGCAGTACCTCTGAACCATGATTCACGAATACTGAGACACGTTCAAATTTCGAAAATGATTTCCAGTTCGAAACCATAAATCTTAGTACATATCTAATAAGCACTTTGTACCTTAGAAAATACCCATACAGGGGACAAATAGACATTCCATGAGGTAAAAATATGATTACAAGTATCATGTAAATCCAAAAGTAGGTCTACCTTCTTGTAAACGAAACAGAAGTGTGAATTAGTCTTTTTTGGGTAGATAAAAACTGGAAGCACTAAAAATGCTATATCAATATAATTTTGCATAAACACCTTTTGAATATTTCCAAATTACTAATAAATACTATTTATTTGTTTGTGGTTTTACGGCTCAAGGTCTACAATGGTCATGCTGTGCCGGGACCAACTGTTTTCCGAGGAATCCAAACCTCTGGACCTACAATTTTCTAAGGAATCCAAACCTCTTAAGGCTTAGGGAAGCAAACCCTGGACTACAGTGAGCAGTACAATCTATATGAGATCTCTGAGTAAGTGTTCTTTTCACTGTTGGGAGTCGAACCCAGATTAACGGCGCACTAGGCGAACGCGTTACCACACTGCACCACTGCAGGATACTAATAAATACTTTCTTGTATAAATAACTTCTTTAGCTGTTATATTACTAATGAGTAATGAACATTAGTTGGAATAAACATGCAAAAATACAAAGGATACGGTCAGTTCCGGGAAATAACGTCTTCGAAGTAATCAGTTCTGCCATAATACAACCAACAGACCATATGTCAACTACAAAAGAAAAATTACATTTATAGTGTGTCCTTGCTTTCTTACAACACACACGCTACATTTAGCAATATATGTTGTTAATACACGTGACATTGTCATTAATATATATACAACATCCATTCGTGTAGACCATTCACTAGCAAATCAACATTATGATAGCAGCCGACATAAATTAGTTAACGAATAAAATCCTAGAGTGTAAGTAGTTTCTTCAATGACATAAAAGTCGATGCCATATATGTGATTTTTTTTTTTTGGTTATGGTAAATAATGATGTCTACTAAAAATAAGAAACCCAATTCCTTGACTATTTTTGTACATTCCTTGACCTTGAAAAAAGTTTCTCTCCCTGTTTTTTACAACTGATAAAATAGCCATATAAAAAATAGCTAAAAATCCATAAACATTGCCGAAATATCACGGAAAATAGCTGAGAATAAATAAAAATTGCCAAGCTATGACAAAAATAGCTAAAAATAACTAAACCAGTAAAAACTCATTAAAATATCGTACAAAAATTACAATTCAATGCATGCGTAAAATTGAAAAAAAAAAACAAAAAAAAAACGGGCATAACCGTGACCTACATCAATTTAATACCCTTTTCTTGACTTCCGTGACCTTTTACTCATTTCTTGACCCTTCCCTGACTTCCATGACTTAGTAGACACCCTGTTAATGATAAAAAAATACATTGGCCTCTATTAATAACCGTTAATTACCAGTCTGGTTATAGTGCATCCAATTTAGCATGATCTCAGGTGCCCTGTACCATCTGGTAGCTACGTATCCAGTCATTTCTACTTCTGCGTGTCTTGCCAATCCAAAGTCTAAAATCTGTGGGAAAAAAAAAAACATTTAGATCCCAGTTCATGCTACAACAATGTCCAAGAGTACCACCATAATTATCCTATCTTTATGCAAGATGTTAAAACATAATAGAAAAAACGAGGAAAAACCAGCATGGCAGAAACTCAAAAAATAATTATTTTGTGTGTTAAAAACTTACTAAATATCCAAAATTGCAAAAGGAATGTATTTCAAAGTAAAATAGGTTTAGTTACAATGTGTATAATATTTATTCAAAGGTTACATCATAGCAAATTCACTAGCATTTAAGTTCAGGCTGATCTTTTCGATAAAGCAGTCTATAGCAAAAGATCAGTTTTCCTGCTATTTCCTAATTCAAAAAATTTTGCAATTATGAATAAATGTAAAGCTTAGGAGAAATATTCTTCAAAGCTTAACAGCACTGCAGGCAATACCATCACTTCACAAACAAGAGTTCCAAAATCCTCATTGGTAGTTGTTTTCTTCGAACTAGACAACCATGTAGAAGCTGGGATATTTTCTCAGATTTTATTGGAGTAGTATGTTTCAGGAAAAGGAGCTGATTTTGCTCAAAAAGCTATAATGTAAAGCAAAAAATTTGAGTTAATGACATTAAGGAATTTTCTAGTATTTTCTTCCTGCTCGTGTGACAATTTAGCTCACATGTACTTTGAATGAAACACAAACTGGCATATGATGTTGAGTTCACTGCCTGATCAAGACTACTTTGTACCCTTATTTTTAATTCGTTTCTATGAAATTATAATCATCCATGAGGGTCAACCAAATTTCATAAGCATCTGGAATAGAAAAGTCATCTTTCCGAATCTTATACAGGGCAATAGATTTTAAAAGCTGCACCAAGTCTTTTACATCTTTATTAATCATCTTATTATTTATAACTGGAACAGCCCCTTGATCATCCATATCATTTTCATGGTCTCCAAGTGATATGAATGATCCTTTATACAGGATTCCAAACAATCTACCTGACTTTTCCACCTCATACTGCCGGGTATTTGTAGTTTCACAGTGTTTATGTATTTCTTTAGCGAAGCACCTTGTTTGAAAATATATATAGAAATATTTTTTAAAAGATACCACATCCTTTACAACAGACATAAAAAAAAAGTGTGGTTCGTTGACTATAATACAGCTTATCCAATTCGTCATAAACCACTAAGGCTTATTCTTAGAGCAGTCTGTCACTGCTGCTACTTTTTAATTTATAGCCAACGGTCTAATGATGTAGAGAAGATAAAACGAAATAGGCCTAATAAGTTAAATAATACAGCTTTCAAGGTTTTTGTAACACACCTTTGATTTACTGAGTGTTTTTTATTGTTTTTTAATACTTTAATTATTGAAATAATATAAAACTTTATAAAATACTAAATTATTGTAATAAAAATATATATATTTGCAATCTTCCATTTACTAAATCGTACAACACTGTTTTAAGTACTTAATAGTTTTTGTCAGTTTCTCCCACTTTCTGCCAGTTAAAACCGGTTATAACCAGTTTCTACCATTGGCACAGCAAAAAATTGTTTCTGCCAACAGAAAGCCAACCCTGGGCCAAACCAAACTTCACAAATGTTTGTAGCTTGGGTGCACCACATTTTCAAGGCGAGCTTGTGATGTCAGATCAGGAGTAATTTGGGACGTGCTTTCAAATGAGAATGTTAGTTATATGGGCACATATACATAAACATTTTATTGTCATCATTTTTTTTTTTCCTATAATCGTGTTTTCTGCTTGAAATCTGCGAATTTGCAAAACATTAAATTTACAAATACTGGTTATTTTAATTTTTTAAAACTCACAAGCATGACATGATTTTAATCCGAGAAGAAATTATAGGAAGGGCTTGTAAATCACTGACAACATCTCATAGCAGCAATGCAAAATTTCCTAAATAAAATGTCAAGGCATACCACTGGTCAGGAGCTATGATTTTCTGAGAAATTTGAAATTCTGTTGCCTACAAAATCAAACTCTGGTTTAGGATAGAAAAGTGTACAAAACGAACGGTTTAGATGAAATAAGAGGCAGTTTGAAAGCAAACAGAGATGGAAATGGACCCCAAAAGTGGTTGGAATGGTATCATATATAACTGCAAAGCTGAGAAATTAGAATGTTTGGAAAGTTATTGAAATTTTCAAACTGCTTGTTACCCAGTGCAGGTAAAATATAAGTAATTTTAACATCGAGAGTAGTTCATCGGTTAGACAGAAAAAAAGAAAAAAAAAATCACTCTTCAAACTCACCTTCAATTCACAATCTTCATTCACTGCTATATTGCTAGGTTTCAAGTCCTGCATTGGGAATAAATTAGAACATAAGAGGTGAACATGCAACTTCGTATTTTCTTATCCGTTTCTGTACAATGATTATTGCACACATAATTAGGGGTCATAGTCACAACTTAAAAAAATATAGGCTGTATCAGTAGCGCTAAAAACAAAAACCAGGATGGGGTAAATTTCTAAATCTTCTGATTTTCCTTGTGAAAAAAAAAATCTTTTGAGAGATGGGTTTAAAACCAACTATCCCCTCCACACTTCCTGTGTCAGTTTGACATGTGTAGTATGGACGGTATTCAATTCTCACTACACAATACACACGTTATTATACCAAATGATAGGCGTAAGTTCAAATGTGAACCTGTGCCAGTGAATTAAAGGGCAACAAACATATCTAACTGTTAATAATATACAGTAAATGCAAAAAAAGTAAAAAGAAAGAAAAATGAGAATTATACTACTAAATAAGGTGTAGATGAAAAATAAGACATGGTCACCCAAGTAGCAAAAGGACTGAATGAAACCTTTAGATAGTTAAACTTTATGTTAATTTATATCCAGGGGTGATTGTAAATCCAAACCAGATTCCCTGAACATAACAGAAAATTCCCTGAAAAGTTACGTAATATTTTTGGTAAAAACACTGATTTCCGAAGGAATGTGAAAAGTTCACACACAACGAAATTTTTGTAATTTTTAAAAGGAAATCCCGGAAGAAGCAAGTTAAAATTCCTGGAATTTACGAAAATTACAGAACAAAATCACCCCTGTATATCTATCACATGTGGTACGATGTTTGAAATCATCATTCGTCCGTCCATCCAACTAGAAGTCGGTACCATAACGTTAACCAAACTTTAGATGTTTTAGAAACAGTCATTCATGTGATCATTTCATCATATAGAATATGTATCAAGGGTTCTTCTCGTTGCATTAAAAGAAGAAATTTATCAAAAGTCTCATCCACTGACTTCCGGAAAAGCACGTGGGCTAAAGTTGTTGGATCCTTCAGGTGAGATCTAATACTTAGATAAAGTTTAGACTTGCCCTAATTCTTGCTGTTTTTGAGGATGTACTCAAGGAAATACTCCCCTAAGGCAAACCATTGCTTTGTTATTACTGAAATAACAGGGACCATAGAAAACCAGCTATTGTTAACAAAACTCAACATGTGTTTCTACTCCATTTCAAGGTTATTCTGAATATTGTGAAAATCCTCACTTCTGGCTGGATACTTATGTACGGCATCCAAAAAGTCTTCGATCTCCCAATGACTTAAGCACTGAGTTATGCCATTCCTAAAAGAATTATGCAAGATTTGCAAATTGCATATACCAATATTAATTAAACCTGGCAAACCCTCGCTTTTGAAAATAGAATGAATATCCTTCAGACGTTTCACATTCACTGGAGGCCCATCTGAACCAATCGCAAGTAATCATCTATTAAGAGGCAAGTGATCTTTTGATAGGGATAACAGTATCATGCAGTTGCGTGGCCAAGCTCAAAGCAAACACAGGAAGTGACATACAACCTGCTATTGATCACTGTCCCAGTATCGAATGTGAAAGTCACTTTATGACATGTATATTCAGAAACTGGACTGACCTATTCAAAGTCTAGACCTTTGTTTGCATAAATTTTATAGCAGAGGGAAATCGTCATGTTGCACCGAGATCTACAGCTTTCTAGTGAATCTAAACCTCTTACGGCTTAGGAAATCAACACCCTGCCCCACACATGGATTATGGCAAGAAATTAGTATGTCCTTTTGTTTTTGGGAGGGGGAGCAAAATTGGGAGTCTAACCTGGGATAACTGCATGCTACGTAAATGCATTAGGAATGCATCGCCCCCACAGAGCCTAAAATCTTATTCCCACAGAACACCTTTGAGATGAATTGGAACGATGGTTGTGAACAAGGCCACAATGCCGCACATCAATGAAAGAATTTACCTATACTCCTTTGGGAGAATGGCAGGCAATTCTAACCTCATTGTTTCGAAATTTAGTGGCTAACTTTCCAAACAGAGTGGCATCTGTAATCGCAGTGAAAGCTGGACCCACGCCATCGTAATTTCTCACTTTTTAACACGAGAAATGAAATACGAGTACAAAGCTGTCCAAATAAGTCAATAATAATTGATATATAAGAATACATTGATAATTTGTTATGTAATATGGATACAAAAAATTTCATAACACTACTTACTCTGTGGATGATACCAGCAGAATGGATGTACTGAAAGAAATTATTTTTTATAAATTAATATTCAAGATTTTCACAAATTATACAAAAAAAAAACATAATTATAAGCATATGAACATACTTTAAGTCCTCTAAGTATTTGGTAGACAAGGAACTGTACATGATCATCACTCAAACGCTGTGTCTTTACTATGTTATTCAAATCTGCACCCATCAAGTGTGTTACCAAATAACTAAAAATGGAAAAAAAAAAAAAAGGACAGTCAAATCTCATTAATGCAAGCACCCACAGTAATGAATAATTTGCGTTAAAAGAACTTTGTAGTATCTGAAATGGATGGAATTGTATTACTATTCAGTTTAATGGGGATTCAGAAAACAGTTCGTGTTGAAAGTAACTCGCATTGAACTGGTTTGTGTTCACAAGGTAACAATATGCAAATAATTAAATTAATTTTATTTAATTAAATTAAGTCAAATTTAACAAATGAACTAGTTAGATTATTACTAGATTAATATTAGATTATTACTAGGAGATCCCCACTTTCCCAACCTGTCTCATTTGCAAAGCTTGCCAATGTAGAACAGATAGTCATTTTAGTGTAATATATCACAGTACAGTTTTCAGAAAATATTACTCAATATTACACCAGAAGATACAGCGAAATCAATTGAAACAGCTAGAAAGTTTCCTGAAACTGGCATCATAAGAGTGTGTGGCTTCTAAAATAGGGAGGTCCTGTACAAACACATACTTCACAATGCTCTAAAACACAAATCGAAAACTGTACAGGCATACCTCATTTTACTGCACATTTCACCTTTTACAAATTGACAGTTTCTGGCAACCCTACGCCTAGAGCAAATCTATTAGCTTAGAATTACCATAAACTATGATTGAACCAGCTGAAATCTCCGATGATTGTTAACATTCCTTAACAAGGAACTATTTTTTAATGAACATTTTTCTTTTTTTAAGACGTAAGGCTGGTGCACACTTCGTAGATTACAATATAGTGCAAACACAACTTTTATGTGTACTGGGAAATCCACAATTTATGTCATTTGCTTTACTGCGGTGGTTCAGAACTGAATCTGCTATATACAATACAGCGAGTGGCAGATTTCTAAGTAGGCACAAAAGGCACAGGGGCAGCATTTATTGGGGGATGACATCAATGTGCTTAAATATAAAATTTTCCGAACTCAACAATGTTGAAAAAACAACGTTCCTTTTAATTTTTACCCTGTTTCCCCAATAGCGATGACATATAGGCGACTACTTTAACTTGCCTGCAAATACAAACTACAGAATCGAAAGACGAAGGGCCCTAAAAATTTTGCGCCCTGGGCATTTGCCCAGCCTGCCTATTTATAAATCCAGGCTTAACACGTTTGTTATATATACTAATAGTAGAAGAATGAATAATGAAAAACTTGAACTGATAACGAAAAAATTCATGCAAGGATGCATACCTGTGTTTTCTGAAATATGCAAAATACATGCAAAAATATCACAAGTTCCAGAAATCCATACTAAAATTATTGCGGATTCAAAAAGTGTCTCAAATCCAGGAAGTCGGAGACTATGGTAGCAATAATGTCGAGTTGTATCTTATTAGTTTGAATAATTATATGAAATATCTGCTTTACATATCAAATGTTAAGAGTATGATATGCGTTTTTTTTAAACAAATATTCCGTTCTTTCTAAAGGAGGGAGGGGGCGGCAGTACAGGCTGTGCCTAAGGGCGGCAATTTTATAAATCCACCATTAAGTATAGCCCACTTACAACAAGCCTGCATTTTGCGAGTTTTCAAATTTAGCAATGAGAAAATATAAATTTTGTTCGATGTAATGGTTACATACAATTTTTATCCTTTTTTAACAAATAACAATTTTGTGGACCTTTGGCAAAGTATAGCCCTAGCCCAGATGCTCTCGCGCCGTAAGAAATCCAAACAAACAATTTTGTGGACCCCATATTTAACGAGTAAAAAATGGTCAGATTTTTTAAACAAAATGAGTAAATTCTACGAAACAAGGCTGAAAAAAATAAAGTTAGTGATCGTAGATAACTTTTTGACAGGGGCAAACACGATGAAACAAATTTGCCAGCACTCAAAACCGAAGAATTTCTAAGGTGGTTCACTTTTCAGAATGCATGGTAAGGACTCAACAATGAACACTTTAAGGAAGTGAATTACACTAACATCACTATGTATTCGATGCACTAAATATTTTATGAACATAAACACTGCAAGATGAAGAAACAATTATAGAATGTGTTTTGAGCATCATTTCCATATCACTTAAACTTCCGTATAATAAGCTAAATAATTTTGCTCTGAAATTTTCAAGCAGTCCTTTATTAAATTTTGAGCAAAATCAAACTTGAGTCATCTGTATTGATGTTCCATGCTCATACGTTACATAAGTAGACTTCATTTTCAAAGTTGGGAGTTTTAATTTACAACATGTATACAACGAGTATTTTCATTCGTCTCAAGCCAATTATTATATAAGGGTCCTACTGTATTTCAGAGGTATGTCTGTACATTTTAAAATGCTAAAATATAGAAAAGTTTTACATACACATCTTGAAATTCATCTAAGGTTAACGAAGGAGTGAAAACATCCAAGAGGCCAATGACCTAAAATAAAAACAGATTTGTAATAGCGATATCCCTTTTAGATTACATAAATCCTTATCACTGCATTTCACACAGTACTGGAACCATAATTACATTAAAATTCGCTAATGATTCATGGTGATAACATTAATACTTCATGCCATTAATTTACGCCATTGCTAATATATATATCATATTCAACCATTATCTATCCACTGCTGGATGAAGGTCTCTCCAAATGCTTTCCACACAAGTCTATCCTGAGCAATTCGCTTCCACGTCACCCCAACCTGTTTTCTTATTTCATCCACCCATCTAGTTTGAGGACGTTTTCTAGGTCTTCGGTGGTCTCTTGGAATCCAGTTCAGAATTTCTGTTGTCCATCGTTGATCAGTTCTTCTTGCAATATGCCCAGCCCATCGCCATTTCAGCCCTTTTACTTTAACAATGATGTCCTCTACTCTAGTTTGCTCTCTCACCCAAGTGTTTCTTTTTCGATCTCTCCTAGTTATTCCAAGCATGCACCTCTCCATGCTCCTTTGCGTTGTCTGTAACTTTCGTATTGCTCCAACTGTTAGACTCCATGTCTCTGATCCATAAGAGAGGACTGGCAATACACACTGGTTGAAGACCTTTCTTTTTAGACACAAAGGCAATTTCCCCTTCAGGATAAAACTGTTTCTTCCAAATGCACTCCAGCCAAGTTTAATACGTCTGTTGAGTTCTTTCATAATGTTGCCATCCATTGAAATCAGCTGGCCAAGGTAAATATATGAATCAGCAATTTCTAGCTCAATGTTGTCAACTTGTATTTTTGTGTTCTCTACGAATTACTGAACATGTTTTAGTTTTTTGTAGGTTCATCTTGAGTCCAACTTCTCTACCTCTATGTCGTTGAGAGTTCCTGTACCATACCTTGGAGTTCTGTTAGGTTCGTTGAAAAAAATAGCAATGTTATCAGTAAACCACAGCTGATTTAAATATTCACCATTTACTTATTTACTTTTATTCCCTTGTTATCCCAATTTATCAGTTGAAAAATAACGTAGTTGAGAGCTCTTGTACCATGTCTTGGAGTTCTAATGGGTTCGTTGAAAAAATAACAATGTCATCAGCAAACCGCAAATGATTTAAATATTCACCATTTATTTTTATTCCCTTGTTATTCCAATTTATCTGCTGAAAAATCATCTGTAAAGCTGAAGTAAAAAGTTTTGGAGAAATGGTATCTCCCTGCCTCACACCTTTACCAATTTTGATAGTTTTGGTATCTTTATGTAACCGAAATTTTGCACTTGCATTTTTATACACACGTTTCACCATGTCAATGTACACACATCCTCGACATCTGTTGATCTTAAAGAGTTGATGACTTCTGACGTTTATTAAAATGTCAGCAGCAATATATAATAGAGTCGAAGGCCTTCTCATAGTCAATAAATGGTTGGTTGCTTTTTGGTTTTACGGCTCAAAGACTACAATGGTCATGCTGCGCCGGGACCTACTGTTTTCCGAGGAATCCGAACCTCTTAAGGCCTAGGGACATAGTCAATAAATGCCACACACAATAGAAGTTCATATTCATGTATTCTTTCAATTAATTCTCTTAATACTTGAATATGGTCTTCTGTACTGAATCCACTTCGAAATCCAGCTTGTTTTCTTGGTTGCATCTTATTGACCTATTGATAATAAACTAATACATCTAATTGGTTAATCTTGAGCTGCATCTAATTTTTTCTGCAGGCGATGTGTTAGCACTTTTGTGAAGATTTTATAAATAGCAGGTAACAAGCTAATTGGTCGGTAATTTTTCAAATCCTCTTTATCACCTTTTTTATGCAAAAGAATTACTGTTGCAGAATCCCATTGGTTTGGTATGTTACCGCTGTTAAGGATAAGCGAAAAAAATTACGTTCAACCTAATCACAATTTTGGTGGTAATTATTATGTAATTTTATGGTAATTATTAAATAATTAATTTTGGTGATACATATTCTGCTATATGATAATCTTGATGTTACATAGATATTCTTGACTTTGAGGTTAAAGGTGTTAACCGTTGATTAAGTTAGAAATAGAGGAGACCAGAAAGCTACATCTAAGACATTTGGTAAAGAATTTTGCAAGTATGTCTTCTACATATTCTCCAGCTTCTTTTAAGATATCTAATGTAATGCCATCATCACCAGGGGCTCTTCCTTTCTTCATACTTTTTATTGCAAATGAAACTTCTTCTTTTAAGATTTTAGGAGCTGTTCCTTCGACTATTTCAGTGTCTTCGTTTAATCCACTGTTACTTTCATATAGTTTTTTGTAGAATTCTTCAACTCTTCTAAGTATTTCTTCCCTATTTCTTGTTACGGTGCCATCCTCTCCTTTTAATGCAATGATGTGTTTCTTCCCAATAGACAAACTCCCTTTAACAACCCTAAGGCTCTTGTTATTTTCAATGGCCTTCCTTACTAACTCACAATTGAATTTTCTTATGTCTTCTTTCATGCTTTTGCGCAGAGTTTTACAAAGTTCTATGTACTCAATCCTGGAACTGGTATTTCGATTGTCCACCTTCATATCTCTTCGTCTTCTCAGATAATTTGCTATTGTGCTTTTTACAGGTTACACCACCAATTTCCCCAGCAGTTTCAACTATTGTCTTAACAATGTTTTCATTTGCTTCTGAGATATCAACTTCTTCAATAAGTCCTTCCAGTGCAGAAAAGCGATTTTTTAATTCCAACTTGAATGCCTCGGTATTTTCTTTTAATTTCTTTAAATCCACCCTCTTACTTACTTGTTTCCTAATGAGCTTCTGTCGTTCTAATTTAGTATTTAAGTGCACTTTACATCTCACCATTCGATGATCACTTCCAGTATTAAATCTGTTCAGTACACTGCAATCTTCAATAATTGATTTCTTGTTTGCCAGGATATAGTCAATTTCACTAGTTCCCCCATTTGGGTGTTTCCATGTCCATTTTCTTTGCGGTTTCTTCTTAAAAAATGAATTCATGATGCTAAGGTTTTCAGCTTCTGCAAATTCGATGAGTTGATCGCCACGTTCATTCCTTTCCCCATATCCGTATTTACCAACCGATGTCTCTCCTTGTTCCTGTTGTCCAATTCTTGCATAACCCCTGCTGTTGAGTTTGATGCATTGTTCCCTTGGTGCGTAATTTTGATTTCTTCATAAAATTCTTCAACCTCTTCGTCGGTATGGCTTGATGTTGGTGCATATACCTGTACTATCTGAAGTTGGTATCGCTGGGTTAGTTGAACAACGAGCCTCGCTGCTCGATCTGATGTATAGGGGTTGAAAAAATATTCTCCATCTAAAGTATAGGGGCCAAACGAAAAGTGGGCAAGTTGATAAATACCTTTATTGGAAATTTAAAAGAAATTGCCATTAGTGTTGTAACACTAGCCCCATCGTTTAGCCAGCAGGTCAATGCTATTGCTGTAGAATGATTGAGGTTATTTTATGAGAAAGCCCTGCACTGCTTCCTTCACTTCGTCGTTTTCAAATGGAAACGTTTCCCTTGTAAGGATTTAATTAAAGGGTCCAAAAATGTGATAGTCACAGGGGCAGAAATCCGGACTATGCGCTGGGTGTTCCAACACTTCCCAATGGAATTTGTGTATAGTCTGGGTTTCATGGGAGACGTGTGGGCAGGCATTACCATGAAGGATCCCTTGCTGTGAGAAAAGGCCTGGCCGTTTGCTTTTGATTGCTTCGCATAGTTGTGAGAGAGTACTGCAATATTGTGATGAATTGATTCTGCATTGTTGTGGCAGGAAATCAAAAGTGGCTAACGGTAATTGAAGAAAACGTCACTTTTCATGCAGCCGGTATCACTTTTGATTTTCTCGGTAGAGGAGATGATGGGTGTTTCCACTGCATACTCGTTCTCTTCGGTTTGGGTGTGTAGTGGTGACACCACAACTCGTCACCCGCAACAATGTGTTTCAGAAATGCGGATCTTCGTTATAACGGATCAAATGCTGCAAACTGAAGCCCATTCGTTGCTTCTTGTGATCAGGGGTAAGGTGTTTTGATATTCACCGCACACACAGTTTACTGTACTACAGATGTTGGTGGATAATTGATTGCACTGTTCTTTTACTTAGCCAGAGTGCTGCACAGATCTCACGAGTCGTAACTGTTCGATTACCTCTAATCATTTCATCAACAGCAGCAATGGATTCATTGGAGATCACAGCGTTTGCATGTCCTGGTCCTAGCAAATCCGATATTGATGTCTGCCCTTCACGAAAACTTTTACACCATTTGTTCACAGCCATTTGTCCTAGACAGTGCACGCCATAAACAGCCACCATTCGATGATAAATGTCCACATTATGCTCACCTTCTGCCACTAAAAACCATACTACTGCGCATTGTTCTGTTTTGGACACATCCATCTTTAAGCATGACTTTACATTCACTTCAAATGCTCTCACGCGAACTGGTTTATTAGTTATACGTAATCTGCGATGAAAATCCTCCTACCTTCCTTTATAACCCTGAATGGTGGCACTGCTATCGCTGCTGTACTTCTGATGCTATCACACGTGTCCACTTTTCATTTGGGCAACCCTTTTACTTCTCACTTCAAGAAGGTTGTCTTTAATTCTTTTGTTGATTAAGAAGCCAACACCACTTGTTCTTCCAGTTTCCGTTCCTCTATAATAAAACAAATGTCCGCTTTTAAGTTCCACCAACTCTTCACCTTTTCTTCTAATTTCACTGAGTCCTACAATGTCCCATTTGATCTTGTCTAGTTCCTCTTCCAATTCCTGAAGTTTTGCTTCAGAAGCAAGGGATCGTCCATTATACGTAGCCAAGGTCAATAACAAACGGCAGCCTGGGCCAATCCTCAGTTCTTAGCATCCCCTTCTTTCCTGCCACTTTGATCACAGCACACACATGCACATATATATATATATGCTTGTGTGTACTTTGGGGTTTCTGCAACAGTAATTCTTTTGCATAAAAAAGGTGATAAAGAGGATTTGAAAAATTACCGACCAATTAGCTTGTTACCTGCTATTTATAAAATCTTCACAAAAGTGCTAACACATCGCCTGCAGAAAAAATTAGATGCAGCTCAACCAAGAGAACAAGCTGGATTTCGAAGTGGATTCAGTACAGTGGACCATATTCAAGTATTAAGAGAATTAATTGAAAGAACACATGAATATGAACTTCCATTGTGTGTGGCATTTATTGACTATGAGAAGGCCTTTGACTCTATTAAAACATCAGCAGTCATCAACTCTTTAAGATCAACAGACATTGAGGATGTGTACATTGACATGGTGAAACGTGTGTATAAAAATGCAAGTGCAAAATTTCGGTTACATAAAGATACCAAAACTATCAAACTTGGCAAAGGGGTGAGGCAGGGAGATACCATTTCTCCAAAACTTTTTAGTTCTGTTTTACAGATGATTTTTCAGCTGATAATCTGGAATGACAAGGGAATAAAAATAAATGGTGAATATTTAAATCATTTGCGGTTTGCTGATGACATTGTTATTTTTTCAACGAACCCATCAGAACTCCAAGACATGGTACAGGAGCTCTCAACTAGAAGTAAAGAAGTTGGACTCAAGATGAACCTACAAAAAACTAAGATCATGTTCAATAATTTCGTAGAGGAAACAAAAATACAAGTTGACAACATTGAGCTAGAAATTGCTGATTCATATATTTACCTTGGCCAGCTGATTTCAATGGATGGCAACATTATGAAAGAACTCAACAGACGTATTAAACTTGGCTGGAGTGCATTTGGAAGAAACAGTTTTATCCTGAAGGGAAAATTACCTTTGTGTCTAAAAAGAAAAGTCTTCAACCAGTGTGTATTGCCAGTCCTCTCTTATGGCTAAAAGAAATAGAATCTAACAATTGCAGCAATATTGAGGTTACAACAGGGTTCGAAATTAGTGGGTGCACTGTGCACATGGAATTTTACATATGCATGTAAATTTTTAATTTGGGTGCATGCAGTGCACCTAACTATTCCAAACTATGGCTACTTACGTTTATTTTTCAAGAACAGTGACCTATGGACTAATTTTATATAATTTTCTCAATGTATCTGCATTTGCTTTGAATTTTTTTTTATTACAAATGAATGTTCAATTATTTTGAAAATTTGCATTTTTTTTTAACTCATATGCTTAAATAAAATTCTTTAGGTTTACTTTCTATTCTGTTAGTTACTTATACACCTAACTAGTATTTGGTGCACTTACGTTACAAAAGTTGGGTGCACTTGTGCACCTGATTTAAAAAGTTAATTTCGACCCCTGGGTTACAGACAACCCAAGAGCATGAAGAGGTCTAAAAAATGCAAACAGGAGTAGAGGACATCATTGTTAAAGTAAAAGGGCTGAAATGGCGATGGGCTGGGCATATCGCAAGAAGAACTGATCAACGATGGACAACAGAAATTCTGAACTGGATTCCAAGAGACCACCGAAGACCTAGAAAACGTCCTCAAACTAGATGGGTGGATGAAATAAGAAAACAGGTTGGGGTGACGTGGAAACGAATTGCTCAGGATAGACTTGTGTGGAAAGCATTTGGAGAGACCTTCATCCAGCAGTGGATAGATAATGGTTGAATATGATGATATATATAACGAAAACAAAAATTCCTATAAATAGCTCAACTTTATCATTTAATAGTTACTGTTATTTACAATTCATCAGTCTAGAAACTGAACACATGTGCAAATAGTCTACAGAATGTAAATTCAGCATGTGCTTTAAACCTAATTTAAAGCTTAATCACCGATTATTAAATCTTACATTTTCATGGTTCATATGCTTTAAAAGACGCAATTCTCTATATGTTCGCTTGGCATGTGTATCAGACTGGAACGGCCTTGCTAATTTCTTTATTGCTACTTTAATATTCCGGATGCTGTCATGAGCGGAGCTAAAATCAAAAAGACAATTTTTTTTTTTAATATGCTCTTCATTTATTAATATCAATTAGCAAATACACTAGAATTTAAAGCAATATTATTTCGCTCAGAAACAAAAATAACACACATACTACCCCCCATTTAAATTGCTTTACCTACAAGGCTGTTTGAATGAGGACATGGTAGAAATCTCGGATGAATGTAGTATAAGTATGTAGCATAGGCCTATTTTTTATTATTCAGTCTAATAAGTGTAGGTCTGATAATCATAAGTCGAGAAAATCCAAGTATTGTTTTCATTAGATATCAATGAAGAACTTATAGCTCAGTCGCAGCATTGCTTTTTTTTTTACTAGGACATATTATATTACTTTTAAGTCCTTTACATGTTGTGAACATTTGGAAATATTATTTAGAAGTGTGACCATTATTTTCTACAATCCTATCACTGACTGGAAGCAAAAATAGTCAACCGTGGTGTATGATGAAAAAACCTGGTGGGTAGTAACCCGTTCAGTACATTTTTTAAGCATTAAAGTTAGTATCAATATCGGTGTTAGTTCTGTTTTTGAAGTAACGATGAAAGTATCCGTTGAATCAAAAATTTTCAATAATGCTTATACGAAAGTTAAGAACAGTTAAACCTGCCTAAAGGGACTACCCTTGTGTGTGGGGGGGGGTTTGGTTGTATTTTTATGACGCAAGGACAGCCGGGGCATTCTGGTCAATAGGAGAGAACACACACACACATGGATTTAAAATAAATTAAAGTTAAAATAGTAAAAACATACCGAAAGTACCAAATGAAACAATATGAAAAATCATACGAGATGGAAAAGCTAATATTAGAGAAAAGTTAAAAATGATTTCATGGTTAAAAGGGTCAAAATGTTGAGAGCGGTAAAGTTATTTTAGTTAAAAACCTGTTGGTAGGCAATGTCAGGGGCATTGTCTTTTGGATAGACAGATAAACCTGAACAGATATCACTGCAGACATCAGATTCAGGAGGAATGATGTTTAGCACTGATCCTGCTATCGTGGTGTTTGCTATGTCCAATTCACTAGCAGCACTTTCCATTCTCATGCCAAAGGTTGGAGTACATGAGGGACAAGCATTAAAAAATGATATGAAACAAGGTTGAAGTGATAATCTTTTAGTGATAGAATTTTAAAGTAATAGTTGAGAGACAAACGTTAGCAACGTAAAATTAATGGAGGTTCTATGGGTTCAGCATTATAAACTAGTGACTGGGGAAGTTCAAAAGGCTCAGTGCACAGCCATAGACCCTCATGATATATGGGGTCAAGATATTTAAGCAACAACTGGCATGCTGAGCCGTAGATAAGACAACCATAGTCTAATTTAGGACGGATTAATGCTTTATAGAGTCTCTGCAATGAGCACCAATCTACACCCCAGCATATGTAAGACAGAACCTTGATAAGGGCTTTAAAACATTTTTCAATCAGATATCTGAAATGGGATCCAAATGTTAGAGAACAGTCTACGACAATCCCAAGGAATTTTGTCTTCTAAACCTCTCTGATAACATTTCCCATTCTGAGCTCCAGATCTACATGTAAACTCTGTTTGCGACAAAAATGTAAGCATTTTGTATTATGTGTAGGGGCCTACATTAAATGTATATTTTTTTTTGTACTGAAAAATTGAATCTGTTAATAGCTGTTCACTTCATTCTTTTGTTTAGAGACAACTGAAGTTGTCTCTTAACAAGGTTCATATTATGTCCTCTGCAAGAAATTTGAAGGTCGTCAACATATAGTGATGCTTTTACAGTGAAAACAAAATGAAAAGAATTGGGCTTAGAACGCAGCCCTGAGGAACAACTTGCTCTTGTGGGACAGTGTAGGAAAGAGAAAAGGTGGCTCCAATATGTCCTTGAAAAGACCCATTGTCCCGAAAAGATTTTATGAACTTTGGCATATTATCCCTAAGGGCACATTGATGAAGGTCTCTGAAGATGCCATATTTCCAAGTCAGGGCACATGCCTTTTCTACTTCGAAAAATACAAAAACAAGACGTTCTCTTTTAACAAAAACCTCTCTAATGGAGGTTTCTAATATCAAGAGGTTATCAAGTATTGATCTCATCTGACGAACTTGGGACTGGAGTACAATGGTCGCACATAGACAAGTAGTCACTACACATGACAGATTCAGGTACAGATATAACTAAGTCCCTATCAATACTCTCATAAAAAGTGGTCACTTTACAAAGATGGTAGCTTTACTAGGTTCCCCTGTATTTAACTTTTACTTGAAATTACAAGCGTTTTCCTATTATACTCATGGGCCATTCCACAGAAAACAGGGCATCTTCAAGAAAAAAAATTTCTTTTTGGAGGGGAGAAGTAGAATGGTGTAGTACTACACCATTCTGCAAAACAACCGGCATCAGTAGATAGTCTTTATGTATGTTCGTCAAGAGATTAAATATTGTCGTTCGTAGCTCAGATGGTAGAGTCTCCTCCCGGCAAGTGGAAGGTCGTGGGTTCAGGTCCCACTGAAAGAAGAAATATTTATTTTCTTTCATTTCACCATCTAACCGTGCCATAACATCGGCGCTGGTATCACTACACCAATAAAAATTGATTGATATTTTTGTTTGATTTAATCCGCGTAGTGTTCGATTTATATAAATACCAACAAATTGCTGCAAAACTTTCCTTTTATGTTTACGTTGGAAATCTACAATATCTGAACTACTTAGCAATAACATTGTGTATGTGGGGATACTAACATCTGCAAATTCATCTGGGAGGGTGGACTCTAGGTCTAAGGTGGTGCCCATGGATTGGTTGTTCCGGTCTGAGCACTTCTGGCTCTAAATTTTCCCTATTCGGTCACAATTCTCGCTGATTAGAGACTTCTAGACCTATTTTTGGACGTCTCCTCCATGCTCTAACCCAATAATGATCCATAATGTCTTCCTCACTTTCAACAACACCTTCAATTTGTTTGGGCACTGTTTGTTCGACTAAACCTTGATCATCCTTCTCAAGTTGTAGGAATGTAATTCTTTCCTCTGACTTAAGCCTATTTACATGGACAAGTTGGAAGGGTTGTTAATATGCCTAATCTCAAAGTTTACCTGTGAGGTTTGTTTTGTAACTCTGAAAGCTCCCATATTCAATTTTGCAAGCTTCTTGGAAGTACCCACTTTTACAACAGGTGTGAAAAGATACACTAGGTCCCCTTCTTTTATTTTACTTTCCCTAGCTGTTGTAAGTCTATGTTTCTCTTGGCGCTTTGCCAAAGTTTCTAAGCTCTGGTAGACACTATCAAAAGTCTTCTGCAGTCTATGGATTAAGTCCATGCTGTAGTCAGAAAAATTTTGGTGTATAGGACGCTCTTCTCCAATAATGAGATTATGAAGTAAAATCGTATAGCTACGAAATGTTAAATAGCTGGGTGTATGATTTGTAGCGTTATGTACTGCTGAACGGTGAGCCATTAAGACAAAATCTAAATATTCATCCCAATGGAATCTATTAGATGTGACAACAACTCAATAAGGGTACTGTTCAAACGTTCAACCAGGACATCCGATTGGTTGTGATAAGCTGTTGTTGTGTGTTGACGTATTCCCAGCTTCTCACATACTTTTTTAATTGTCTGGCTAATGAAAGATGTCCCTCGGTCTGTGATTAACTGCTCAGGAATTTCATGTGTACAGATAAACTTTTCCAGTACTCTGCAAACGGTTTTGGTTTTTAGGTTGGGGACTGCACACGCCTCAGGCCAACGGGTGAAATAATCGCTGATGACTATATGTTTATTGCCAGAATTTGATTCAATAATCGGACCAACGGTGTCCATTGTGCAACACTGAAAAGAATGACTAGTAACCTCGATTCTTTGGAAGGGGACTGGTCTCTTGCATTTGTATTGCAGGCATGAAGCACAGGACTTGCTATAGTTACGGACATGTTGATACATTTGGGGCCAGGTATACTGACTTTTTACCTGCTGCATGGTTCTGCTAAATCCCTGATGTGCGACAGTGACAGAAATGTGACACTTGTTCAAAATTTCTGGAACTAACGTTAAAGGTTTGAGGACTGGTTAACATTTCTCGAGTTACGACAAAACACAAGGTCATTCTTTAACTAATAGGTGAAACCATTTTCAGTTACTTCAGAGTTTTCCTCAAGTTTTTGGATGATTTGGCTACAAAACGTGTCGTTAAGCTGCAGATTTTCGATTTTTTCATCGCTAAACCCCGTTTCGACTGTTTCTCATACTACGAGACCATTGACCGGTTGTTTAACCTCAGGAAAGGGACGTGATAAAAAATCTGCTGGAATATTTTCTCTTCCAGACTTATGCTTAATTTGAAAATCATACTATTGAAGTGCAAGGACCCAGCATGAAATTCTATTTGTTGGGTCTTTGAACCTAAGGACATTTGATAGGCTTGCTGGGTTGCAATAGACTGTAAATTTTGTGCCATACAGGTAATTTTGGAACTGATTTACCACAAATAGGATAGCCAAGACCTCTTTCTCAAATATGCTGTGCTTTACTTCAGCTGATTTCAGCTTTTTATTTTGCATAGGCTACGGGGTGTTCCAACCCGTCTTCTATCTGGCTCAAAACCGCTCCCAGGACTTCTAATGGTGTGTCACTGTAGCCAATAAATGGTTTACCTAAGTCTGGGAGGAGGAGTAAACATGGGTACCTTGTTAGACAGGACTACTCAAATGCCAGTTGTGCAGACTTGCTCCATTGGAATATCTCACTATCCTTTGTTAACTGCGTGGGGCCAAAGTGGTTTTGGCATACTCAGGGATGAATTTTCGGGAAAAATTAGTTAGACCTAGAAATGAGTGAGTTTGCTTCTCCGTCTGGGGGCTTTAAAGTTCTTAACTGCCTCTATCTTTGACTCGTCAGGCATAATAAAACCATTTTCAATGGTAAATCCTAAATAGGCCCTGCGGTGGCGCAGTGTGGTAACGCGTTCTCCTAGTGCGCCGCTAATCCGGGTTCGACTCCCAGCAGTGCAAAAAGAACGCTTACTCAGAGATCTCATAAAGATCGCACTGCTCACTGTAGTCCGGGGTTTGGTTCCCTAGGCCTTAAGAGGTTCGGATTCCTCGGAAAACAGTAGGTCCCGGCGCAGCATGACCACTGTAGTCTTTGAGCCGTAAAACCAAAAAACAAACAAACAAATCTTAAATATTTGACACTGGTTTTTGCAAAGTGACATTTGCTGGGCGAAGACCTAATGTTATGCTGGTCTAAACATTTAAATACTAGTTCTAATCTATCTAGATGCTCTGCAAAGGTTTTGAGGTGCATCCAAATAACCTGAGGACATCGTTCATGAGTTTCATGAATGCATTGGCTGCGGTTCGGAAACCAAAAGGACTTCTTTTCCAGTGATACAAAAACCCTTATGGCTAAAAAACACTTAACTCTCCACCCCTTTCATTTAGTTTTTGTTGATAACAGCCACTCATTAAATTGACGGTTAAAAATATCTTTGAACCTGAAGGTTATCCAGTAATTCGTTTAATAGCGTCAGAGAATACGGTAGATGACAAGTTTCCTCTTTAAGATGCCTGTAATCACAAACACGTCTAAATTTGTTGTTTTGCTTCCTGACGAGCATAACTGGCACTGCATAGTCTGACGAGGACTCTTCAACTATGTCTGTCTCAGGTAATTCACGAGTCTAATTCTGCTATTAAAGGATATGGTACTCTATACGCCTTTTGCCTGCAAGGGGTATGGTCAGTTAATTCTATTTTATGAAGGAAAGCGTCGCACCCAGGCAAGCCTTTCACCGACTTGGCCAAAAGGTGACTATATTTGCCCAACGATTTACACAAATCTATAGTAATGAGTAATATTAGTAATGGTAAGTAATAGTAATAAGAATAGTAAATAGTAATTGATATCCAAGGGGGGTCATGACACGATCACATCTCCCTTTGAGCCAGGATTATATCATGGGAAATAAAAAGTACTGGACACTTGGCTAAAAATAGGAATCGGAAACAAATCCCCCCCCACCACCACCACCAAGGGGAGGCTCGAGGTTGATTTTGAACCCGGGCGGCCTGGCGCGGATTGCTTTTTGGCACCCCCTTCTCCGGCGAAAACAGGAGATTTTCACAGATGCACAGTGAGCCATATAGCCTACGCGATAAAAGTGGCCAAAAGTCTCTGAAAGAAATTCTCTAAAGATGTCTCTAAAAATTTCTTTAAACTTGTCTTTTTTTAGAGAGGTTTCCCACTGCCGGGTGAATTAAAAAAAATCGAACTTGACTTCAGTTTGGCACCCTCATCCAAACGTGGCCATGGACGAATGCCTGATCCTTAAGCCGCCTCTGCCCTCCAAATGTAAGATTTTGGGATCCCCCCCTTGATAATAAGTAATAATACCTAAGTAATATCACTAATAGGTAACAATGATAAGTAATTAAGTAATAATTAAGGCCCGGATTTTCATGCATAAAATTTAGCCCAAATAATAATCAAATATGCTCCAAATTATTACAAAATATGCAGAAATATGCAAGTGCATAGAAATCTGGACCCTACTCATAAGCGATGTTTCGAAATGTATAAAATAACAATTTATTGAAACAGTGCAAGTGTTCTTGGAATTATTGCATAACATATATACTGAAATGCATAAAAAATATCACGTCTTTGAATACGACTATGCGCAAAACACAAAATATGAAATAGGTATGGAAATACGTTTGAAAATATGGCATCACAAGCATTGGCTTTGGCCCAAGGACGCCGGCAGTGTGAAATTTAAAGTGGAAGGCAAAGGATTTAAAAAATGGAAATTTTCTACCCCACCTCCGTAATTTTACCCTTTCTTTTCAAAGAAATTTGAAATATGGGGGGGAACAATGGCCCTCCCTCTCCTATACCTGTTGGCGCCCATGGGTTTCCCTGGAAAATATTACACTTGGTTTCGACTTTGAAAGTATTATACATATTGAGAAATATCACCACACAAATATGCAGACGCCTAAAATTATTTTTTTCTAATTTCATGTTAATTATATTTAAAATAGGTTTCCATTTTAAATAATATAATTAGGTAAAGTTCAGTAGCATTTTTTTTCATTTAAAAAAATTTCATTTTTATTTTATTTTTTTTTAAGAAAGACCTTTTTAAAAGAAAAACGTTGAATTAATATAATTGATTGAATTACAAGCGGATTAAAGAAATACACACTTTTGAAAAATTTGCAGAAATATGCCAAAATATGCGCACAAATGTGAAATATGCAAAAACATGCAAGTGCATAGAAATCCGGGCCCTAGTAATAAGTGCAACATTAATAAGCGTCAGAAATCTCATCACGTCCGAGGCATTTCCCTCTCTCCTATATCTTAAAACACTGAAGAATATGGGGGAAGAGCTAACCCAACATGTTCAGTAAACCCTGCCCCCACGTTAGTGTAAGAGGAATTCTATGTGGTGGTACATCGCAACGAAATTGGCAAGGGACTTCTGATATTTGAGCCTTGGCGACTTATGGGAGTGGTGTGGAATAACCGCCAAAATCAGTAGACACATGACATTACGTCTGGCCAAATTCTGTTTCAAATTTCGATGACCTTCCAAGACCTAAACAATTTTCAGAAGCTAATTACAGTAAACAACATATATCAATGCAGTAACATTTACATAGTACACTAAATAGTTTTCAGCCGAAAAAAACTACATGTTTTAAATTTTTACAATTTGCAAGAAAACTTTGATTTACTTTAATAAATTCCAACTAAACATTTAAATGCAATCCTTACAGCAATTGTACAATTTAACAAAATACAATCCTGTTTAAGAAATCGGTTAATACCGCTATAAAAATCAATTATTAAGCGTTGATGTTTTCTCCAGCTATATAATACTGCATAAATTTAAAATCACAAATGAATGAACGTTCTGTGTTGAGCGTTGGGGGTGGGGGTCCCCACCCCAACGCTCAACACAAAACGTAGCTCTCAATTGTGACTTTCTTTTTTTCTGTGGGGAGGGGCTAAGTCACCACTAGCCACCCCTAGTTAAGCCAATGACAATAACAGATATACGACTTACGAAAACTTACCACACTTGCCCATAAGCACCAGATCCAACGGGAGCGAGGGACTGATACCGATCTGGAACCTCCCATATTGTTTTATTAAGATCAATCCTTATAAATCCAGTTCTCATGATTTTACTCAGCTTGTTAACAACCGTTTTTCGTCTGCTCAACAACAAAAAATAGCTAAAACATCCAACTTACAGCAAAATAGATATCAACGACATTTAATTCTCAAGTTTTAACCTCTTTTCGACATCCATTCAGCAACTTGATTTGTTGCCAAACCCACTTTTCTAAATATCGATAAAAAAAAATCGAAGAAATAAGAAAAAAAAATCAAGAAGCTACAGTGGACCCCTGATTTTCAGAACTTATACGGACTCTAAAAAATGTAGAAAACAAAAGATTCGCAAATGAGAATTAGAAAAGGCAAAAAACGTAAATTGTATTTTTAAAATCATATTGAGATAGATGTCACCCTCGACTAGAGTAATTTTGGGCACATTGTAAACTTTGAACATAGAAACCAAGATAGCTAGAATAAAGGAGGTAGTCCCGTCCACACCTTTCTTCCTATTGGTCGATCATGTCAAATCGATTATCTCTTTTATTCTAGTTACGGTCAACATAGTATTAATCTGAACGTTTTATTATAAAAATTTAAGAGTGGAAACCGAAATTTCTAGATGGAAAATTAAAATCAAGTTTGGAGATTTTCCAAGAAAACCGATATCGTGACTATTAAAAACGTGCAATTAAACGAAAATGAAAGGACATTTCTTTTTTAAAAAGAGTCAATCCGTAGATGTAATGGAAAATTTTAATATATTTGGCGTTAGCCAGGGCATTACATCCCCAAAAAGACAAGACGTTGTATAATTTTATTTCAAACGAATAAATGAGACATAATGTTCTATAATTGTTATTTCAAGTAAATAAATGAGAGTGTATAATTTCAAACGACATACTTCATCAGTTGGTGGTAGCTTGGAAGAGCAAAAACAAAAATAATTTTAAGGGGGAACTGCAGTCGGAAGACCATACATATGCAAATAAATGAGATATGCTGTTGTATAATTTTATTTCTAGAAAGACGCAGGCATAATTTTATTTAAAAAAAGAGGGGGCGGCTTGCAGCAAAAATTGGCATGTTAAATTGGAAATTATAACCCCAGATCCCCATCTGTCGGAGAAGAACTGTGTGCGCCACTGTGAAAATTTGGGGACAGGTTGGGCTCACGTGAGCGGGCTTGTAGTTGGCTGTGCCGGAACACAGAAATTTTTATGTGACAGAATATCAGTTGTGTGGCGAATGTTTGGCCACCAAAGATGTATTGCGGCGATTATTCACATGGAAAAGGTGGGTACAATCAACTAATATTAAAATGATAATATAAAACTCCGAGTGAGTCGTTAACCCAGTTTAAGAAAGTTGGTAGTTTCACATATTTTGTGAAGACTAGCCAGCGTAAAAAAAATAAAAAAAATAAATAAATAAATAAAAATTGCTCATATATATATATATATATGTACTAATAATCATGTACTAATAATCTACAAACCGCTCAAAGTTGTCTGATTGCTTTTATTATATTTGTATGTAGTGTACCTACTCAAAATATATATGCCTCATATATATTTTTTTTTTTTACTGTATCCTGATTTCTTCCCATCGATGTTTTCAATATGATCAAAATTCCCGGGTTTTTTTTACAACTCTGCCCTCGATTAGGTTGGAGTGAAAAAATAAAGGATAATATCAAAAAGTTAAAACCCGTGTTTTAATAAATGGATTTGAATAAAATTTGGCGATAACTCTATCCAAGCAATTTGCTATCCAATTATGGTTTAAAAACTTCCCGCCGAATAAGAACATGCAAATTAGGGCGGGTTAGCTAACAGTGCGTCAGAGGGAAAATTTATGTGTGAACAAATACTGTTTCCTAGATATCTTCCCTCATTGCTCCTGGGTTGTGAAAGCCATAATTCTATTAACTATATTTCGTACATTACGTAATAAAATAACTGCATTTTTCTTTGTGTCCCAGAATTTCCTAAAGTTCTGGCGAATTAAACAACTTGGCGAAGCATAAATTTAATTCATTAAACTTGAAAAGGATCAGTAATCACGTTGGCAACGTAAATAAACAAATGTTTGTATATTTGGGCACGCATTATAAACTTACTTTGCACGTGTGTTAAACGTAAGCGCAAATGAGTGAAATAAATAGTGGAATTGGAACTAAAAATTAGTGAGTAATTGTAAGAGACATAGTTTGATTACGTTGCTTGTTTAGGAGCGTCCAAATCCCACTTCTAGTTTTTTGTGAATCTGGTTCAACAAGGTGTCTACTTATGTGGAACACATGGAAAAGTCAGGGAAAAGTCAGGAAAATTTGAAATTCATTGTTATAATAAATAACTTATTAAAATAATTTTCCTGAACTGTGCTTTTCATACCACATTACCTACTGAAAAATTTGAAAAACTTGTACTTTTGACTAAACTTCTTCCAAAAGTTACCATTTTGCACCAAAACTAATATAATTTATATAAAATTATTAAGCCTATATATTTCTCAGGAGAAAATGTTTGCCAAATATGTAACTAAAACTTGAAAAACAAAAAGTGTTTTTAGCTAAATTATCCAATCTGTAAGGGATTTTGATCATACCAATCTCCTTTTTGTTATATATAGTCATACACCTTTTAAATGAAATAGAAGATGAAGCATCAGCTTTGCGATTATATAGTTAAACTCTTTTATAATGAACTCAAGAAGGGCCGAATGGAAATGTTGCTGTAAATATTTAATTAGTGTAAAGAAATACTTTTGAATTTGTAAAGTCCTTATAATCAATAAATGGCTTTGGGCTTTGCATTAATCGATTTTATGGCCTTGAAATTTATTGTGATTGCGCAAATTTTAGTGCATTGTGTGTTGTTTACTGTAATTAGTAACTGGAAATCGATTAAGATTTGGTCTGGAACTGGAAAAGTCAGGGAAGTTTGAAATAGAATTTGAGTAGACACCCTGGTTAAATCCTAGCAGCCTACAAGTTATGGGCATGGACTTTGAATTCACAGAATGGCGTTCGATTCCCAGAAAATTTTATGGCATGCAGATATCAGAATTCCGAGGGGTTAAGCCTTCACTTCTATCATAGATATCCCATTATGCAGTGATTTAAGGAGTAAAAATACGAGGTGTGTTTAAGATCACTGTGATGGGTTAATGACCTACAATTATTGATTAAACTAGGGGTAGCTTACTCCCTCTCCCTTCTAGAAAAAATTTACCTCTCTCCCGGAAAAAATGAAAATTACATACAAATGCTATATGAAAAATGCAAAATTTTATTTACAAGCCTAGGTTGCTCATGTTAAGTTTACCCATAGTTCTTGAGTACAAGTTTCCATGATGTTTTGGGGCACAATCCTAAAGTTCTTTGAGTTGATTTACCTGAGGTCCTTTGGGCACAATCAACTGTTTGAAATGTTGTCATGTACATGTAGTCCTATGGATTGAACACCTTAGTTGTAGCTTCTTTATGTCAAAAGCAGTCCTCTCTCTCTCTCTCACGGTCTGGCACTTTGTGTTGAAAAGTAATACAGTAACATGAGGTAACCCAAAAAAGTATTGAAAGGTCTCTATTTTGGATAATTAAAAGTGGTTAAAACACTTAGGTGAAGAAGCCAACTAGAGTTTGTTAACTTTCTTAGGGTGAAAACCTTGAAGGCTATCGACCTGTCATGTGGAAAGACAAATCCATGAAGGAAAATTTAAATTTTCAACTAGATGAAGATAAAGTGGCCTCATGTGAAAATAGATGGTGGGAAAAGGAATACATTAAGATGGGCTAGAAGGATTGTAAGCTTAGGGACAAACAAGTGTTTTATTACTTTTTTTTATGGTCCTTCAAACTTTACAATTGTAGGTCGTGTACAGTTCTAGTTAGAGCTAAATTAAATATGGGTTATACACATAGTTTTTGATAACTCTGAATCTATGCCTACCATTTTCAATATATCGTCATGGTAACTTAAATGTATATTCAAATGTTTATGCATGTTGAATATTTCTCACATTCATAGTACAGTCAAACCAGCTTGTAATGGGGAGGGGAAGATGCAAAAATATTCGACATACATGAAGTTCAAAGACAAGAAAAACTTCTATATATCCGTATTTAATATAAGTGGGTCTGACTATAACCTATTGAATTCTCTTTTGTGTTACATGTTGAGTACTTCATTCTCATAGTGCTTCCTATTGTGACATAATAACATGCTTGCCTATTATGTAGAAAATTCAGTGTTTAATCCAAATGGTAATATAGTAGTAAACATATTCTTTTATTGTGTTGCTATGGTCGATGTGGTTTCAATAGGACCACTGTCCATGTTCTGTTTTTTTTTTTTGCCCACCATACTCTGGGGATTGGTTCCCTGAGAAACAGAAGTTTTGATACCTCAGAAAACTGTAGATCCCGATAAGGTCGGATTAAAATTTCATGAGGCCATAAACGAAATTTTTTTCTTGGCCCCTTGTAGTAAAAATTAAGCGTGAGTGCTCACCGTAGAACTTGTATATAATGAGGACCTTGGGGCCCAACACAAATGCTTGCTATATCTGTTCCAGAATTTAAATTTTAAACTTTGAAAATAAAGTTGGTACGGGCAACGTGTTTGCATTCAAAATACATACAAAAAAATCTAAAATTCATGGAAAGCATCACAGAAATTTGCTCGGTAATAAAATTACTGCCCTGGTAATGAAGTCTAATTGGCAATGATTTTAAAGTAGTGTTGAGACTTTACCGAGCCCTAGACATGTGTCTTATTTATCTGTACAATAATTCAGCCCTGGATCCCGATACAGCATATGGCTGTTCTCTTTGTACTGTAAAATACGAAGAAACCAAATAGTAGTGAATGCTTGTTGTTTTGGTTCTGATCTGTTGTCCAGATGTTGGTACGCTGGATGATAGTAGAGAGTTTCTCTTGGGAAAACCGTAGATCGTGGTGCAGTATGGTTTTTTTTTTTTTATCTGTATCCATAAAACTTAGTTTTCATGATTATACGTTATGTACTTCATTCATGATATAGCACAAATCAAATATTTTATTCAAAATGTAGCATATATTGAATACTTCATTCATGATACGTTGAATGTGTTTACTGAATACACTGAAACTTAAACAAACTTTGATTGAGGTGTTACAATCGTACCCCGCTATAGCAAACCTAAGGGACCAAACTTTTGGTTCGCTAAATCTGGGGATCCATTATATCTCATAACAATAATGGATGATTGAATGGAACCAAACATTTGTTCATTATATACGTGGGTTCGCTATAACTGCATTTCGTTTTTTATGTATCTTGCAGTTGGGAAGAGGTGTACAAAACTGAACTTGACAACTTCAAGGATCATGGAGATGAAGGCGATATATGGTAATTATAATATTTACAGTATTCATATTACAACTGGCCAAGCTTTATGCAAAATAGAAATTTAATAAAGAGCAATATTAATAAACATAAATGGGCAGAGAATTACAATTCTGTCGCTGTTTCATATCAGTTTCTTTCTTTTTAGCGTATGCAGAATGTTTATAAGAGGGCAGGGTTACAAAGATATAACTGTGTATGTATATCAAAAAATTACATCACAGTGGGGGGTATGACCCCAATGTATACTAGTGCTTTCTCTTATTCTTTGCTCAGAAGGAAATTGGAAAACTTTAACAATAGGTCTTGTTTGAATATCTTTATCATTATAGGTTTGGAAAGTCAAACATGAAAAGAATCGTTGAATGGCTATGTGTAAACAACGTTGAGAAAAGTGTGCCTATTATTGATGTGGGCTGTGGAAATGGCATGATGTTGTCAAGCTTGGTATTGGAATTCAATCATTTTTGTAATTATGATTCATGCACTTTCAGTTTTTGTTTTTTCAGTCAATTGGATAGATATTGCTTCATAACTAGGCTATGGCTTTCTTGAACGTGGTTACAATACTAAAATCACTAGTTCTGACATAAAATTTATCCAATTGGCTGGAAAAATAACCTGCATGTGTTTTGCTTTTGAAATTAAATTACTAATTAAACTGCCTAGTGCTTCACACTATGCCCGTGCAGGAACAAGTTTTCTGCAATTCACCTTAAATTAACCAGCGAAGGCATTAACAGATGCAAACAGCATGTACACTGGTTGGACTTTTTTTAAGATTATCATAAAAAGTCTCAATCTGTCATCAAAATGAAGACCACTTTTACATCTAAAAATTCTCACAGGAACATCACTGTGTGGTAATCCAAGGATTACTGAATACTCTGTATGCATATATATATAAAGGGTTGCCCAAATGAAAAGTGGACACATGTGATAACATTAAAAGTACAGTAGCGATAGCATCGCCGCCATTCAGGGTTATAAAGGAAGGTAGGAGGAGTGCATTGCAGACTGTGTATAACTGATTAACCAGTTCGCATGAGAGCATTTAAAGTGAATGTAAAGTCATGCTAAAGGTGGATGCGTCCAGAACAGAACAAAGCGCAGTAGTACGGTTTTAGTGGCAGAAGGTGAGCATAATGCGGACATTTATCGTTGAATGATAGCTGTTTATAGCGAGCACTATCTAGGACAAACGGCTGTGAACAAATGGTGTAAAAGTTTTCGTGAAGGGCCGACATCAATATCAAATCTGCCAAGACCAGGACAAGCAAACACCATGATCTCCAATGAATCCATTGCTGCTATTGATGAAATGGTTAGAGGTAATCGAAGAGTTACGACTCGTGACATCTCTGCAGCACTCTGAGTAAAGGAACGGTGCAATCAATCATACACCAATATCTGCAGTACAGTAAAGTGAGTGCACAGTGGATACCAAAACACCTTACCCCTGATCACAAGAAGCAACGAATGGACCCAGTCGGCAGCATTTGATCCGTTATAATGAAGATCCCACATTTCTCAAAGGTATTGTTGCGAGTGACGAGTCGTGGTGTCACCTCTACATACCCGAATCAAAGAGAATGAGTATGCAGTGAAAACACCCATCATCTCCTCCACCGAGAAAATCAAAAGCAATGCCAGCTGCACGAAAAGTGATATTAACGTTTTTCTTCGATTACTGTGGGCCACTTTTGATTGATTTCCTGCCACAACAGTGCACTATCAATTCATCAGAATACTGCAGCACTCTCTCGCAACTATGCAAAGCAATCAAAAGCAAATGGTCAGGCCTTCTCTCACAGCAAGTGATCCTTCTTCATGATAATGCCTGCCCACACATCTCCCGTGAAATCCAGACGACCATACACAAATTCCATTGGGAAGTGTTGGAACACTCAGCGTAAAGTCCAGATTTGTCCCCCTGTGACTATCACATATTTGGACCGCTTAAAAAATCTTTACAATGGAAACATTTTCATTAGGACGACGAAGTGAAGGACGCAGTGCAGGACTTCCTCAAAAAAACAACCTCGATCATTCTACAGCAATGGCAGTGACCTGCTGGCGAAACGATGGGACCAGTGTTACAACACTAATTGCGATTTCTTTTAAATTTCCAATAAAGGTATTACTTTTATCACCTTGTCCACTTTTCAGTTGGGCAACCAGTAATATATATTAAAAATATGAGTTTTTGTTTTTCTGTCAGGTTTTCCTTATAAATGAATTTAGTTGTATGTATATAAATATGTATAATTTGTTTTAAGGCAACCGAAGGGTTTCAAAATTTAACTGGAATAGATTACGTACCAGATGCTGTTGAGTTAGCTACCGCAGTGTTGAAACAAAAAGGAGTCTCCACAATTTTGGAAGTATGTCTAAAAATTTAGATAAATTATTTAGTAACGTTTAAAAATTTATATGTAGAGCTTTCGATGTATGGTGTTTTAGTGATGGTGCTGTATTCCATTTTCTCTGTGATGCAAATAGAATAGCATTATAGAGCACAGTGGTAGTGTGTTCGCCTACCGAATGCAGGAAACCTGCATCTCAATACATAGGGTAAAGAATGCTCGCCATTTTTCTGAATTCATAGTCAGTGGTGGGTGGGGGCCTACAAGGGTGCATGTGGTTATCCCTGGTTTAACCCCCAACTGTACCACAAACAGAATGATTACTAATTAACTGCTCACCGTAGTCTAGGGATTGGTTCCCTAGGTCTTGAGAGGTTTGGATTTTTATGAAAACTGTACATTTCAATGCAACATGACCCCTTGCTGTAAAACTCAAAACAAACAAATCATACAACAATATAAATCAATGTTTATTGGCATAGTGATACCAACTCCAATGGTATGGCTTGATTAGATGGTGAAACGTTCGAAAGAAAATAAATATTTCTGCCTTCGGTGGGACCTGAACCCACGACCTTCCACTTGCCGGGCGGAGGCTCTACCCACTGAGCTACGAAGGACAATATATAATCTCTTTACGAACGTATATATATTGTTGCCAGTTATTTCGCAGAATGGTGTAGTACATAGACTACTATTTAAACCAAATTGCAAAGAGACTGGTATTAAATTGATCGAAATGCACGTTGCAGCATACAGGTATGTATTTATTTTATATAAATCGAACACTACGCAGATTAAATCAAACAACAATGTCAATCAATCAACGTTTATTGGCGTAGTGATACCAACGCCGATGGTATGGCGTGATTAGATGGTGAAACGTTCGAAAGAAAATAAATATTTCTGCCTTCGGTGGGACCTGAACCCACGACCTTCCACTTGCCGGGCGGAGGCTCTACCCACTGAGCAAAACAAACTACTAACAAATAACGAACTACCCACAACTAAACAAATCATAGTCGAAGATTTGATTTCAGGAGCAGGAAACCTAAAATAAATGGAAAAGTTCTAGGCATAGCATTACCTTAAATATTCTTTCTCTGTAAATTACAAATGAGCCATCTGATTTTAAATTTCACTTTAAGCACATGCCAAAGAAAGTTCATATATACACATACCTGTGGCATAGAAAAAAGGAAGTGTTCAAGGCCCCCCCCTCCCCCATTGGGCAACAAACTACATTGTTCTCCTTAGCATTGAATCACTTGATATTTTATGAAGCTGCGTAAGCCCCCCATAATTTTGTAATTACTACATCCCTAATGCATAAAAAAATAACGTTAACATTGAAATCTATGATTTGGAAGTTAATTTCATCAGTAAATTGAATTTAGGTCATACAGCATGCTTAGTAAAATAATAACTAAACCTGCATTTACCTATGACAAGGCTGATAGCTATTTACAATCTATTAAAGATCGTTAATAGATGTGTAATCTGTATTAAAGTTACCTAACAGAGCTGTACGGTGTTAAAAGTACCTAATGGATCTCCACGATCTGTTACATATTTAACATATTTGTACAATTTATCAAAGATAGAAATGCTGAGAAGGACAAATGGAAGTCAGGCAGATATCTGAAAAGTTATTACCCTCACTGGTGTACAGATTATATACACCGAGTGGCCAAAAACTTAGGAACATCCCTCTACACAGTACTAATATTGCGTTAAACTTTCTCTGGCTTTGATGACAGCAGATATTCTTCTAGGCGTGGACTCTACAAGTTGCTGAAAGCATTGAGGAAGAATAATAGTCCATACTAACAAAATGAAAGCTCTTAATTCTCTCAGATTGGATGATGGTGTTTTGGAGCTATGAGCACATCTCTCCACCTCATCTCACAAATGCTCAGTTGGGTTGAGATCCGGTAATTGAACAGCCATATAAGCAACTGGAACTCGGAATCATATTCTACAAACCAATCTGAGATAATTTCCAGCCCAGCGGCTGGATGCATTGTCCTGCTAGAAATAGCCATCATCATCAGGAAACATTATGGCCATAAACAGGTACACCTGGTAAGCAATGATGTCGTGGTAGGCGAATCTGTCGACGGATGTTTACAATGAAACTAAGGAACCAAGTGTCTACCAGGAAAATGTTTTCCAGACAGCGATTCTTCTGCCACCCGCTTAAACTGCTGTCATGTGGTATGGCGGATCCATGGCTTCGTGCCGCTTGCGCCATACATGGACCCGGCCATCAAAGTCATGGAGAAGAATTCTCGACTTGTCAGACTACACAACCTTCTTCCACTCATCAAGTGTTTAATGTTGGCGTTTTTTAGCCCGCAAAAGCCCCTTTTTTTCGGTTTGGCAGTGAAATTAGAGGAATGCTTGTTTGTTACCATCTATTAAAACCACTTCAGTTCAATCTTGTAGAGCGTACAGATATGCTTTATGATGATCCTGCATTGTATTGCACTGCAATTTGTTGTATTGTAGCTCTTCTGATGCTGCATGTTAGTCACCTGGTACCTCTTCTATTTATTTCTAACTATTTCCACCCACTACTTCGCTTTTCGCTCCAAGTTTTTTGGCTTAGCTACTATTTGTTGAAAACTTGAAACACTATTGTACGAGAAAAGCCTAGAAAGTTAGCAATTTCGGAGTTACTGGAACCGGCCTTTCTGACACCCACGACCTGTCGCATTCAAACTAACTCACGTCTCTTCTTTTTTACCATTCACAGGCGCACTGTAACTTTCACTGGTGCTTCTGACCAAGGGGGAAAGCTTTTTATCAGTGAATTCAGTTTATTATGTCAGCGCACATACTGTACAGATAAGTCGAAGTTTGAGTGAGAGGGTGTTCCTAATTTTTTGGCCACTCAGTGTATATCATTACTTGTAATAAAAAGATACCACATGTGACCGTACTTGTCAATGGAGAATCTATTAATTTCATATCTAGAAATTTCTCAATCCTTCCAAGATAGATTCTTCTGGTATAATGGTTCAGTCCACCAATTTCATACCAACCAGCCAGCTTTGCATGTGGGTAAAGCAAGGGTATTTGTGTATTATGTCTTAAAGACCAAATCAAGCTATCGGTCTTACTATAAATGACTCTGGAAATAAAGCTGGAATGTAGCACACTGAAATAACTAACTTCATGTCTATTTTAACTGTATTCTGAATTGACAAGTGTGTTCTTTTATTTTTTCACTGCTGCTAAATGAAGGTAGCATTTATTTAATTCAAAATGTAATAAAATTTCAATAGAATGCTGACGAATGCCAAATCTTTTACCTAAAAAAAATCAGAATGTAATATTTTGTAAGTATTAAAAGAATTGACGTTGTAAATTTTCTAAACTTTTTTTTTTCAGGCTGTGGATTTTCTCAGTGACGCATCTTCCTTACCATTAGATAGTTGCCTTCAGAAGAAATACAATATAGTACTTGATAAAGGTATTATTATTATTATTGCAAGTGCTACACATTTGATTATTCAATAATTAGCCTTAAAGGTAATATAATTTTAGGACGTATAGTTGTATGATCGTTAACTATTCCCAGACTTCCATGTGCACTTCTAAAAAATACGTTGCCATAGGCATCTATAAAAGGTGAAAGGTTATCCCCCTCTCATCTCTGAAAAATAATATGTATATATTCATAAGTAGGAATGAGAGAGAGAATTTACGTGCAAACTATAATTAGCATATTGATGGCTACAATATTTAACATTTAAGTGACTTGGGCCACTTTTTTTTTTGTGTGTGTGTAGTTAGCTGAAATTTTAAATAATAATAATGATTTTCAGTCAATTTTATTTAAATTGGTTTTCAAAGTGTGGATCACCTTTGCACTACAGAACCTGAAAGCAATTTATTTACATACAGTTGAACTTCATTAGCACAAAGTGTTTCCAAAATCTCCATCAAATTTGAGTAACTTATATAATATGATTCTAGTTTATGGATTTCCTTAACTGTGTCAATTTCCTTTTTCTTGATGGGGGAGAGTAAAGTACTTTGCTTTTATTTTATTAGCATGTGTATGTTTTATTCTATATTTCTTATGACATCGGTTAGGTACGTATGATGCAGTTGGGATGTGTCTAATTGACGGAACAGGGAAAAGAAAGCTTTATAAAAATCAGCTGTTGAAAATTTTAGAGCCCCAGGGATTTTTTATAATTGTATCTTGTAATTGGACAAAAGAGGAGCTTCTGTCCCATTTTGAAGGTTAGTTCATAGTTTATAAATGATCTATTAAAATAATTTCCACACACTTATTTAAGAAAACTTACTCCTGAAAGAGATTATTCTGCAGGTGGAACTTTCGTTGACGAATAGCATTTTTCATAATTGATTTCTTTTTGTGTAGGTTTTCAGATGGTTGCAGAAATTCCCACCCCAACGGTAGCATTTGGCGGAAAAACGGGACACACTGTGACGTCCCTGGTTTTTAAGAAATGCCAAGGTTTATGATCCAATAATGTACAAACTGTATGGAATAAAAAAAAAACAATTATTTATTAATTTATTTTTAATGAATGAATTAGTTCCTGCTTTTCTAGCACCTGCTACAGCTTTGTTTCACTCGCAAGATCTGGAAAAGTTGTAAACATGCCACTAAGACTGGCCTCAAGCTTGCAGCTTCCCGTCATTGCCAATTATGCTGTCAGGGGTGGTTTACGGAAGAGCCCCCCCCCCTGTAGATAATGTGTAGGTTACAAAAATGTAAATAATACACCCAGTGTTTTAACAGCAGAATCCTGGTCATCTGAACGTTGCTTACTTGAAATGACTTTCTATACAATTTGTTTTTTAAGTGGACACTATTTAATGTTTTTTTGACAAAGACGTTCATACAGTGGAAGTCGTTGTAATGAACTTTGGCCATCCAAACTCTGCTTAAGCGAAATTGCCTTCCATACAATTTTTCGTAATTATTTTTTAAGTGGACAATTAATAAAAAATAGTATAGGTCATTGCGTTTAAGCGAATTTTGGATGATCGAGGTTCATTATAAACAATTTCACTGTATGAGCATATTTGCCAAAAACATTAAACGAGTGTCCACTTAACCACCTGGCCCATAACGCGGATGAAGTCTAAGCGCCCATGCTGGCAAGGACTTATATTGCGGGAAGCCTGGCCCTGCCAAACTAGTTTTGCTAATCGGAAGGCCAGAAAAATTGTTCTCAAAATCCAGATTAATAAGATTTTGCACACTTTTAATGTACAGTTTTTTAATTATTCTTCATTAGCCTTTCTCGATTATTAAAAAAAAACAATAATAGCTAATGTTAATTTCTTTTTTCATCAGTGATCTTGTAAAATAATAAGCAAGTACCAAAAACGAACGTTTTCTATCTTTACACTTTTTGTTTATTTGGGTTCAATCCCCTCCTCCCCTTAAAAGAAAAAATGCCACTGCCCAGGTAAGGGGACATGAGGAACCGTCGAAGTGAGTCTAGGGGCCCACTTTGGCTCTCGGCACCCTTGGTCTTCATCCCCGCACATATTTTTTTCATTGTTGACACACTGGAGTCCAGACTGGTGCTAGGTATTATGCCACTCGGGGCAAACATGTTTTGCAGCCCCCAAATGATTCCATTTTTTTATAATAAAAATCCAATTTGCCACCCCTAAAAATCTGCTCAGAGCGAATGCCCGGTTAGCCCCAGTCCTGACTAGAGTGCAAGTCAATTTGAAAAACACACTTAGGTGGCTATTACAGATCTTTTCCTAATGAATGCAGATGGCTATTGGTCCTGCAGTAGTAGCATGTTCACCTAACATGCCGTTTTCCTAGGTTTAATTCCCAATGTGTCAAAAAAAAAATGCTTACTGATTAACTGCTCTCTTTAGTCCAGAGGTTGATTCCCTAGACCACGGGTCTTCCTGAAGCCTTCGAAGCTCTTAAGTGTGGCCTTTCGACCAAATTAAAATTTTACGAAAAATCTTTGTTTTCATTAATATGATTCTGTTTATCATTTTTATTTGTATTATAATCTTAATATGAACCTAAGTATAAAAGAGTAGAAGAAGATTTAACGAAATTGTCTTTCTTTATTGGCCGACACAAAACACATGCAGCCTTCATATATTACAGCTAACTTAATACGGCCTTCTAATATTAACAGCTAATTTAATGCAGCCTTCCAACATGAAAAGGTTCCCTGCCCTAAACCATAGGAGGTTCGGGTTCCTCAAGGACACTGTAGGCCCTTGCACAGCAGAATCCTTGCTGTCCATGTTCTGCAGAACTCTCAAACAGGTGGCTGTTATTTGGAACTTGTTAGTCGGAGGTCTGCTCTGTTATTCCTGTGGGATTCCATTAATACATGGCTGGTCTTTGAACTTTATCACTATTCAGAGACTGTCATTACAGATGCTTTTACTGCATTTACACCAAGCATGCTTTACACTTTACCTACAGGAAGCCTATGAATAGGCTATCTTCACCACTGCTTAATGACCGGTAGCCTATTAATTGGTCTATTAGCAGACCTTCCGGGCAGCAAACGCTGCCTGGAAGCCTATTAAATTGGCACGAATGCCTTTTTTCGAAATACCGCTATTATTTGTAAAGAACCATATAATCTGCACTCGAATCGTTCGTTTTTTCCTATGTATTCGTTTCAGTTCCAAGCGGTAAGTAAAGTGTTAATGCAAGTCAAACCCGCTCCAGTGAATCTGAAAGTTGGCAATCGACTACTGGGGCATGGTTTCAGGTGCTTGTTATTTACACTCTGAGATCAGTCTTGCTGTTTCACGAATGCCCATGTAAGAAATAACTTTCCGAAAATAGTATCTTCAATAAAACTTTAGCCTACAAAACAAGAGCTGAACTGGAATACTTGTCACCCCATTAACAAAACTTTAAAAAAAAAAAAGGCGAAATTTGCCCTTATGTTACGGATCTCTGATCCGGGACATGACCAGTCTTACCACAATCTATGAACCACGACGTTTTTACACGTAATGGAAAGCCCACCCAGTGCATCGTGTATTATAATTATTGAAATGCCTTAAGGTTTATAGTTATGTGTGCATAGTAAGTCATACAGTGTTGTGTTTGGCACCGACGCTTTAAAAGTCTGGCAGTCATGATCAGGTCAGCTGTCCACAAATGACAATTGCATTACATTTGTGCATGAGACTATTTGCGCTAGTTAATGTCTGTTGTCAAAGATTTGAGGACTTCAATATTGGTCTGTGTCATAAATTTTCCATTGGAACCTCAACTGCACAGTGACAAAATTCATATCATGGCTTTTTACTGACGAGAAGATGGTTGGGTTCTTACGATGCAAGGATAACAAAGGTCATTCTCCCCAAAGCAGAATGTTTTGCAATGTTCTGCAACAAGCCTTCAGCTGATCAAAAATGTTCTGCAGGAGATGCACGGATAATTATGTATTATATACATTTTTAAATTCTATAAAACAAATTTCGTTTTTAATGTAAATGCAGAAAATATTTGTCAGACTGTCTTTTTTTTGTTTAAGACAAAAAAAAAAAATTTTATTCACCCCGCAGTTGTTCTGCGACGTATGTTGCACTTTTTAGAACATTCTTCTTTGGGGGTCATTCTGTGGTAAACAAGATACAAATTGCTGACTGTATACGGGTAAAAGGTGCATTAAATAGTAACGATGGATATAATACTACGATCAGATGGAATTGAAACACGAGATAAAAGATGATTTCACGATTACTCTCACTCCCACTATTTAAAAGCATCTTTCTCAATATTTAATAAATTAACATCTGTTCATTTTAAAAATAATAAAAATTTCTATCTTGAGCAGCATGAGCTTTGTCAGACCCTACAGTCTTTATCCGTTACTGCCAAGGTAGATCATTTTAATACTTCCAGAATACATAATTATGTAATGTACCTGAGATTGTAATCGATTCAACTGAATAAAGTTTGTATTGTATTAAAAGAATTGCCTAAAATATTCAGTTGATTGAATTTTTATGACACAAGGATAGCAAGTTTCATTCTGCATCAAACGAGGTAGTATGTACTGGTTTACCTGATGAGCAGAAGCAACAATGCTGGTTTACCTGATGAGCAGAAGCAACAATGCATCAGTCAAGAACTTTTGAATCATGCTAATATCAATGACAACTTTTTTTTAAGTTATGTCACATCCAACAATAAAACTTGGGACTAATCTCAGCGGATTTTTTCAAGATCAAAACAGTTTAGTGTAGTCTTGGGACAAAATATAGAAAGTCGTCATGGATGAGACTAATACCTTAATGTGATCTCCAAACTACAATATATTTACACGTGATCAAGCTTACTGGGAATCAAATTCAAACCCAATAAATCCAGAGACTATGTACATGAATTGAAACATACACCGAAAACGGATCTTGTAAGATCAAAGCAGTAGTGTAAGAAGTGGAGAGGCTGTAGCCCTCCTCCCATTGGATATCAAAACGTATTTTATCTCTTAATTCCACATCACATGATCTTTAAATCTACTTCAGCACTCAACCTAAATTACACTCTATAACAAAAAAAATCGACGCACCAAGAAGTTGTCCGATTGTAATGAAATTTCGTATGCAAAGACATTTTGACCGAACATGCAAATGATTAAAATTTGGTGTCCAATGAATGAATAGCGGGAACTCCAGCGCATCGGAACTGCGCATTCAGCAGGTGTATATAAGGAGCGATTCTCAATATGTGGTCAAAATTTCTGTTGCATTTTGACTGCGGATATCTTACGTCGACTGTAACAATGCCTCGCCGAAAGATTCGTGCTCATTACGAGCATATGTCAGAGTTTGAAAGAGGTCGTGCTATCGGATTGAAAGAGGCTGGTTGGACGAATCGAAGAATCGCTGGACATGTGGGTCGAAGCGATGCGGCGATTGGACGGTGCTGGCAAGAGTGGGTCAACAACGGCAGATGTCAGCGTCGGGACGGCAGCGGTCGACCTAGGGCCACAACAGAACGGGAAGACAGAGCGATTGTCAGAGCAGATGTCACAGCACCGGATTCGTCGTTATCAACTATCCAACGTGTGGCCCGCACACATGTGTCCAACATGACCCTCTGCAGACGACTGAGAGAGCGGAATTTACGCTCGCGCCGACCGTTACGCCACTTACCTCTCACGCCTTTACACCGTCAAGTCCGATTACAGTGGTGCCGGGCTCGATCAACTTGGAACTGCGCTGACTGGGGACGTATAGTCTTTAGTGACGAGTCCCGTTTCCAACTGTGTCCTGACGACAACCGCAGACGTGTCTGGAGACGTCCAGGGCAGCGTGGGGATCCTGCCCTTACTATCGCACGCCACACATGCCCACAACAGGGCGTTATGGTCCGGGGTGCCATCTCCTTTGATAGCCGGACCCCTTTAGCTGCCATTTCTGGCACACTTACAGCACAGCGGTACGTAGACGACATTCTACGACCGGTTGTGTTACCGTTCCTTTTGCGACACCCTGGACTTACGTTTCAACAAGACAATGCCCGGCCGCACACGGCACGTGTTGCTATGAATTGTCTTCAAGCTTGCCCAACACTTCCTTGGCAAGCTAGATCTCCTGATCTCTCTCCCATAGAGCACATTTGGGACGCTATGGGAAGGCGATTGCAACCATCCAGGAATGTTGATGATTTAGCCCGACAGTTGGAGACAATTTGGCAAGAAATTCCGCAGGACACCATCCGGGATCTTTATCAGTCTATGCCACGCCGGGTGACAGCTTGCATCCAGGCCAGAGGTGGACCAACGCCTTATTGACTTCCTCCCTTTGTAACGGTCAAACTCTGCAATAAATCATTCAATTGTTCTGAAATTTTAATCATTTCTTTTTCTATGTATGTTCTTCACATCCACCAATTTTTATCGCAATCGGACAATTTTTTTGTTATAGAGTGTATTTTAGAATTGCTACATAACTGGATCAAAGGTATGTTTACCATGTTTTTTACTGTAACGGTGTGTTACATCACGAGTTTGTCTTTCAAGGATAAATAACGAGTGAAGAATTTTACTGTAACGTTTTTTAATGATTACACGAAAGTTTCGAAGGAACCGATTTGAAGTTTAATGGATGGGCCGTATAATGACAATACACAGACTAATGCCTTATTACTGATTTGTAATTTTTCTGCAATAAATGTGAAACTTAATCCTCAGCTACCCTATTCAAATAGATCGTGCACTTACAGGTATTTTTCTTCTTTCTTAAGTTGGAAATTCTGATGAAGGATAAGCATTTTGCCACAGTATATGATATCAAAGCCTTCAAAAATGATGCAAAAGGCCTTCTTGAAGTGAAAATGTTGGGAACTATATATCAACTCTAAATGAGCATGCATTGAAGATGATAAAATTGTCAGAATTAAATGAAGGTAAACCATTTAAAAATTAAGTTTCAAAAACTTTTTAAATCAGACCTCACATGCTACTCAAAAAAAGAGAATAGCCATTCCTTTTGCAGTTTAGCTTCGTAGAGATGACATTAGGATTGTCCTCTAAAATTATATATCCTTAATAATAGTATGCCCATCAGCTCCATTGGTATCACTGGAATGAAAATAGTGGTTAATCTTGGGTCACTGCTGTACTGTGTTTCAAGTCAGCTAAGCCACCGTTTCACCATGGGAGAAGGAAAAGAAGAATGCATATTTTCATATTAAAGTAATCCTAAAGCATTAGGAGTTCAAACCTTCCTCCACCATAAAAGAAACACAGTCTCTTAGATGACCCCAACCATTTATGAATTTACATTTTTTTTTTTTATCTGCCATTTGCTTTGTATGCTATGACATGGACAACTTAATAGCGCAAGTACGGTATGTTACAGATGGCATCAGCCCTACAGAATTTGCTTTAAGATGAAGGAATAGTAAGGGACATCTTGCATCAAGATATACAGTATTCCAAGAAAGCTAAACGTCTGCTACCAGGGTAACTAAATCCAGGGCTATGGCAAGCAGAAAAACGACACGTGTTCTATAATTCAATTGAGGTTTCAAGTGAGGGTTTGTGATACGTTAGATCAGTGGTTCTCGAACACTTTGGCTCACGGAGCCCTTTTTTAAGAAAAAATTTGACCAAGGTGCCTGATTCTTTTTCACTTTTAATATGCGTTCTCCAGGTATATACTATTTATTAATAGGGCCTATATGTAAGTTTCTATACCATGCGCATGATATTAAGATAATTATGTAGTAATCGTAATGTGATAAATAGTTTTCCAAAAATTAGGACTATCCATTTGTTGTCTACTGCACAAGTGAATTTTTCTGAGTGTTCTTTCATTTTCTGCCGTGGAGCCTAGGGGCTCTACGGAGCACAGTTTAAGAACCTCTGCGTTAATAATAATTCATTTATTCACTCGGCAAGCAAAAACATACAATATAAAAACATATAATTCTATGGAATGTGAAGAGATGGGAGAAAAGGACAAATACCTAACATGCTCCCACCACCCAACCGGCACAATCCTCCTCCTGTATTTAAAATGAATCCAAACTCATAAAAATTCTAAAATCCAAAGTAAAAAAACATTGTGTACTTAAACAATTAAGATACATATCACATGAAATTTAAAATAGCAAATAAACCAGAATTATAAGTAGACAGCACCATGGTAGTTTATAATATAAATCATAAGAACCACAATTTTAATCTACATATGGTTGGGATTAACTGGAGATACATATGAGATGCGACCTTTTATTTTGCCAAGAGGTATTGTTTTAATAATTTTTTAAATTCTTTAATGTTAGATGAGTGTATTACTACAACGAAACCTTATGACTACCTGCACTGTGGTGAATCTACATTTTCCCCCAAGGAGCTCAAATCTATAAGGCCCAGGGAACAAGCCCCTGAACTACATTGAGCAGTTAGCTTGTGTCTTTTTTTTTTTACGATCATTAGGTGTAGCGTCTGGATTAATAGCATACTAGACAAGTGTGTGACCACAGTGCCCAATTATTTGTTATGCATAGATCCAAACACAAAGGAGTTAACACATTCGCTGCCAAAGCTGGTATGGTGAATACGTTCACATGTACCAAGATCCTATCTGCATTTTTATGCTTTTAAATTGTTTTCTGTTGTTTTATTTTTTAAATATACACTGAGATTATTTTTACTGCTAATCTACGTTTTCAGATCTCTTTACCTATGTGAGAAATGATCCATTTAAGAATGCCAAGACTATTATTTAGTCCTCTCCTGTACGCCAAACACCTAAACATTGCATGCATTTGCTATAGCAGCAATACTTGTACTCTGATTTAGGCAAAGCGATCAATAATATGTTATCTCGTAGCTGGCAAGTAAACTCAGTTTGCCAACTACGAGTATTCTAGTAGTTGGCAGCAAACATGTTAATGGGATGAATGGACTTTCCCACTCACTGTGGGAGAGTGTGTGTGTGTGGGGGGGGATACGTTCTTTTGAATTATTCTCCACACACTTTTAAATTCATACACTGTATTAAGATATCTCAATGAACTATTACACGTTAATTCAAAACATACTTTTATTTCATAGACCTCTTTAATAAAAAACATGTTTTATAGAAAATTTCAGCAATAAAAACATGTTTTATAGAAAATTTCAATAATAAAAACATGTTTTATATACAAGCTGTCCAATTTGATCCCACAATGAGAAAAGGTGAAACTGCCTCTCACAAAATTTTTGCTATCACCATGCTAAAATTCCTTTTATCTGTAATTCTTCTTTCGCTTTCTTAATTTCCTGCAAGACAAAGTTATAGAATTATTTGTCTAACAATATAAAGTACCATCAGGAGATTCCATTACTACAGTTATTTCGACACTGGCGTAAGGTTTAAAAACATGTTTTGAGAGCCAACTGCTCCCTTTGTCAAGTGAAGGCAGAATTCTGCCTTCACTATTAATTGTCTACAAAAATAAGCTCCGACTTCAGCCCAAGCTAAAAATCTTTAATCCATATTTTACAAAATCAGATGTTACTGTCTACCCTATGGGTTGTCAGAAAAATTGCTAGCCATTGACAAAAAAATAATAATGCAATACATAAACCCTCAAGAAGCAGTGTCCAAGCATTTTGCTTACTGAACCACAGATGCAAGTCCTTTATTTTAAGCTCACGGTCACTAAAAGTAAAATGAATAAATTACAACATATATATATATATGAGATACCTTAATTAGGCACACCCATGAGACACACGCAAATAATTTGTCCGACTACTTTTAAGTTGCGTATTCACACTTTTGGATATAAATGCAGCAGAATAACCCTTCTAGTAGGAGATACAAAGAAAATTGTCAAGAAAATGTGAAAAATGAGTGATCTCATGGACTTTGAATGTTGAATAATCATACGAGCAAGAGAAGTTGAGCAAAGCGTCTCTGCAATGACAGTTCTTAACTTTTCACCACAGTTGCAAGGATATATCAAGAATGGTGCAATGAATTGAAAAATCAACATTACTTCTGTAAAAAATGAACTGCTTGGTGATGAGAGGGGTCAACGGAAGGTGGCTAAAAAGTTTTAGAAGAAAAACAGGCTTCAATCTTGCAAAACATTGTCAATTTCAATAGTAATGGGAATAATAATGTAGCATAATGGGCTACTAGTTATACCTCTATGCTACTGGGCTATAATAGCCGATGGCTACATCAGGTACCACTATTAACAAGAAATGAGGGAGTACTCTGACTGTAGGTACAACAGTACCATCATTGGACAATCAAGGAGGATTGGAAAAAGCATAATGCTGTTGGAAGGATCAGAACTTCGCAAAAACAACATGTATTCATGTCTGTCGAAAACTTTGCAAATTGTTGGGGATAGTGTAATAGGATGGGGGAATGTTCTCATGGTACATAATGGATCCTTTGATACTCATACATTCACATCAGAATGCCACATTACACCCAACATCATTGCTGACGAAGTGTATCCCTTGTTTACATACAAAAGGTTAAACACTGGTAAAATAGCAATGAAAAAGATCACTCAAGCTTTCGGACGCATCAGCAGCAGTCCTTCATCAGGAGTAATGACGATGTTATGTTTCTGTCTCTTTTTTATACTTGAAATTTCTGGAAAACCCTTCATCAGAGCAGTCCCGCAGAATGGAAATCCCAGTCCATTCTGCGGGACTACTCTGATGAAGGGTTTTCCAGAAATTTCAAGTATAAAAAGAGACAGAAACATAACATCGTCATTACTCCTGATGAAGGACTGCTGCTGATGCGTCCGAAAGCTTGGGTGATCTTTTTCATTGCTATTTTACCAGTGTTTAACCTTTTGTATGTAAATTTCCTCCCTGGTACCCTGTATTTTATTTCTATTGTATCCCTTGTTATTGCCAGTTTATCTTTAGTCAAATGGTTACTTCCAGCAGAACAATGCACCGATTCACAAAGCCTGGATCACCATGGAGTAATTCGAAGAACACAAAATGGACTTTGCTACAGTAACCTACTCAACTCCTTAATCAGAATCCTGTTGAACACCTTTGGGATGAGCTGGAAAGGGCTGTTCGCTGCAAAGTCTACTCCCTCAATTGAATCGCCATCAACTGTGTGGCACATTTGGGTCAGCATTGTACAACCCCTTTCTGTACAATATTTTCAAAACCTTGCTGAACCAAGGCAAATTTAGACTATTTCGAGCTTTAGATAACGGTAGTACGAGAGGCAAGTTCACCTTCGCATGGCTAAAATTCTTTGAATGCTTCCCCCCCCCCCTTGTGTTCTCTTTCATGGGCCAAATGTCACTGATGGGGTCAGGTTGGCAGATACTGGCTATTATTCCACCCTGCGTGGGGTAAAGGGGAATCATAGCCCATTTTCGTGACAGTTTTGTTTGTATCGCCTACTAGAAGGGTTATTCTGCTACGTTTATAACCCAAAATGTGAATATGTGACTTAAAAGTAGTCGGACAACTTATTTGCGTGTATCTCATGGGTGGGCCTAATGAAAGTATCTCAGGTATATATATGTTGTAATTTATTCATTTTATTTTTAATGACTGTGAGCTTAAAATTAAGGACTTATATCTGTGGTTCAGTAAGCAAAATGCTTGGACATTGCTTCTTGAGGGTTTATGTATTGTATTTTTTTTTTTGTCAATTGCTAGCAACTTTTCTAACCACCCATGGAGTGACAATGACATCTAATTTTGTAATCTATTTTCTTATGTGATAAGCCTTAAAACAATTTCTTTATGCACAAACCCACATTACAAGTTTCACAAAAGAAGTATGTCTGTTTTTCCTATCCATTTGAAGAGCATGCTACACATCGCAGTCTCTTTTGTTTGTTCTCGGAAGGTCAATGTTCATTGGAGGAAACAATGGTTCCCGTTTAATGGAAGGTGATGAAGTAACTTTCTTCAATGCCGCATTTTCTGATTTGCTTAGCATTTCGTGAATAAAGGCCATTGTAAAATTCCTATGAACAGCAGTGGAATGTTCAATTTTAAAAAGTATGTTGGCATAATACGATATATGTACAAAACACTCTCTTTACTTAAGTATGTATGCATTTAAAACTGACAAATCTAATAAATGAAAAAATAATTTCGTTACCCACTTCAAGGTACATCTCCCGAATGTATAGCTATTTGCCATACAGTCATTTAAATCAATGAACCCTGTATGTTTATTATATGAGGCAATGATCATCGGTTTTTCGTTTCCTTCTACGGTGGTTTGAAGAGAGGGATTGTAGATATTAGATAACATCAAAACTTCTCGTTTATCGTGCTAGCATAAGGCTGTCATGCCTTCACCATATTTTACGTAGAGTGCTCCAGGTTTAATTTTTGGTTGAATCAAATTTTTCATAAAGTTCTTTCTGTTTGATTTCCCTGTTCCACAGCTATTTATGCTACGGATTTTGAATAAATTCATAAATAGATCTGGTGAAGAAAAGAAATTGTCCATATATAATTTATGGCCTTTACCTTTTACTGATTTCGTCAATTCCATGAAAAACTGATTGTGTTAATTTCACGTTTTTCTTTTATTTTCCAAGGTAAACCTTCTATATGAACAGCCCCAATTGTCGGCGATTTTGAATATTTTTATACCACAGCATTTGTGTTTCTTTGGGATATACTAATGAAATATTGTTCTCCACTTAAACTTTACAATGATCTCATCAATAGCCAAATTTTCTATTGGAGAACAAACCTTTTTAAATTTCGAATTCAGCATTTCGAAAATTTGTCTCATTTTCCACAGCCGATCATATTCTTGATGGATTTCTATTTTTTACGCATCATTATCGCAAAAATGATTATGCAAAAGCTTCATGTACCGATTTCTAGGCATAACATTGTTAAAAATTGTGGCTTCAATGAGTTCATCTGTTGAACAATAATCATATATATATACTTTTTATAGATGTGCCCCATCAATAAAGTTTCAGCAATAAACAGCTGCATCTCTCCAAAGGTTGTAGTCACCAACTTTGCTGTGTAAACTGACTTGCTGTTTTTTCAAAATATTGTGTGGCATATCGATTTGTTTCTATAACTAAAAGTTCAATAACTTCCTCGTCAAAAAAAAAAAAAAAGTTCAAAATAACTTTGTTCTGTACTTGGGCTTTTATGATGAATGATTCCGCTGTTTGCAGTAAACAGCAGAACTTCAGCTTTGTCAAAAGTCTTAGGATTGCCCCAGTTAATTTCTGATGGATGAATAATAAAGCAGGTGCAGATATAGATTGATTTTCATGTCCATATTTGTCAGTTATCAGACTGAGAGAATTTTTATTTAATATGTACTCTTCGTTGCAAACTGAATCACTGTCAGCTAACAGTTCATCATCATTTAAAACTTCCAAAATACCATCCGTATCCAGATATCTCAGTCGTTTGGTCATCGCACATATATATATGTGTTATAAACAAAGAGAATTTATACAATATATTTTTAAATTAAAAACTGTAGTATAAGAAAATCTCAATCTCAAACGACATTATTCCTATAACCAACTGGAAAATACAGAGAAAATGAAACTCCATAGTTGCTACATCCATTTGAAAAGTTTGTTTGTTTGGCTTTTTTATGGCGCAAGAGCATCTGGGCTATACTGCGCCAAGTTTGGCAAAAGACTGCCTTTTGAAAACACCATTATTCCATTAAATTCCCTCTACTCTTTATGTCGATGTGAAAACTCGTAGCAATATAATGAACTTTATTTTGCTACTAGCCCTCTCACTCTTGCTTCTGCCCCCAGCAGATAACATGCGGATCTTAGAATAATGGGTCTTTGTAGATCAAAGCGAGAGGGGGGGGGGGGGGAAGAAGTGTATGGTACATATATGTTCCAGAACCGTGAACTTCGGGCGATAATTTCATGGGACAACCCCTGTCCCGCCATCACCAAAAGGTTAAAGGAAAAGGAGGCTTAACACACTACTAAATAGTTGTACCTAGCATCTCAGTGTATATTGACATTGTTTGTAGTTTTGCACCCCAAAACAGTATGACAAGGTGGACAGTTTAATGCAGTAATTCCTTTCTTCAGATTGTACCCATCAATGTAGAGATCTCAAAAATATTGGGGAGAACAATACACATTTTATGTCCATTTATACATTACAGAATATGTAAAATTGCAATTTCAGATTATTGGGGTATAACTATGATTGTACCCCTCAGGGCTAACAAAAAGTCTAATATGAGTTTTTATTACATTTGCTTGATTTACAAAAAATAAATTCTTATGAAAATGAGGACTAACCCGTTTTAGATTTTCTGCTGCTTCCGGACAATCTCTGAATGTGAAAACTCTGTACAAAACGATGATTAACGAAACAAGCTGAAATATTAAAAAATGGCATATGTATTTTTCAACTATAAATTAACTTTACTAAAAATTTAATTTGGAACACAATTCAAAAAGAGGTTGGTTTCTAAAAGAGTCTCATAATTGTAAGACTCTCAGAAATATAAATTTTAAGCGAATACAGACTAAAATTTTAAAGAATGCAGGAAAAAAAAATACATTTTTCAAATTGAAAAATTGCTTACTCATATCTAATCACACACTCACATATTTATAAGAAGAATTAAGTCACAGAAAAGCATCAGCTTAACTGCTCCCCCATTAAAATGTTAATTTTGTCTTAATAAAAATTAGTTATTTGTATGCTTAATATTAACTCAATTGAAGAGGAAATAGGAACAGTTGTTGCTTCAGTTAATGTATTAAGACTTTATCCACATCACCTACCTCTTTAAGTTATTCAAAGTTAGCCAGATCCCAGAAATCCTTTGTAATTTTATTGGTGCAGCAGAACTATTGTGCTATAATAGTTAAATATATAACCATTGTGCTATTTTTTTTTGAGCAGTTGAATCCAGGATAGTTGAATGCTGGGCGAATGTATTGCCACCGCAGCACCCAAACAAATTCTTATATATTTTTATTGCACTGCATATTAATATCAAAGTAATATTGCTTTGACTTTGTTCAATATCATATCAATCCATGAAATAGTGATACATAAAAGAAATATACTTTTTTAGGTGCCACTGGCCATACAAAAATGAAAATCTTTTTACCTACTTTACATTTGCTGAAGAGCAAACGAGTGGTAACTAAATTATTTTCTTAACTACATAATTTAAAATGGTACTTTTGAAGTTTATTATAATTTTCTGTAATGCTTGATTTCAAATTTATATTGCATGTCAAATATACATAATTGCTACATGTATGCAAGCAATAATTAGACATATCAGTACATGAGTGCGCTAACACCCCCCTCCCCCCATACACACAATTTAAACTTTCAAAAAAGTTAAAAGTTACACCAAACTCTGTTTCCATACATTTTTTGTGGATGTTTCTCATCCAGGTTTAGTTTGAATGGCGGCTTGGGCATATGGAGCGGAGAAATGAGGAATATGTGGGAAAGGTAATGGACAGGCGGGTGGTAATGGGTAAGAGGAAGAGGGGAAGACCACGGCTGATATGGAAGGATAGAGTGACGGAAGATCTGGAAGAGTATGGATGGAGTAGAGAAGAGGCATTGGATAGAAGATTGTGGAAAGGAAGATTAAAAGAGCATAACACCAACCCCATATAAAACATGGGGGAAAATAACAAAATGAAAGATTTAGTTTGAATGGCAGTACAAGAACAAACGAGATGAAAAACCATTGTACTAGATAATCAATCATTATATTAATTGCAATTGCAGGCTGAAGAAGAACATAAAATTTATATGGATTTTATGGCAGTTGCCCTAAAACATATCACAAAGCCATAGAAAATCAACAGAAGTGGTTTTATTCTGTAGCAATTAGATAAAACACACAAGAAAGTCATTCATGGATTGATGAATGCACATATTGGATTTGTTTTGAATAAATTTAATGTCCATTAACCCATTTTCGGCCAACTTTGCGTTAATGCAACATTATTTTCGGGAATTTTTTTCTATTTCCTAATTAATTTTTTTTCCCCTAAAATTTTGGCATATCATATTCAGAAAATTTAATTTTACTAAATATAATTTTTTGCAAATGGAAGCAAGTTAAATTTCCTGCTTTATAATTCTTTATTTTTAAGTGTTTTGAGGGACTTTCAAAGACCCATTTTTTGAAAAAGTATAGTAATTACTAATTGACGAATATCAACATACTTTTTTTTAAACGTAATCTTTCAGATGTCGACAATTTATAAAAAATTGAAATTACAAAAAATGATAATTATAAATACGCAATATTGAAGAAAGAAAATAATGTTGCATTAACGCAATGTTGGCCAGATGCAGGGCCAATCGTTGCAGGGCCTTATCGTTGCAACCTATCGGGGCGACCATGGGTTTAGTTTAGTTTCTCACCATTCTTCCTTTGAATGTTTACTTTGACTAGCATTATCGACAGTTGACAGTAGTGACAATGCAATCTAACTTTTGCTACTTTGTTTTCTTTGTTCTATAAACATTTATATATTTCAGAATTTGACGTTTTCCAAGATTTTTACACTGTAATTTTTTACGGTTATAAAATGTAATAATTAGTTATTTGATTTAATACCCATTATGAACAAAGAGCTTTTATTTATTACGTTTATTGAGAAAGTAATATTAATATATATATATATATAGAAAATGAAATAGGGTAGTTCCTGACCTCTCCTATCCCATGGGCGTAGCCAGCTTTCCATCTCGTTGAACAAACCACTGGTAACCCGAAATATATTATCAAAAATACTAAAATATACCCAAATGTACTTCAACTTTTATTTCTAGGGGGGGGGGCAAGACTCCATGCCTACCCCCTTGGCTAAGCTAATGCCTCATCATCTCACCCCACTGTAACTATAGCTTGTTAGTACCCCGTTTCTTGCAGTAAAAAAGAAAAAAAAATCTTCCCATGATTTTGGGGGGGCCACATGCTGTGATTTGGTTTGGCTTAAGTAGTTTAATGCCACAAAGGTACTACACCTTGCAACTACTTGTGATAGGACCAATGGCTGAACGCAACGTATCAGAAAAACAAAATGCAATTCAATTTTTATTAGACTTTTTATTAGTTAATTAGGAATTACATTAGCTAATTAGGACTTTTTTAGTTACTTAGGATTTTCATTAGTTAATTGAGATATAGGAAATTTTCATTGCTGAATTGGAATTTTTATTAGTACACAGTTAATTTGAATTTTTATTAAATAATTAGACTTCTATTTGGGTAATTATACATTTATTAGCTAATTAAAATTTTTACTTAATTGGATTTTTCTATTAATTATGGAATATCTGTAAAAGTATTTTAAATAAACTCAGAGCATAAAATGAATTATGACATAGAAAGCCCTAATTTTGTATCTATGTATAAACTGACATCATCATTAACTGCAAGCGTTGTGTTAATGTACAGAGATTTCGTGCCCCATACTAGATTTTTTTTTCAATGAAACCTTATTGCTATTGTCATAAATAAAAACACATGAATTTTTATGCAATTTCATCGTAAATTTTTATGCTTGGCTGTTAGTGGGCTAATATGAGGATGTGATACAGTGAACTTGTGTTACAAAAACCTTTAAGGAACTGCTGCCACTATGGAAATGTTATGTCAAATGGCTGTTGAATTTATATAAATTAGCATTATATATGAATTTATATAAATTAGCACTATATATATATACAAGACAACTGCAAGGGTCTTCTCAATAGGTCAGTATAACACATTTACTATACCTATATAAAATTTTCAAAATAAGTTCTCAAAATTGAAAATGTATGAGCCAAAACATCAAAAAACAAAACTTACGCCAAATAGTACAACAGCATATACTGGAACCTGTAAGTCAATGAAAAAATTTATTGTGGAACCATACGCCAGAGACAGAGAAAAAATTAACTACTAATTTAATAACCATTACATTAAATGACTATCAAACATATTATAGTCGCAATACAAAGACACAGGGCTTGCTATAAACGTAAACTTATGAGCCATAATTCCAGTGGAACCTAGTAAAGTGACCACTTTAGTAAACTGACCACTTAAAGTGACCACTTTTTACAAGAAAGAACTGGTAGGGACTTAAGTTACACCTATACCAAAGTCTTCTATGTACAGTGACCACCTGTCTATGGTGACCATTGCAGTCGCATAGGTGCCAACTTCCAGAAGTGAAAAATCTGAAGGAAAAAAAAAAGTGTGAGAAAAAGAGGATCCAGGATGAGGACGGCGCCTCTTTTTCTCCAACTATAAATAAAAAGCTCCAGTTTGAGCTACATATACGTGGGTGGCAAAAATTATTGTATAATAAATTCCCCCACGAAAAACTCACAAAAATCTCGCCCCGGAGGCTTTTCTGTGTTGACCATTATTTGGCAATTGTGTTATCCCTGTGAAGGGTAATAATATCTTACATCCTTATATACGGAGAAAAATGCGTTTGTTCTTATCCTCATTCGTCTAGTAGGTCAAACTCAATGCGGGGACCCTGGTTCGAGTCCAGGATGGGGAAAGCGTCTCTTTTTCTCCAAAATTACATAAGCTCTAGTTTGAGCTGTAATATACGTGGGTGGCAAAAATTATTGTATAATAAATTCCCCCACGAAAACTCACAAAAATCTTGCCTCGGAGGCTTTTCTGTGTTGACCATATTTGGCAATTGTGTTATCCCTGCGGAGGGTAATTAAGTAATAGTTTTGGTAAAGACACTGATTTCCAAAGGAATGCAAAACATTATAAAGAAATCCTGGAAGAAGCAAGTTGAAATTCCCGGAATTTACAGAAATTATGGAACAAACCGGATCACCCCGGAACAGGTGACCTGCCATTCCTCTCCCTGTGAGTGTAAGCTTCTCCCTGTGAACAGGTTATCCTCGGACAACAAAAGACGTTGGATCATACCTCAGCAGGTTTCCGAAAAAAAAATTCCTTCCTGCGAGTCACTGTACCATAATTTCCATACATTCACAATTAGGATAAAAGAAAAAAAATCGTTTCAGACATAACCATTTAGGTCTCCATTGACTTAATTTCACATGGTGAGTAGAAATTTAGCGGCCGAAAGATTTGTAAATTATGAATAAAAAATTTCTAATGAGTAAAAGGATGGGTAATAATTTTAACAGTATAAACAACAAAAGATAAGAGTTGTTCCCCATTAGTTTTGACATTGCATTTTTATATGGTACTGTTTTTACATTAACCAATTTCTTTAAACGTTTTAATAGCAAGTATGTTAATAAATGTACCAGCCATGAGTGGAATTCCCATGCAGGTGGAATGTAATCACTGGAAACAACGTAATACCACACACTCAAAAATACAACAGCTCCTGTCAACCACTCCACAAGTTTTGTCATCTTAGCATCTGCCATAAAAAAGTAATGTCATAATAATTAAAATAGCATAATAATAATTAAAGTAACATATTTAAAACATAATAATTAAAATATTATTATATTTATTGAGTCAACCAAAAAACTTTTAACAATAGAGTGTTATAAAACAAATTAAGTGACTTGGACAGTAATCCCAAAAAAAAAAAAGCTGAAACATTAGCTTGACTAGTTCCAACTAGAGTTAGAAATTTGGAGCAGAAAGTTAGACATTTTATTTAACTTTTCCTTAGTTGCCAAAATGATTTTCTTAGGTACAATTTCAAAATTATTACGTGGCATTATGCTGTGTGTTCATACACATAGCATAATGACTTACAATAATGATTAAAAAAAAGAAAAACAGGCATTTTACGCATTTACTAAAAAATTTACTTTTAAATCTGAGATCTCTTATATATTAAGCACTACACATCACCTACTCCCCAAACCCCCAAAAAACATTAAATGAAAATTCCGGAAAATGTAAGGGGTGTTTATGAAGGATTTTATACTGAAATGAACAAATATAGTTTTCTCATTAATCCGGCTCTTCAAATGTGACAGAGAAAATGAAAGCTAGAGTATGTGGAGGGTGGGGGTGGTATTCTTTTATGTACCATTATAAAGGTAAAATAACGAGATGTTTTTGTAAATTAATTTATGGTACTTCCATATTATAGTGGCCCCTGTTGTTAGTTGGCGACTAAGATTTTGCCAAAATCGCCAAAATAAAAATAGTAGAATAATACTCCCATATTGTGTCCTAACATTTTTAATTATCATTATATAGATTTACATCATAGGCCATATTTCTGAAATAGCTTTCAACAATTCCTCAAAAACATCCCCCCCCCCATGTACTTCCTCCACATAAATTCCGACAGATGTGATTCAAGGTGATGTCAAGCCATTCCCCGCTGTTTTTTAGTATGCTATTTGGCCTTTCCAAAAATACGATACGATGGTAATATAAGAAAACGTCACGAGATTTTGGTGACTTTTTGGCGATATATTTCGGAGGCTGTTATACTATGGAAGTACCCAATTTATTTTATTTGACAATGAAACTTTTATTCCCAACTTTTATTTTGTGGGAGAGTGGGGAGAGTTTCATGGGAAGGACTATTTCACAAAAATGTTCAGAATTTCAAGTTGAGACAAAAATGGGAGATATGCTTTTGAGGGGAGGATGGATCAACAGAATTTTGTGGACTAATACTGCAATTAAAAATAAAAAATAAGAATCTGCCACCTTCTAAAATTTTGTGTTCTGACCCATATATAGATATATATAACTGCAGGACCCAAAGTTGATAAAAAATTACAGTTAAAATATAAGTTTAATAAAAATGTAATATAATTGGATTACTCTCTACGGTTAGCGTATTTTTATTTTTTTTATTTCTGCTATTAATTTAGCTCCAGTTAAAAATAATTTTATGAAGAAAATCATCTCCCCACCCTTAAGCAATCATGGTGTGTCCCCCCCCCATCAGGCTCCCAGTTTACAAACCACTGCCCTAAGCCATTTTAACAATAGAGTTCTTGGGATCATGTGCTTGCAGGGATGTTGAGCATCCAATACTGGCATACACAGGGGAGTTGTTGATGGGGGTTATAACTCCCACTACTGCAGTGAAATTTTGTATATATACATATAAAAATACGGAGTTACAGATTTCTGGGTATGTCTATGCCTCTATTTTATGAAGTGAATGCACTAAACATTTTTAGAATTAAAATACTACATATACGTATTAAATATGTGGTAGTTTGAAAAAAAAAAAAAAAAAAAAAAATCAATATAATATATATACACACACACACGCAAGTAAGCCAAACAAAATCCACTTTTTTATTTTATTAGGGTCTTTTTTGAAACTGACTAAAGAGCTCTGGTATATAGCAGAAAAGCTGAATACACAGAAATTAATTATGCAATTTGAACTTGAAAGAAATGCTTAAACAGATGTATACAAAAACCATTCAAACAAAAGAAAATGTTTGTTTCAATGTTGTATTCTTTTGTTTGCCTGCAACTTTCCATCACATAACTGCATGGTAATTCATCTGGATCCAAGACAAAGGCATAATGTGACTTCCAAACAAAATCCATGACCTGTAGAAAATATTATAAGTGCCCCAAATAGAAGAGCCGGCATGTGCAATCAAGCAATTCAACTAGAGGCAGCAAAAACATCATACCAAGTAATGTATTTTATATATGGCTCCCACTGTAAACTGTATTCTGCATTTACTGTACATCAATTTTTGGGGAAAGGGGGCTGAAGGATCAAGAACCCCTTCAGAGTTTATGCTCTTGCTTCAGAACCACATAACTGCATATGGAAAACGGAAAGATAAAAATATCTTAGGCTTTGCTAATCACAAGCGTGGAGAATATACTATTTCTGAATCATTACCATATGCAGAAAGTTCATAAGGTTACAGGGGTTGCAGTTACAATTCCATATATTTATGTGTGTGTGCGTGTATATATAAAATTGCATCGTAACTGGGATGTAGGATACGATGGATACTTACCATGTTTGGCGCAGTATAGCCCAGATGCTCTTGCGCCATAAAAAATTCAAACCTACCAATGGTCGTAACAACTGTCTCCTCATTGAAAATAGGCAAGTGCAACAACGAATACTTAGGTAATTAAAACTACATTGATTTTCGCTTATTATGAATTATCTGTTAAAGAAAGAAATAACGAAAATTGAAGAAAAAATAAGACTTACTTTATTATAGATTTCTTTTCTAAGAACTATCACTGCTTTCAGAACCGGTACTCAAAGTTGCCAAGCTAAGCATTCACAACACGGTCAATGCTATATTCCAGCTATATGACGTGTTACGATGATTTTCAATACATACAACACGTCATCATTTTATATGTATGCGTTTGCATTATTAATAATAATAAAAATTATGAGTAATAAACAGAAGCCCATGTCTTTTCATGTTACCACTAAAACACGAAGCAATGACGAAGTTTCTGCTATGATGGAGCTACAGGACAGTAGAGTGTTTTACCTTGAAAATTGTTATTAAAAAATGAATTATTCGTAGATATTAAATAAAGTGGATATATTTAGTATTTAATTACTAAAATGTTTCTGATTTTTTATGTTTTAATTATATTTACTGATTTCTACGGGATCGAACTCAAGATCACCTATTGATAAGGAATTCGGCTTTCGAAAATAATCGACAATTTTTCGACTATTTTACACGTTCTGCTTTCTTTGTATGGCATGATGTTTCATTTGAGGGGTAAAAAAATTAAATTTTTAATTTGCAAAAAAACAACAACACCGACACATTTCCAGGATCGAACTCAGGATCATATATTATGACGAACTCGACTTTCAAAAAGTGGATAATTCTGTAGCTGTTTTTCAGTAACTACAGCTGTTATTGTTGTTTGTATGCAAGATGATGATTTGAAAAATTTTGCGCAAGCGGACTGTATTTCCAAACCAGACACGGGCCAATGGGGGGGGGGCAGGGGGTTTCTCCCACCAGTTTCGGAAGTGGAGTGTCGAAAGGCATATTTCGCACCCTTTCCCCCTATTATTGAAGAATACCGTTAAAATTTTAACTTCAAAAATATCATTAAACATTGCCACTAATGTAGCAAAGCTGAAAGAATTTTGGATTCTAATTTCATTTTCTGTCAATAAATGTCGGCACCATATAATAATTAAGCTTTAAAGTATCCCCTGGCATATTCTTGTATTTAAAAAAAAAAAAAAATTAGCGTCTCTTTACCTGTACATTTTTTTTCAGTCTTTGTGAAACTATCGATCTTAAAGCGTGGTGCTCTGCGAAATCAGTAAAATTGAAATCGTTCAAGTGGTTGTTGTTTTGTAATTCAGTTTATTTTAACTATTTAATTAACTAATTAACAATTTATATTTTATAATAACTGTCGGGAATTTGTAGAAATAGATGGCGCCAGTTTGTTGCCATAAAAATTAAGAGGATGAACAATGTTTTACGTGTTGTTTGTTAGGACTGTGAGAAACAAAAGTCTTACATCAAAGCCTCCAAGTCTTAAAGAAATGCGATCCAGACGTTTTTTCCACGAATCTTCAAGCTACTCGTCTTTCAAACTACGTTTTCAGTAAGGGTTACTTCAGCAGAACGTAGTTTTTTATCGTTGAAGCGCCGTCAAACTTGGCTTCGAACGCGGATGACAGAAGAGACTTTTAATACACACCCACAGAGACATTCATATTGATGTAAATAAAGTGATTGACAAATTTTCAAAGAAACCAAGATGGCTCGACTTTGCACTATAAACTTCAAGTTTTTTAAAAAGTTGCTTGTTATAAAAAAAGTAAAATAATTACGATGTTTTTGTAGTTTAAATTTAAACTTGTTCTATTAATTACATTGTAAATTATCGTTTTTGGTTATTGTATATGTCTCCTTTACTAGGTTATCCTTCTGTCATACTTGACTATAATCTGCCCTAAACCATATAGTTTAATTAAAGAAAAGCCCAGCTTTAATTCATTGTCGTAAATTAAATATTTTGGTGAGTATAAAGCAGGGTTGTCCAACCTTTTTGTGTAGTGGGCCACTTAAAGAATTTTCATGAATCTGGCAGGCCAAGGGTTTCTTAAAAAAAAAAAGAAAAAAAAACCTAACTAACAGTTAACAGCCTCGCACAAGTTTCTTCTATTGTTAGCCCTTAGATTTTACCATGTTTGGCGCAGTATAGCCCAGATGCTCTTGCGCCATAAAAAATCCAAACAAACAAACAAACTTCCTGTTATTTGTGCACTTACAATATATAAAGAGGTTGCTTATACTGTCCCCATAGTTTTCCTTATTTGAAAAAATCTTTCCATTTTGTTCGTTCATTAACTTGAGCATGGTTGAAGTACACCAGTTTAGGCATAGGCATAACTTTGGGGTTAAATATAGAGTGAACTTTGGGGGAGACGGGGCAAAGAAATAAAAACTCCAAAATTGTATGGGAAAAAGCATGATTTTGCTTCTTTTCTAAATGAACGGGGGGAGGGGGGGGGCAAGTATTCCCCCTCTTGCCAGATTATGCCTATGAGTTTAGAAATCAAGGTTTTCACTTACATTTGAGAAAACAATTCCCCCAACTTTTCCAGCAAAATTCCCTGATAGATAACAAACAAAACTTTTAAGTGAACTTTGGTTGAAGGGAAAACAATTTCATATTTGTAGGAAATTTATCTGTTTAAATTTGTTTTTGTTTGTGGTTTTATGGCTCAAGGACTACAATGGTCATGCTGGACCTACTGTTTTCCGAGGAATCTGAACCTCTGGACCTACAATTTTCCGAGGAATCCAAACCTCTTAAGGCCTAGCCGAACAAAACCCCAGACTACAGTGAGCCATAGGTGTAGAGTTATATGGGCCCGAGCCCCCCCCCCATAAATTAAGCAAACCCTATGTGATGCAGTGAGCAGTGCAACCTTTATGAGATCTCTGAGTAAGCGAACCCGGGTTAACGGCACACTAGGCAAAAGCCTTTCCACACTGTGCCACCATAGGGTTTTATCTATTTAAAATAAAAGTGACTACGGTTTCCCTCTGACTGTTCCAGGTTTGACCACAAAATCTCATTTCCCCCTCCATCTTTTAGGGATAATTTCAGATTCGCCAACAATTCTAAAGTTTTCTAGATGTATGGGAACCCTGTGAATTTCCAATTAATGTAATAAGACATTACTCTGCATGTACATAGCTGATCATAATTTTTTTTTTAAAGTAGCGTAAAAAAAATCGCCGCCCTTTTCACATTTGGTGAATTACAAGGCCAGTTGATCGATAATCATAACAAAGAACAGTCAGTTTCAATTCATTCGAGAAGAAAACACGTTGAAAATACTCTTTAATTTTACGATTAAACATCAGTCTTATAAAATAAAAGTTACTGCAACTTATAAGATTTATTTTAAATTCAAAGATGATGAAATCATATGTCACATAGCTTAAGCCCACTTCTTACCAAATCCACGCTTATCAATTATGACAATCAGGCTTCTTTGATTAGATTATCTGTACATATTCCAGTTCGCTGGTATTTTTTTTCTGTATTTTTATGTTTAACTGTTCACAAGATAATTTGGGATGGGGCAGTTAGCTTCATGTAACTTCCCAACCACAAAACACTCAGAGGCAAATTTACTGAAAATC
>QLNU02014802.1:98507103-98537038 GCA_006491805.2 Dysdera silvatica
TAAAATTATAATAATAATTTAATTATATAATATATAATTTAAAATACAAGGGCGGCCTAGAAGGGGCCTTCGAGTGACAAAGTTTTGAGAGCGACTGGTTTAAATAATTAAATATTTAACTGAAATCACGCTTATTTTGTCTTTTATTCATAGTATGCCGTACATCCAAGTATTGCACGTATGGCAAGTAATTGCAAGTATGGCCAGGGCCATTGTCACCTCATGACTATGTGCTGATTCTATTATTTTCTATGTCTTACGTAAACATGATTCAAACTTTCCCCCTACCTCGTTTTGTTTTCAGACAAAATAAGTAAATCTCAATCCCAGTGGCGTATCTGGGCCTCCAATTTGGGCCCCCCCAAGCGCAAGGGCCCCAATGTAACTGCATTGGTTGCATTGCCATCGCTACGGCACTGCTCAACCTCCCTCCCTCCCCCAAAGTTGCTTACGTCATATTTGAACAGCCCCCTTAAACATAAATAATATCAAGCCACATCAAGATCGGGGGGGGGTGCCTAGACTCGAGCCTACTTAGCCTACACGTAAACTTGGACCTGCTCTTCCACCCATAGTCTCCCACTTCTCAAGAACGCATCGCCCTCGTGTTATGTAGGATCCGAGTTTACTAACATATTACATGAAGAGAGTGAATGTTTCTTTTGGTGATGCACCAACACTTTCACTATGCTACTGTGAAGGTTTTTGTTTTTTTGTTTTTTTGTTTCAACTATGCTGCAAATAAAATATTTTTTCCTACAGTTCAGTTCAACTTGATAAAACATAAGCTTTTAGACTAAACTTTATTCTGTTATATGCTCTTGTTCAATCTTCATATTCTATTGATATTTTCATTTGTCGTTTTTACTTTGCTCAATTTTTCGCTATAATTTCTAAATTTTAAAACACTACTACTTTTTATCTAACACACTAAATCCAACTTAGCTATTATTTAAGGTGATTTGCTTCTTATAATCGATCAGAGTGTAGGCTTTATCGAACTGCATCACATTATTTCAAAAACGAATAATTTGCAAGTTAAATTCGCATCCAAGAAGAAGGGAATTTTTTTAATTACCTTTACCATAACAATCTGAGGTTTTATTTCTGGGTAAAGATCGAATGAAGGGGAATTTTAATAACGTTCAGTGATGCCAATACTTAAGATAGAATTTTAGTAATAATACGGAAGTGTGAAATGATTATGGTCGCAGTGTATCTCAATTTTTCCCCACTGAACAATCATTACGAAAACATGTTTGTAAGCTATCAAAATAGAACGTTTGCATTGATAACATCTCCAAAAAGGCCGTATTTCCTCTATATAGGTTCTGTTTTTATCATCTATCAATGTTCTACTTTTAAAATACTGGATTCATGATCCAAAATGCGGAACCTATAATTATCAAGCAAGTAAACAACTATCAGTCGAGTTCTCTACAAGATTTTTACTCGATTACGATGAAAATATTCCATCAACATCGATGTTACCGCCCTCTTTATGAACTAAATGTAAAACGTATTATTCCTATTTTGAGGCAATATGTGTCAATCAAAAATTTCAGACAATTGCCGCAAATTGAAGCAATTCGTATTAAAAAGTAAAATTAGATCACTATTTTGATTGCTACTGCTTGGTTTTTTAACATGAGGGAACGTTTTCCCTGTTTGCGTTACTTTTGAGTCTGTTGCTATTTGAGTCTATAATGCTATCTATTGCTATTCAAAATGCTATCTATTGCTATTTATAATGCTATCTATTGCTATTTGAGTCTATAATGCTATCTAGTGCTATGTGAGTCTATAATGCTATCTGTTGCTATTTGAGTCTATAATGCTATCTATTGCTATTCAAAATGCTATCTATTGCTATTTATAATGCTATCTATTGCTATTTGAGTCTATAATGCTATCTAGTGCTATGTGAGTCTATAATGCTATCTATTGCTATTTGAGTCTATAATGCTATCTATTGCTATTTGAGTCTACAATGCTATCTATTGCCGTGGGCACCTATAAGGCGAGCAGTGGGGCTTGAGCCCATTCCTAGTCGTTGGTTAAAAATTTGATTTTCCCGATTTTGCTATGCAGTTACGTTCAAAAGTACAACCATGAATTTTAGGTGACAGTTTCAACACATCTTATACGAACTAATAAAACAGTAATGCTTTTAATAGCGGGAGAGGGGTGTGTACGCATGCGTGGATGTAGGCACCCACAAGCTGTGTTTGTTGTTTTGACGCGATGATAGGATTGACCATTAGTATGTTCTAAACAGTAGTTTCTGTAGAGCTTTCGAAACGACTGGAGACTCTTCTCCGCTCTTGTCGATTTCTGTGGAATTTTATTTTTGCTTTAAACAGCGGAGCATTGTAAGTCCGAGTAAGTTGATTTTACGATTCCTTAGTTTTGCTATTGACTTTGTTACTGTTTTATAGTTAAGTGCGCATTATTATTTTCATTCTGCTGCGAATCAGCTGCGAATTGCTGCGAATCAGTTCAACTCTTAATAGTGTTGAACTGATTCTCTGCCGTGGATATAGAACTGTGGATTATTATTTTAATGCTGTAACTCTTTTTGATAATGGACATAGGGAAGATTTTTGATCAGACCAGTGGGAAAATCGTTAAAAAGGGGAAACTAGTGCAACAGCAATCTACAAGAGAATTATCTCCGTGCGGGATTGGTTTGGAACAATTTTTAGTGCCTTCAAAAGGAACAGAAAATTCATTTAGTGGTCTCTCAACTTCAGCAGAAAGAATAGTTGAGCAAACCATCCAGTAATGATAAAGACACTCCTCTTTAGCTGTGAAATTTTTGCTGTACGTTATGATTTAGGCCTATTTTTGAATATTTCATTATCATATGTTTCAGATGATGTAACGTACCAACTGCTAACAAATCCACGGGTGAAGTTTTTTACTCGCGATTTTAAGAAAGACGTACAGGATTTTGGTAAAGATAAACGCCAATTTCAGAAGAGCTGGTTGGATGCATATCCCTGGCTAGTATATTCTCCTTCATTAAAAGGTGGACTTTGTAAGTATTGTGTGCTGTTTAAATCGACTTTAAGAAGAGGTGTTTTTGGCGCCTTTGTGGTTAACGCTCAAAAGGACTTTAAATATTTCCATGAAGATGCAAGAGCACATCCTAAACCCCAGTGGCATCAAGAAGCTGCGACTGATGCCAAAAACTTCTGTGGAAATGAAAAGCAAAAGTGTAGTTGAGCGTTTGGACCAGCCAGAGAGCGTTCAGCCAGAGCTGAACTAATTCAGATCAACAGAACTAAACTTAAATCTATTTTGCAAACAATAATATTTTGTGGTGTTCATGATATTTCACTTCGCGGAAAACTCTCACAAAGTGAGCGTTTTGAAGACCTACTGAGTTTCCGCATCGACGCAGGATATAAAATCCTTGAAGACCACTTAAAAAGACATTCAGAAAAATCCAGATATACTTCCCACAGACTCCAAAATGATTTGATCAACATTTGTGGAGCTATAATCCAAGTAAAAGGGGTCAGTGAATGTGAATGTGAATGTGAAGCATTTTCTTTGCTGGCTGATGAAACTGCTGATATTAGCGGCAAGGAGCAAATATTTCTGGGAATAAGATACGTCAAAGAAGATGCTGACGTTGGTTGCGTGATAAAAGAAGAATTCTTGGGTTTACTGAGCTTCTGAAATTAGATGCAGAAAGTGTAGAAGACGCTATTTTGCAATCCACGGAACAGCTAGGACTAGAAATGGTCAAGCTTATTGGTTTAGGGCTTAATGGATGCTCCACGATGGCTGGTAAAGTTGCTGGTGTTCAAAAACAGATCAGAGAAAAATATCCAAAAGCTGTATATTTTCATTGCGCATCCCATCAATTGAACCTAGTGGTTAACAATCGCAATCATGTGCCAGAAATCAGAAACACAATCGGAACAATAAAGCAAGTGATCAAATTTTTTAGCGAGAGCACTCTTAGAATGAAAAAGTTCCAAAAATTCCTGGTCTTTGTGAAACAAGATGGACTAAAAAATACAAGTCCATACGATATTTTGCTAAACATTTTGTAACCATCAAGGAAGCTCTTAACCGTCTTTCTATTGCTGATGAGGCCAAACCAGAAACACGCTCACAAGCCTTCCACTTAGACACTGCAATATGATCTATAGTGTTTATTGTGTGTCTCAAAATCATATCCAAATATTCATCCTATCTGGAGCCAGTTGTGAATAAATTACAGTCTATAGATCTTGACTTGCATTCTGTACGTCGACACATAAAGAAGAAACTTCTGGAGGTTTTTCGCAATCACAGGGTGGAATCAAAAGAAGAATTTACTGAAATTTTCATGGAAGTAAAAGACATATTTGATTTTTTTGGAAATTGGCGTCAAAATGCCTAGAACGTCTACAAGACAAACTTACCATTCGAACATTCATTGTGCCACTCCACTTGCTTACTATAAATCAGCTTTATTATTACTTACTTAGATTCCCTAATTATGTCGCTTGAATCAAGGTTTGCCGATCTGAATGAGATACCATTCAAAGCAATTTTAATTCTCCCCAACCTAATGAAAAATATGAAAAAAGATGTTTTTATCAGTGTTGTAAAAGAATTGTCCCAGTTTTATGATATTGAAAATCTGGAAGCAGAAGCCAGAAGGTATGATTTATGGAGAAATAAAGACTGTGGTGAAAAAGTTCAGCTAAGTGATCTCCTCCCAGAAAATTCATTTTTTCCTGCAGTTAAAAGGGCTCCACTGAATTATATAATAATTCAGTCAACAACATGCACTGTGGAAAGATTATTTAGCACACTTAGGCGAGTGAAAACATGGCTGAGGAGCACAATGAGTCAAGAATGTCTGTTCATGCGTATTAAGTGTTCATAGAATGAGAGAGTAAAAGAGATGAATTTGGCAAAACTGGCTATAGACTCATTTTTTAAAAACAAACGAAATCTGGAGTTTGCTTTTTATGAAAAGTACTAGATATTATGGTGGTGGAATTAAAATTTTTCATCACAATGTTATAAGCCTTCTACCTTATTTCTACAATGTTTTAAAGTGTAATTATAAATTTCATTGTATAATTGAGTTGTAAATACTGCCTTTTCAAAAACAAATTGCTACAAATTTTCAATTAATTTTAAATGTAATTTTACATGCCAAAATATACATTAATATTGTGTCATACACACAATGCCAATTTTTTTTGATCAGCTAAAACATTTATTCATGTTTTTGCAGCTTTATAAAAAATATAATGAACAGAATAGAAAAAAAATTATGCAAGTTTTTGATAGATATTTCACATTTTAAAACAAGTTACTTTTTAGCTCATTACTAATTGTCAAGCAGTATCAATTATTTTTGTAGCATTTTAGTATCTTGTACATAGAATTGGGGTAATTTTTTCCTTAGCACCCCCTAAGATTACTAATATGGGCGCCCATGCCCGTGGGGTGGATGGGGTTCCATTTGGAATTATGGGATAACTATTTTAAAAATATGGAACACTTATTTATTTATTTTTTTATCCGAAATATACAGGGTTTGTCCCAGAAGTTCCCGGAATGATTTTTTGTAGTTGGCAACGCTGGCTGACGGGGCGGAGAAGTTGGTGGGGGATCTGAGCTTGGAAACGAGACCGGTATCAGTCGCCTGCGGGCAGTTGTTGAGGCAGGGTCACGCTCCGCGCAGAGGTATCTACTGCACCCTCGTCGATCAAAAAATGGACCAGTTTTTGGAGCAGCGTTATGCAATCAAATTTTGTGTGAAACTGGGTAAAAACGGGGCGGAGACACTCGAAATGCTTCGGAAAGCCTACGGTGACGGGGCGATGAAAAAAAGCCAAACTTTCATGTGGCACAAGCGGTTCCGGGAAGGTCGGGAGTCCGTCAACGACGACGACCGCTCTGGACGCCCGTCGACATCACAAACGGACGACTCGGTGCAAAAAGTGCGTCAAGTTTTGGACAATGACCGACGATTAAGTGTTCGGGTGATTGCAGAGGAGTGTGGAATACCCAAAACAATCGTTCATCGCATTTTAACGGAGGATCTTCAAATGAGGAAAGTCTGCTCGAAAATGGTGCCAAAAGTCCTGACGAGTGAGATGAAGGAGCAGCGTTTGTTGAAGTGCCAGGAATTGCATGAACGCTACGAAACGGACCCAGAATTTTTGGACAGAGTGATCACAGGGGACGAGACGTGGATTTTTCAGTACGATCCCGAATCAAAGCGCCAGAGCAGCGAGTGGCACACCAAGGAGTCTCCTCGCCCGAAAAAAGCAAGGATGAGCAAATCGCGAATCAAGGCAATGCTCATTGTGTTTTTTGACAGAAAAGGTGTAGTTCACAGTGAATTCGTGCCACAAGGACAAACAGTCAACAAGGAGTTTTACTGTGAAGTGCTCAAACGGTTGCGCAACAGGGTTCGACGCGTCCGAAACGAAATTCGCGACAATTGGATCTTGCACCATGACAACGCGTCAACCCACACCGCGCTCATTGTCTCCGAGTTGCTGGCCAAAATGGGTGTGGCAACGCTGCCCCAGCCGCCGTACAGCCCCGATCTGGCACCAGCGGATTTCTTTTTGTTCCCAAGGATCAAAAGAACCCTGAAAGGAACTCGGCATGGGACGCTGGAGGCGGTAAAAGCAGCCGCGACGACCTCACTGAAGGAGATTCCCGTTGACGACTTCCAGGGCGCCTTCAATGATTGGGTGAAGCGTTGGCAACGGTGCATCGAAGCAGGGGGAGAATACTTTGAAAAGTTCTGAAAAGATTGTAAACTGATATTGAATAAATGATTTTAAAAAAATCATTTCGGGAACTTTTGGGACAAACCCTGTATTACAGGTTAACTAGAAAAGTTTGAAATCACAAACTTTTCTTTCTTAATTTCGTTGAAGTAAATACAGCTATCAGTTTGTAAACATCCATTTGTTCTGCCCGTTTGCCTTCAATACTTAAAAGAGCTAAGTTAGGAAGCCATTTTTGGCTCATGAAATTTCGAAACTAATTTTTAATTATTTTCAACTTCGAAAGCTTCTGCCATTGCCATGAGGACTAGGATCGTCAAAAATAAAACCAATAGCAAACAAACCTCGGGATAATTATTGATCATAGCATAAAACTTAACTATTGCTAGTTCAGTCAATTCTCTGATGGTGCTAATCGTGACAATTTTGGGCCTTAGAGTTTTCACGAATAGCAGTAGCTTGTGAAATACTGCTGTACGCATGTTGTATGCACATATATTCCTTATACAGATTTCATTTTCAAAATCTAAAAACTGATTTAAAAAGCTACCAAAATTAGCAAGAATTTTCGACATCCAAAGTTTCACATTATACGAGTCCTAATGTATTTTATTTGGAATTTCTAAAATGAGGATAACAAATCTTTTATAATTAGTTATAATATGTAATAAATGTTTAATATTAAATATTTAACTCTCAAATTATGTTTTTAACAGAGTTGTACATTAAACTGACTTCTGTGGATCGTTCACAAATTTTAAACACAAGCAGATTAGTGTAGCACTATTTAAATCACTAATACTTTATATGTCATTAAATACAACTTGATTATTATTAATGCAGTTATGGGTAATTATATTTTTAGTAATGACATAGCATAGTATTTGATCACTGACAAAACATTTCTTTGTAACTGTTCAGATGGCTCATTTGAAAAAGGATTGACCAAACATTATCTATTTCATATATCAATCTTCTGAATATGCCATTTTTACAAAATCCAATTTTAGTCTTTCCATTTTGTTCGTTCATTAACTTGAGCATGGTTGAAGTACACCAGTTTAGGCATAGGCATAACTTTGGGGTTAAATATAGAGTGAACTTTGGGGGAGACGGGGCAAAGAAATAAAAACTCCAAAATTGTATGGGAAAAAGCATGATTTTGCTTCTTTTCTAAATGAACGGGGGGAGGGGGGGGGCAAGTATTCCCCCTCTTGCCAGATTATGCCTATGAGTTTAGAAATCAAGGTTTTCACTTACATTTGAGAAAACAATTCCCCCAACTTTTCCAGCAAAATTCCCTGATAGATAACAAACAAAACTTTTAAGTGAACTTTGGTTGAAGGGAAAACAATTTCATATTTGTAGGAAATTTATCTGTTTAAATTTGTTTTTGTTTGTGGTTTTATGGCTCAAGGACTACAATGCTCATGCTGCACCTACTGTTTTCCGAGGAATCTGAACCTCTGGACCTATAATTTTCCGAGGAATCCAAACCTCTTAAGGCCTAGAGAACCAAACCCCAGACTACAGTGAGCCATAGGTGTAGAGTTATATGGGCCCGAGCCCCCCCCCCATAAATTAAGCAAACCCTATGTGATGCAGTGAGCAGTGCAACCTTTATGAGATCTCTGAGTAAGCGAACCCGGGTTAACGGCACACTAGGCAAAAGCCTTTCCACACTGTGCCACCATAGGGTTTTATCTATTTAAAATAAAAGTGACTACGGTTTCCCTCTGACTGTTCCAGGTTTGACCACAAAATCTCATTTCCCCCTCCATCTTTTAGGGATAATTTCAGATTCGCCAACAATTCTAAAGTTTTCTAGATGTATGGGAACCCTGTGAATTTCCAATTAATGTAATAAGACATTACTCTGCATGTACATAGCTGATCATAATTTTTTTTTTAAAGTAGCGTAAAAAAAATCGCCGCCCTTTTCACATTTGGTGAATTACAAGGCCAGTTGATCGATAATCATAACAAAGAACAGTCAGTTTCAATTCATTCGAGAAGAAAACACGTTGAAAATACTCTTTAATTTTACGATTAAACATCAGTCTTATAAAATAAAAGTTACTGCAACTTATAAGATTTATTTTAAATTCAAAGATGATGAAATCATATGTCACATAGCTTAAGCCCACTTCTTACCAAATCCACGCTTATCAATTATGACAATCAGGCTTCTTTGATTAGATTATCTGTACATATTCCAGTTCGCTGGTATTTTTTTTCTGTATTTTTATGTTTAACTGTTCACAAGATAATTTGGGATGGGGCAGTTAGCTTCATGTAACTTCCCAACCACAAAACACTCAGAGGCAAATTTACTGAAAATCAAACCAAATTAGATCAAAATCAAATTAGATCCAAATTTGAAAATCAAACGAAAGAACTTTATGATAGCCACATCTGATTATACAAGAGCTATTTGGATTGTAATATCAGCTGTGTTGATAAATGGCTAATGTAATGATTGATTGGCTTCAGTCTGGTTTAGCATATCTTTTTGCTAACAGAAAGCAATGAATCAGTAACTCTAGTTTCATCTATAGCAATTTTTTTTAGTTTCGCCAGGCAAAAAGAACAAAAACGCAAAGTTTTCATTTTTCTTTTTCAGGAAAATGTGGGGGAAGGGAACTACCTTAGTTTTAAAATCACTTGCTTAAACTGATGGTTTTTTATTCGAAAACAAAAAAACATCGAACAATTTTCAAATTCTGCAGTTTTTTAAAAATCACATCCCTTAAAACGAAACTAGAATACAGCTATAGTAAACGGCCATTCTTGATTGGCTTCGGTTTTCTAATGCCAAGTCAAGAAGCATCTTAAACTGGACAGACACCAATTTATATATGAATTAGGCATCATTTTGTGTTTAAAGGTGCAAGGACATCTAAGGTCACATTGTGTCAGAACCTACAATTTTCTTAAGAATCCAAATCTCCATTACCAAGGAAATTAATCATAAATATGGATGGATAGAAAAAAAAATGACAATCACTCAATACCAGCAGGATTTAAGCTCAAATTTTCTCCACGATAGATAAATATGTTACCTCTACATTGGATCAACTGCAACGTAGATTATTTAAAAAATATATATATTAAATTAGGGTTCGAAATTAGTGGGTGCACTGTGCACATGAAATTTTATCCATGCATGTAAATTTTTATGTGCATGCAATGCATCTAACTGTTCAAAACTATGTTAACTTTTTTTTAAATAATAAAGTAGAATTAAGAATTCTTTTCCCCTTCTTCTAGTAACTGACACGTACTTAGATAAGAGATAAAGATTTTCAATTTCACCTACAACAGTGCTTGGCACGAAGCCAACGATGAAACTGAATCTCGATCATCCCTTTCTCTACATGGAAAAATAGAATTTGCCTCTCTATTTTACTCTACCTATCTACTATGAACACACATAATGGTCAGTTCTGTTAAACACATTTACAAGACAACGCTGTTTAGTTACTGAAGTTTTAGAATAGATCCATTAAAACCTGATGTTATAGAATAAACAATGCCCAAGTGAAAACACTGATACTGAAATCTGAAAGTATAAGAAAATATTTCTATCGTATCAGCGGCTGATTGCCCCACCCCCCCCCCCAGGTCCAGTGCATCCTCATGGGTGATAGGACTTGTGCCCTTCGAAAATCCAAGGTATATGTCCTTTGAGAGAACCCAATCCACCCCTGTGTGATACTACAAATAATGAGAAGAGACGTGTAACTTCATCAGTGGCAGATGAAATATCGAATATAAATTTGGGTGCAAATTATTCGGGCAAAATTCGGGTATAAATTATGGGTGCACACTTGGATTTTATATGAAGGGTGGGGAACCTTTTCAGGTTGGAAAGCTACATTAACTTAGCTGTTAATGTCAGAAGGCCGCATTACTTAGCCGTAATTTACGAATGCTGTACATGCTTTGATTGTGCAGTCAATAACAGATTATTTCGTTGAATCTTCTTCTACTCTTTTATACTTACGTCTACTTTAAGCATTTGAAGATTATGATGCAAGTAAAGATGAGCAGAATTACATTAATAAAAAATGATTTTTCTGCAAAATTTTAATTCGGTCAAAAGGTCACACGTAAGTGCCTTGAATGCCACATGTAGCCGTAAGTCTGTAGGTTCACCACTCCTGTTTTATACAGCCAAGGACCCTTCCAAATAGTTAAGTGAATTTTCAAGACAGTGACATACACAGTTCACAATTGCCAGGGCGATCTGTTTTGAGAATGAAGTTACTTTGGGTGCCAATATCGTAATGGGAGGAGGTCTGCCTAAACAAAAACGTAATTTTCAACAGTCATGGAAAAAGAGAAGAAACAAGCTCCATTGCAAAAACAAAGCTATGTTTTGCAGTATTTGTCAAGTGTATGATTAACACATTTCGAGATGGAGGTTGTTACAGATTAAGAAAACGTATGGCTACTCACATTTGTTTTTCACGGACAGTGACCTATGGAATAATTTTATACAAATTTCTCAATGCAGGGATTGAAAAATCCCTTGAATCTCAAGTGCCAGGCTAGAAAACTTGAGGAGCCAGAAAACAATACAATCTAATTTTGTGAAAAAAAATTAGCACTAATAAGATGCTACTAAGTACATAAATATACGATTTATACACACTTTATGCACTGCGTTTATGTCCCTGAACATGCATGGCAGCTTTTGTTTTAAAACACCAATTTGGTATTTAAAAAAGAAAAGAGCTTTCATGTGACGTGATTTCCACCATATTAAAGGATTTGTTTCTCACTTTCAGCATTATCAAATAGTTATTTAATTCTACTTCAGCCTTTCTCTTCGAATTTATCACTGGTTTATCCGAAGTATCATCCCCATCTTCCAATAACTCTGATGAACCCTTCATAGAAATTGCAATAGACCCATTTATTTGGTTACTAGTTGTTGGTTCATTAAATCGTAAATGTAAGTATATGTTTTTTATAGTAGTTTCTTTAATTTTTTCTTTAAAATCTCCCCCTGAGTAACTGCAATCATACAAAATGATTGCAATTGTTCCAAGTGTGCTCTTGACCTCTCTCCCATGCAACATTGCAATTGCCCTTGTGTATACTGTAAATACAGCATATTGTAGTTATAGTTCCAACAGCAGCCTAGAAAAAGGATGGGGGGCTTTAGACCACCTTACATGAAACATTTCAATTATCACTCCCTGAATACAAAATATTGTAGTCGTAGCTACAATAGCAGCCTAGAAAAGTAATGGGTGCTTTGAGCCTCCCCCAATATGGCCCTGACATGCGACATTCCAAGTGTTCTCATGTACACTTTCTGAATACAAAGTATCGTAGTCGTAACTCCAATAGCAGCATAGAAAAAGGATGGGACCCTGGCCTTCGATACAACCCTGCCCTGCGAAATTTCAATTGCCCTCATCTACTCTCTCAAAATATGGAATATCATAGTTGCAGCTTCAATAGCAGCCTAGAAAAATGATGGGGGGGTTCCAGGCCTCCTCGATATGGCCCTGATATGTACCCTATCCGAATATGGAATACTGTAATCCTAGCTGCAAGAGTAGTTTAGATAAAGGATGGGGGCTCCAAGCCCCCTTCGATAGAGCCCTGACTTGCGACATTTCAAGTATGCTCACGTACACTCTATAAATATAAAATATAGTAGTCATAGCTCCGATAGTATCCTAGAAAAAGGATGGGGGCTCCGGTCCCCCTCCCCGCGATACAGCCTTAACATGTGACATTATTATATACCTATATAAGAGGGACCCCATAAAAATTATATAAATCAGGCTTCGCACCAGTCGAGTCCATGCCTGTATTTAGAAAATGCAAACCGATTTCACTACAAGAACAATTGCCAATGTGCAGAAAGCACAGATATTAACATTGGGACATAATGGCTTTGCAAGATTGGTTTGATACCGCGTATGCGTACATTCTTCAATCTACATCGGTGTTTGAAAGATACTGGCCTGCCATCATTCACTCTATATCAGTTTAACTTTACACATGTGCACAGGTCACGTCGATTTAGAACAGGGTTGGCAAGTTTCTGCCAAAGCGGTTAAAACTGGCATGGCAGAAACTAGTTTCTGCCACAAAAGTGGCAATAACCGGCAGAAACCCAGTAAATAAATATTTTGTGCATTAAAAACTTACCAAAATACCCCAAATGGCAAAAGGGGAATGCATTTTAAAGTAAAATAGGTTTAAACAACAATATAAATCAACGTTTATTGGCGTAGTGATACCAGCGCCGATGTTATGGCGTGATTAGATGGTGAAACGTTTGAAAGAAAATAAACATTTCTGCCTTCGGTGGGACCTGAACCCATGACATTCCACTTGCTGGGTGGAGGCTTTACCTACAGAGCTATGAACAAGAATATCCAATCTCTTTACGAACGTATATAAAGCTTATTTACCGATGCCGGATTATTTCACAGAATGGTGTAGTACATGGACTACTTTTTAAACCAAATTACGAAACCGGTATTAAATTGATCGAAAGGCCCGTTGAAGCATCCATATTTACATAAATCAAACACGATGCAGATTAAATTAAACAACAATATAAATCAACGTTTATTGGCATAGTGATACCAGCGCTGATGTTATGGCATGATTAGATGGTGAAACATTCGAAAGAAAATAAATATTTCTGCGTTCGGTGGGACCTGAACCCACAACCTTCCACTTGATAGGCGGAGGCTCTACCTACTGAGCCACGAACGACAATATCTGATCTGTTTACGAACGTATATAAAGACTATAGTAGGTAGGCCTCCCGGGCAAGTGGAAGGTTATGGGTTCAGGCCCCACCGAAGGCAGAAATATTTATTTTCTTTCGAACGTTTCACCATCTAATAACATCGGTGCTGGTATCACTACGCCAATAAACGTTGATTTATATTGTTGTTTACTTTAATCTGCGTAGTGTTCGATTTATATAAATACGTATGCTGCAACGGGCTTTTCGATCAATTTAATACCGGTATCTTTGCAATTTGGTTTAAAAAGTAGTCCATGTACTACACCATTCTGCGAAATGACCAGCATCAGTAAATAGTCTTTATATACGTTCGTAAAGAGATTAGATATTGTCGTTCGTAGCTCAGTAGGCAGAGCCTCCGCCCGGCAAAGTGGAAGGTCGTGGGTTCAGGTCCCACCGAGCGCAGAAATATTTATTTTCTTTCGAACGTTTCACCATCTAATCACGCCATAACATCGGCGCTGGTATCACTACGCCAATAAACGTTGATTTATATTGTTGTTTAATTTAATCTGCGTAGTGTTCGATTTATTTAAATAAGAAAAAAAAAGGTTTAGTTACAATGTGTATAGTATTTATTCGAAGGTTACATCAAAGCAAATTCACTAACATTCAAGTTCAGGCTGACCTTTTCAATGAAGTAATCTATAGCAAAAGATTAGTTTTGCTTCCATTTCCTAATTCAAACAATTTCTTAATTTATTAGGAATAGACCAATAGCTTAAGAAAAATATTCTTCCAAGCCCACCAGTACTGCAGGCAATATCGTCGGTGCATAAACAAACAGGTACAAAATCTTCATTTATAGTTTTCTTTAAACTATACCACCACATAGAAGTCTGGACATTTTCTAAGATTTTATTGGAGTAGTATGTTTCAGGAAAAGGAGCTCATTTTGCTCAAGAAGCTATAATGTGAAATACGAAATTTGGGTTAGTGACATTAAAGAATTTCATAGTGTTTTCTTCCTGCTCCTGTGACAATTTAGATCACATGTACTTTGGATGAAGTATATAAACTGGCATATATGATGTTGAGTTATTGCCTGATTAAATTTACTTTTTACCCTTTTTTTTTTTGATTCATTTCCGTAAGATTATCATCATTGCAATTTCACATGCATCTGTAATAGAAAAGTTACCTTTCGAATCTCAAACAAGGCAACAGCAATAGATTTTAAAAGCTGCAACAAGTCTTTTTACATCTTTATTAATCATCTGATTATTTATGACCTGGAAAGTTCCTTTATCATCCATATCATTTTCATGATCTGCGAGTAACATGGATGTTTCTTTAGGAATAATTCCAAGAAATCTACCAGACTCCTCCACGTTATATTGCCAGATATTTATGTATTCCTTTAGCCAAGCATCTTGTCTGTAATTATTTCCAAAATATTTCTAAACAGGTACCATATGCTTTACAACAGACTTAAAAACAAAAAGTGTGGTTCATTGGCTGTAATACAGCTTGTCCAATTGGTCATAAACCACTAAGACTTTTTTTTACAGCCAGGATGTCAATGCTGTTGCTTTTTATTTTATAGCCAAAAGTCTAATGAGGTAAAGAAGATAAGACCAACCAGACCAAGTAAGTTAAATAATATGGCCTGCGAAAGATGGTTTTTGTAACAAATCTTTGATTTACTCTAGTATTTTTTAATTATTTTAAAATATTTTAATTATTAAAATTATTAATATAAAGCTTTATAATATACTAAATTATTGTAATAAACATATATATTTGTAATCTTTCATTTACTAAATAATACAATACTGTTTTCAGTACTTTTATTAGTTTCTGCTGGTTATAACCAGTTTCTGTCGGCAGAAAGCGAACCCTAATTTAGGAAGACATCCGTTTCATATCATGCACATCATGATACATTAACGAATCGAAAATCGGTATCACGATGTGTATTTTACGATGTATCGATACATCGCCCAGTCCTACCTGTGAGCCTCAAGAAGAAACGAGTTCTCTCACTGTTCTTTCTTTCATTTTAGAGAAGGGGGGAAAAAAAAACATCATTTCAAGACGAAAGAAATAATTGATGTAAAGAATAATTAGGGTAGCCAGATCGAACTTTTTAGTCACCACGGCGCCTGTTGTTTTTCAAACCTTGTCTCAATGTATCTGCATTTGCTTTGCACTTTTTCGTTTCTTACAAATAAATATTCAATTATTTTGAAAATTTACATTTTTTGTTTAGCTTACATGCTTAAATATAACTGCTATATTTATATCTTACCCGTTTTTAATGTTAAGGTTTACTTTCTACTCTTTTAGTACATCTAACTAGTATTTAGTGCATGTGAGTCACAAGATGGGTGCACCTAATTTAAAAAAAGTTAATTTCAACCCCTGTATTAAACATTCTTGCCAATAACAGCATTTCAATTCATAGTTATTTTTGTTTAACGATAGCGTTTTGTAGTTTTGACAAATGCTTTATAGAATACATACGTTGCGATTGTCTTTTCTTGTTCAATAATGTTTTTTCTCCATCTCCTGAAGGTCCTTAACAGGATAAATTACTATAATAATAATTAAAAAAAAAACAATTATAACAAATGTTATTTATTAGATGTTTTCTCTTCTTCATCTTCATAAAACATGAAGTACAAAAAGTTTCAACTATAACCAAACTGTTAATTTTTTGTAAGCATTTTCATATAATTATAATTTTTGTTGAGAACAGCGAGCACTATTTAAATTACAATGAAAAAATCATGTCAAACTGAAAAAAAAAAAAGTTTAAATGTTGTCACGAAAATTTAAGATTATATTATGAACACAGCATGTCTCGAGAAGATTGTAAGAAAATATTGTTTATGTGATTACTGTGTAGGAAACATGGTAAAGTTAACAGTAGTGAAGTCAATGGTGAAAATGATGGTGAGCCAACAATTCGCTTACATTCATCACTTTTTCTTCTTCTTCTCGGCTTCCTGTGCCTTTTCTTCTTCGATGATAGCCACATACTTTTCAATCTCCTTCACATCTAACATCTGTAGGCGTTGGTTCTTCTTCATCACAGCAACTTCCATGTTCTTGCCCTGGACGACTTCTAGTAAGGCTTTCATGGCCAGTTTGATCGTTTTCTCATCACTTTCGATATTCTCTAATGAGTAATTCTTTTCTAAGTACTCTCGGACCGTGTGAGCACTGCGTCCAGTGGCACTGGCCTTCCACTCGTGGTAGACTCCAGATGGATCGGTCTGAAACAAATGGGGGGTACCATCGTAATCAAAACCTGCTATCAGAGCTGTAATGCCGAAAGGCCGGCGGCCGTTGCTTTGAGTATAACGCTGCTTCAGCTGGGCTATATAACGGGTAATATACTCTAACGTGACGGGATCTTCTACTGTAAGTTTGTAGCTTTGACATTCGACCCTGGCTCTGTCAATGAGGATCCGAGCGTCAGCGGTAAGACCCGCAAAGGCCATTACGACGTGGTCATCTAACATGCATATCTTACGCACCGTTCGTTCCTCTTGCAATTTCGCCACAGATTTCTTCTCGACGGCTAGAACGACTATATCTTTACCGCGGACACCAACGGCAGTAGACCCCTTCTTCACCGCTTCTTGCGCGTATTCCACTTGAAACAAATGTCCGTCGGGAGAGAATACCGTGATAGCGCGATCATACCTTGAGCTGCTCATGATTAATTTCCTTAATAATATAACTTACGATATCACTCAATGGTATTATGATATAACACAGGAAATATACAACGACTGGGCAACAGAAAGTGACAATGTTTTTAACGTTTTGCCGACTCACAGCAATAATCCGATTGCGGTTAATTGTTTTGTAAAAAGAAAACGAAAGACTTGGCTGGACAATATACCATTTTTTAAACACGGAAGTGTGAAGCAGTGAAAATTATGCGATTAAGTTTAATATAATTGTATGATTTCAAATCATAATTTGATTCTGAGGACTTGTAATGAACTCAGAAATTAATTTTGGGGGTACCTGCGTATCGTTTTACACTAGCGTCACCGAAATTTTTATTAATTTTCAATATCAAACATACTGATTTGGGGTGCATATGGTCCTTTGTACTAGACTGTTGTATTTACTTTTGTCTGCACTGATTGTTAATCAGAGTCCTTTAGAGCTATTTTTGGAGTCTTGTGGGACTTCGGTTAGCACAGATGCATCCTTGCTTATTAAGAATATATCATCTGCAAAAGCTGGATGTTACGAGGTTCCATTAAAAATCGTGTCACCTTAGTACACGCTCGTTTTTCTTATAGCGGCTTCACAAGCGTTAAATTAAATAATGTCGTTTAAAGCGCACTACTTTGTCTTAGAGCCCTCTTCATTTTGAATTCAGTTGGCAGCTGTCCTTGAATCCTTGCGTTGATCTTTGTATTCTTTAACTAGCTTTCTTTCTTTATTTAGCTTCACTAAATTAATATTTTTTGATAGAATACGTAGTTCTTTCAGAACTTTGAAAAATTTATTTCTTTGGACTCTGTCATAGGCTTGTTTAAAATCCATAAATAGTTTATGTCTGTTGTAAGGCCTTAGCCAGGATTTAATTTCAGGGGATTCAAACACGTTTTTCAGCATGTATCGATACAATCAAAGCATGCAAGGCTATAATAATGTCCCATTAAAAAATTTAGTTTAGGGGGGATCGGTCCCTAAGATCCGCCCTCTGGATACAGGCATGGTGTGCTGATATTAAATTCGTAGCGTTTCTCATGGATAATATTTAGTGAAAATATATGGTCTGTTGTTGATCTGTTTCTTCTGCATCCCATTGACAATTACCCAGAATTGATTCTACACAAACTTCCTGGCGTTTTGAAAACAATTTTGAAAAACTCGCATACACAACATTTAGTAATTAATGAGATTCTTCTGTAATTAGCACAGTTGCTGCTTTTTTATTTTTTATTATTTTTTTTGTCAATGGTGTGGATGATTGCTGAGCTCCATTCTATCAGCACGTCTTTTTTCTATCACACCACTTACTTTTACCAGTAAATACACATTTTCTCTTGGTTCAACTCCTCCGTATTTGATTAATGCTGCCTGAATGCCATCTTCTCCAGGGCTCTCATTATTCTTTAAAGATTGTATCATTTCATCTACTTCTTCTCTTTCAATATTAATTTCTACTTGGTCTTGGTTTGTCTCTTGCGTTGCTTCTTCATCAATAACTCTCTCTTTCTCAAAGTTAAACGATTCTTCAAAATATTCTGCCCATCTATTTAATATTTTATCTTCTTCTCGTATCAAATTTCTTTTATCTTTACACAGTGACGTTTTTAGTTGGAACTCTCTCTTTTCTTTGGAGAACTCCTAACTCAAGTAGTTTTTCTTTTCCCCATTCCCCTTTCTTTCTTTAAGTAGGTATTTTTCCTGCCTTCGCGAATTTCAGAAATTTTCATACGTTGATCTTGTGTTTTCCTTCGAATCATTATTTCTCTCACATCATTTCCCCTAATCCTTTTTTCCAATCATCATCAAACCATTTAATTATTTTTTCAGGGTTTTTGTTTTCGATGGTCTCGGAAGCCGTGTTGTCTATTTGTTTCTTTAGTTCACCTTTCAAATTTTCTAGGGCTCCAGCTCTATATAAACTTTGGACATTCCAAATGGTCATCGATACAAATCCTTTGTGAAGGCGGCTTTACGCCTTTTTTTTATTTTTCATCGGGTTAATGGCTGTTGCCATTTTTCTAAAAATACGCATGTAGGACATTTTGAGGAAAAAGTGGAAATCTAGAATTCAAATGAATATATTTTGCTTTATTTCTCAATTCCTCCTAATTTGCTGGAGCTGGTTGAAAAGCAATAACTTGATAACGACGGCCCACCAGGGATTTGCCCGGTGACTCTTATGGCCAGTCCGATCCTATCCCCGACACATCCTTAAGAGCTTGGTATTACTTCGAACGAAGAACACGAGCTGTGAACGATGATCGCGAACTACGAACGAAGACCACGACCTAAGAACGATGGTGACGAACTACGGACGAAGAACGGTGACCGCAACTGCGAACTGAAATCGCGAATTGCGAACGACGAACTAAGATCGCGAACTGCCAACCACGAACCAAGATCGCGAACTGCGAACGATGATTACGAAGTGGGGTGGGGGAGAAAGAAAGAAGAGAGAATCTGAACGAACGGGCCATTTTTGCGAATAGTCTAAAAAGACCCGTTCGATCATTAACGATCCCTCTCTAGCTCACGTGCTGTCATTCCCTATTGGCGGGATTATGATCACCGATTGTAGCTATGTTATCTTTCGATGTTTGACTTTAAAAGCACAAACCGTATGTACGACTTGACCTTGTTTGGCGCAGAATTATATTTGCTCTTCTTACGCCATAAAAATCTAACCGACCTACTTTAAAGCTTTAAACATGGCTAAATATATGAAGGCTGTAAATATTGAAAAGTTCGGTGGCCCTAAAGTTCTAAAGCTTCAGGAAATCGAAGTGCCAGGTATTTCGAAAACAGAGGTATATTTAAAACCTTGCTTTGTTTGTTTGTTTGTTTTTTGGTTTTACGGCTCAAAGACTGTAGCTCAAAAACTGTAAACTCAAAAGACTGTAGCTCAAAAACTGTAAACTCAAAAGACTGTAGCTCAAAAACTGTAAACTCAAAGATCAGTTTCAGGGTCTGTCCCGGCGCAGCCGGGACTACAGTTTCGAGGAACCAAACCCCGGACTACAGTGAGCAGTGCGATCTTTTATGAGATCTCTGAGTAAGCGTTCTTTTTGCACTGCTGGGAGTCGAACCCGGATTAGCCGCGCAATAGGAGAACGCGTTACCACACTGCGCCACCGCAGGGCCTTTGCTTTAGAATTAGACATGACTTAGAATTTCAGTTTAATGTAAAAAGTTACTCTTATGAAGCCGATGGTACGATGGTACCGGATCTTATAAATAATAATGTTATTACCTCTAATAGTCTGGCTTCACTATTCCTTCATTACTTTTCAACCTTCATATAAACCGACTCATATTTTAACCTAACCCATTTTCAACCTAAAGATTGAAAAGCAATGAAGCAAGAGTTATGGATGTAACGATATTATTTAAGATCCTATTTTAACATGAAAGAATTTTCATCATCAGTGCATATTACGTCCTTGTTTTTGTCGCCAATTGTGCCAACCACTTCTCGGTTTATGTCATCGTGACTTATCATTTTGCATGTATTTCTGGTCGCCATGATAGAATACCATTTACAAATAGACATACTTTTATATTTTCAGACTTTTTATATTCTATTCTTAAAAATACTTATCTACGTATGAGCTTTGGAGATATGGGGTGGAAAACTGGTTTTAATGTCCATTAAAAATTCTTATAATGCGTTTTCTGGTTTATCGGTGTGGTGTCTTCTGTACATAAACTCTGCACACTATGAGTCACAATGAGATAAAACTTCAGATGTATCCCGGTCGCCAAAACTCGTGTTATACTCGTACAATTGAATCCGAGAGCTCTAAGTACCACGCTTGCTAGTGAATCTCGGCATAGGCAAATCCTGGCTTGTATCTTGGAACTTTGCCAAAACAACAAGCTCTGGGCGATGGTCATGCTTTTCGTATGCAAGGGTTTTTTTTGTGAATCAGTATTTTTCCTGAATCAATGAAAGCCTAATGGGGAGGGGGTACTCCCACATCCCCCACTACCAAAAAACCATCAGTAAAGCACAGAGATGCAATCTCCTGCAAATTGAAAGCTTGCACCAGTAACTGGTAAACAAAAAAAACCCAAACCCACTCACCTCTGTACATGCAGCGGTTAACGTCAACGAAAAAAAAGCAGGACATATTTATGCAAGAAAACGAAACCCCAACAGTTATATTCCGACTTCAGCAAACTTCATGCCACAACATCAGTGAATTTTTTTTCAAACGTTTAGAAAAATTTGCAACTCGCAAAACGTGAATCCATGATGATGTCATCCGATATATTTGCGTATAAAACGTTTCTATATGCAAACAGATTTATACACCAATATAACATTGTTAAACATAATAATTGCATTAAACGTCCTTGTTTTATTATTTATACTTTCATCTATTTCCACAATGTTATTCTCCCCCACCTTTACTCTAGCATTTCTCCAATACACACATATCCATGCACCTTCTACATGGGGAACATTCTGCACTGACGAGACAATTCTGAAGAGCAATTGAAGATTACAGTGAGCAAGGTTGTTCCTAATATGAACCACCATTCCAATCGTCTTATGGCACCCATCATCAATAAAATGTCAAGCAAACACATCAGTCAGTCATTTAATCTTTAGTCCTTTCGTGATGGACCTTAAGCACAGCCATGCGGCATTTCTAATATATCGCCTGTTCTCCAAGTGTTACCGCCAGTCATCCGTACTTTTACGCATTATCCCGAACATTTACGCTTTTATTGTACTTTACGCATGTTTTTGTTGTCTAAAAAATTGTAAGCTTACTTATCCTTTGATTATTTGCGATTCCATTTTGTTTGTTTGTTGAATGAGTGCTGTTTCATGCCCTGAACCCTGTTTTCTATTTTTAATAATTTTAGATGGATTATACTTTTTGGTAATTACCAAATTATGAGCATTCTGCGATTTTGTTTTTACAGGAAAAATGAATTCTCCTTTCATCGTTACTGATCCAGGCAGGCGCGTGGAGAAATGTGATCCGGAATGATCATGAGTGTAAAGTGATGAAAGAGGGGGGGGGTTCCCCTCAGTTTGGTCCCTATGATTCAGGTAAATGTACTAATTGCGTGAAAAATACTAATTGCAATATAATATTGATTCAGCCTTTTACCTATTCAGGCAGTGTACATCGAATGTGATCAGAACAGTCAAGAGTCGCAAAACGATGAGAAGGGGTCTCCTTTCGTCGTTTTTCTTATGTAAAATTTTGAAGATATATAATAAAAAATATCATAAATAAATTTTTTAACGATAACTCAGAAAACATCCTACACTAACATTAACTAATGATTCTGCAAAATGTCAACAAACAAACAAAATGGCATCTTGCAAATAATCAAGGATCGTAAACTTACGATTTTTTAGACAACAAAAACATTATAAAGTTACGATAAAAAAAAAATCACAAATGGCCGACAGAATAATACGTAAGTACTGGTCATCCAAATATGCCCAAATAGGAGTCTACACCTGAAAAGGAGTCTACACCAAATAGGAGTCTACACCTGAAAAATATGTAACCTTGAACGCTGTGCCGACGCTTTTTAACGTACTTATTGCAATGCATGTGCCCATGCAAAGGGTATAGTTATGTACCAAAAATCCCTTCAGCTCATTTTAAGAGCATATAAGGAGTTTTGGCGACGTCCTTGGTGACAAAGACGTAATATGCACCGTCCCTGATTTTTTTTTATGTAATTTTCAGACTTTTGTTTATGTTTTTAAAAATCTTTGTAGGTTTTGGTAAAAATTAAATCTTCTGGAGTGAACCCTGTTGACACATACATGAGGGAAGGAGCATTTTTACGTTTACCGGAATTACCGTATGTTCCTGGTAAAGATGGTGCTGGTATAATAGAAAGTGTTGGCTCAGACATTTCCAAATTTGAAGTAAGTACACATAGTAGTGGGTTGAAACAGCATACAAATTATTAGCGCTCTTTTTACAATGCGGTAACTGCTTCCGTTTTGGGAATTTTGTGTTTACATGCATTTTTCTTACTTTAATTCTTGTTTTCTTCTACTTTTTTAATATTTTTTTTTTTTGCCTAATTTCATGGTTTTGATTAAAGAAAATATTTACAGGGCTTCCGATTGCTGGCAAGGACCCCTCCTCATTGATGGACCATGAAACTCATAGTGGCTCCCCATGTTCTTTAATTCCGTTTTTTCTTAATTTTTTCTTGTTTTTCTGTAATTCCGTAGTGTTAATTAAAAAAACAACCACCAAGCTCCAACTTGGCCTTTCCTCATTGATGGACCGTGAAACTCCTTTGCATCCTTTGATTCTGGTTTTCTCCTTTTTTCAATAATACCTTTTTTTTCTAATTTAAATACAACACTTTTTTCTTTAAAATTTAAATAAACTTTTTTTTTTTTCCAAATTTAAAATCAACTTTTTTTTAACTTAAGAAGGAAACATTCGCCGAAATGAACGTTGTTACCGTATTGTAAAAGAGCACCAAATTATTTTTACATCTGTCTTGTAAGTTTTTTATAGTCCTAAGTTATTTCCAACGTCAGTCTACCAAAATTTATTTTAACTACTACTTCGTTAGGGAAATCCTTATTTTCTGTGTGGTTTTATGGAAAATAGCTGCAGCAGTATCTCAGTGTAAATTCTATGGTTTTGAGCTCCATTTTTCTCCTTTCTTCTGCGTAATGAATGAACCATACTTTTTTTTTTTAAAAGTGTGTTGTTAAGCATGTGGTATTTGTTTAGAAGTATTTCAGAAATCATTACAGGCAAGGTGCTTAACTAAAAGAATACATAGACACTGTGAAACCATAAATACTTATCAATGTAAGATGGAAAATTCAGGTAGATTGCTTGGAATCGTTCATAAAGAATCATCCATATTACTTTCAGATCATGGAAACAGTATGGAATAAAGGAGTTGGTCAAGTCATAAATGATCAGATGATTAATGAAGATGTAAAAGATTTGTTACAGCTCTTAAATCCTATTGCCCCCTGTGTGAGATTTGAAAATATGACTTTTCTATCGCATATGCTTGTGAAATTTGGTTAACCGTAATAGATGATAATAATCTCATGGAAATGAATCAAAAAAGGGTAAAAAGTAAACTTTATCAGGCAATAACTCAACATCATATATGCCAGTTTATATGCTTAGTACATGTGATCTAAATTGTCACATGAGCAGGAAGAAAATACTAGGAAATTCATGTAGTTAATCCAAATGTTGTGCTTTCCATCACAGTCTTTTAAGCTACATTATCTTGCCTTTTCCGAAATATATTACTCCAATAAAATCCCAGAAAAAGTTCCAGCTTCTACGTAGTGGTGTAGTTTAATGAAAATAACTAAGAATGAAGATTTTGGAACTCTTGTTTACTCAGTGATGGTATTGCCTGCAATACTGATGGGCTTGGAAGAATATTTCTATCAAGCTTTTCGTCTATTCATAATAAAGAAATTGTTTGAATTAGGAAATAGCAGGAAAACTGATCTTTTGCTATAGACTGCTTTATCGAAAAGATCAGCCTGAACTTAAATGCTAGTGAATTTGCTATGATGTAACCTTTGAATAAATACTATACACATTGTAGCGAAACCTATTTTACTTTAAAATGCAGTCTCTTTTACAATTTGGGGTATTTTGACAAGTTTTTACTCACAGAATAATTGTTTCCTGGGTTTCTGCTAGTTATTGCCACTTCTATGGCAGAAACTAGTTTTTACTATTCTGGTTATAACCAGTGGTTTTAACTGCCTTGGCTGAAACTTGCCAACCCTGAGTTAAACTGCTTAATAATGAACTCAAAAATGACAGAATGAACACTTAAATATTTAATTAATGCAAGTTTCTGATTCTGAGTTACTGATTCAGGAAAATTACTGGGTTACAAAAACGTCTGGAAAATAATATTCCATTATGTAAGACGGTTGTCATAGCCGATGGCGTTTGGATAACTCGCGAGTTTTACACCGACCTTGGCGAGATAATAATCTCGAGGGCCACTATAACAAACACCATTTTTTCTCATATCCTGGGAATTGCAAAAACTACACAGAAATGTCATTAATATACTGCAACGACTTTCGAAGGCATACAACCAACTCTTCTTTTTGAAATGACTGGGAATTCCCCAATACTGGTGTTTTACTCCCACTGTTGAATTACACTAGAAATGGGTTTTCCCATTTTGCCATACTACACTGGAAATCTACTTTTCTGAAATTCAGGATTTTTTCATGCTGTAGGAGTGAATACTGAAAATGGGGTTTAATAGAACTCTCAGCTGTTAATAGAGGCAGTGACATATGGACATTACTCCAGATGAAGGACAGTTGCTGGTATGTTCGAAAGTTTGGGTGATTAATTTCATGGGCTATTTTATCAATGTTTAACCTTTTGTACGTATGCAAAAATCAGTTTAATTTCTGGCAAGAAAAGTTGTCAATGTGAGCTTGAATATGTAAGACCAATAATTGAACATGCCTTTGGAAAATGAAATAGTGATCCGTTGTTATGAATACTACTCTGGAGACAGTATGATGATTAATGACATAGGAAAAGGGGGGGTCAAGTTCCCTCGTTGCACAGCAAGACATGTTGTCCTGTTTTATGTCATATCTGTCACAGAGCTACGTAAGCTCCCCCCTCATGATGTTTGAATTGATACATCCCTGGCAATGATGTAGTGGTAGTGTGCTTGACCACTGTGCAGGTAATCTGGATTTGATCCCCACAATTTCCCAGTTTTCATAGCAGATTAGTAGTGCAGGATTTTGTTTCCTAGGTGAAAGTGAGGTTCAGGTTCCTCGGAAAATTGTAGGCCCTGGCACAGCATGTGATCTTAGCTGTCCAGTACAGGATTTTGTTTCCTAGGTGAAAGTGAGGTTCAGGTTCCTCGGAAAATTGTAGGCCCTGGAACATCATGTGATCTTAGCTGTTCAGTACAGGATTTCGTTTCCTAGGTGAAAGGAGTTCAGGTTCCTTGGAGTATTGTAGGTCCTGGCACCACAACTTATTGGTAATCAGTCAAGTGCTGTTACCAATTGAGCTACAGGCGATGATCAAACTTCCCTCCGAAAGCGAATATAAAACTTCACTAATGACAAGTTTCTAATTAATGGGACAGTGCTTGGACTGCGTTTTAAACTAAAGCAGTAAGTCAGAGACTAAACGGCCAATAGGTAAGACTAGCATTGATATTTATTAAAGTCAGCAATTCTTATCATAGCCGATGATGTGGTAATATTAGAAGATAAATTATTGTGGGTGTAATTAAATCGGGGTTCTGCTCCTATGGGGTACCGATAATTCATTATTTTCTTTGCAAGTAGTTTTTCATCTTAGTTAAAATGTTATTATTAATATTGTTATATTTACATGGGATGTGTTAATTATAGAAAACAAATAAGTTGCCATTAGTACCTGTAGTAATTGAACTTCTAAGAGATTAATTATTTTGTTGTTTCTAAAGGTAGGACAACGGGTATTTGTGTGTTTATCGAAAACTAAACAGTTTGGAACCTGTGCTGAATATGCAGTTGCGAATGAGTTGGATGTTTTTCCTCTGTCTGATCGTCTAAGTTTCGATCAAGGGGCTGCTTTAGGCATCCCATATTTTACAGCTCATCGAGCACTTATTTTGAAGTAAGTGTTTTATCCCTTAATAGTATTTGAAAAATATTCTATAACATGGTTATTTTATTAAAAAAACAAACAAACCCCAATATATGCACCTATACAATCTTATGAGGTGTTTTTCACATGCTATATGTTTATAAGGCAATATATAGTGAGATCTGTTTATATTAACATGTCGCAGATTTGAAAAAGAAATTGCCATAGGCGTTATTGTTATTGACAAAAGGGAGACTAATGTACTCTATATCTGTTGGGAACCATGGAAGACATGGATGTAGACAGATTATTGTTGTATCTTTATAGACACATTCCAATGTATATGTAGTCAAGCACGGCTAATTTGAGCAATCTGCAGGTTAAGTTTAGTTCACTATTTAACTATATTAAGAATTTCACGCTTTTTACGAACACAAAAGCAGAATCTCGACAAATACGAGAAAAATATCTGTCCAACTTTAATGCGATTTTCCCTTTTTCTGTACCATTTTTTATTTTTTTCTGACAAAAATGGAGGAAAAGGAAACGTCCGTATTGTACACGTCTTAAATGCATACGTAAAATATACATGTAAGAAAATATAATTAAGAGAAAGAAAATACAAAGTAATTATTTCAAAATTTAATAATAACTTCTAGAAGGAGCTATCTGTGCAATGGAAGGTCTACTTTCGAAACGACTATTTACGACTTCTACTCTTTATTAACTGATTCACTTTCTTAGTTAATTTAACAAAATTCGTAAAAAAGTTCTGAAAAAAGACAAAAAGGGATTTAAATTTTCGATGGGAGCCACAGGCAGATATTGCCTGTTCACAGGCTTTTTAGACAAAAAATGCCTATAATAAATCCCTTTTTAAGATCTGTATCTGCTGTAGATCCTATATGCAGACAGAATTATCTTTTATTAAAACTCGTGAAAGAGTTGCCTCAACGTATAAAGAACTTAATTTTACCAGAGGAAAGATAAAATTTTGTCTCGGAAGTTTAGAAACGTCAATCCGATTCGCTTCATCTGCCGAAAGAAAACGAGCTTATTGGTTAATGGTGGGTAGAATTGAAAAAGGCATCTAAGTATCCACTGCACTCAGGGATGGTATGTGCCCTACTGACTTGCTTCCGTGGTCTAAAAGTAGAATCTAGTTTCAGCATAATGAACAGTGTCATCGCTTCAGGCAGCACCAGGATCAGTGTTTCCACTTTTGATGCCATACAGTCAATAAAATATCATCTTCTGGCTGAAAATAAATCTTCCGTTGCTTATTTTAGTAAGAAGGATTTTCTACAAGAGCCTGTAGAACCAAACCTAGTTAAAAATTTAAGGTCTGCGTGCAAATCCTATGAGGATGAGAAGCTTCAAAAAAGAGAAGTTAGACAAAAAAGAATGGTGGATCTCCAACAGTCTAAACAAACATCTTTATAAAAAAAAGTAGCCAAAAAGCTATATGCAAAGGCAGAATAAAACACAGAGACTCAAACATCTAAAGAAAGTTCATAAAAAAATCAACATTAGTTGAAAAAAGGAGCCCAAAAAACAGCCGAAGACGTTCCAGAAATACAGAAGTCCCCATTTTAGTGGAAGAAAAGGCACAAAACTATACTGAGCCTTAAAAAAAAAGAAAGTGTTTATTCATTGAAGAGAAGGGCATAAAAGACAGCCCTGTTCATTCAAAGAAGCCAGTTAGCGGCTAGCTACACTGTGCAGATTCTTCAACAAAGGAAGGTACGCTAACAAAAAAACGTAAAGAAACAGCTTCTTTTACATATCAAGGAAATATTTGAAATGGCTGCCAGAGAAAAGGATTGACCCTTTAGTAGTAAAACCGATGCTCCGATAGATACTTTGATCTATGTAATTAATACCTAATAACGTATAAGAAGCTTGAAATACAGAAATGCAATTTTTGTGTTGTGAATAGTCTTTACTACTTAGCAGGAATAGGCAGATTCTTGTGCTCCACTTTTTTTTTAGGCTTAAGCTATTTTAACTTTCTTTTAGCTTCACCCCCCCGCCACACATTATTAGATAAGAGCTGTTCATGTTGCTACAGGAGTGCCGCTGGCAAGTAATTGTTTAAAAACGTCTTTCATGCATAATTTGTTTAGATTTTCTTTTTCAGTCTTTTTTGGTTTTTTGCCAATCTCATCCTTGCAGTTGTAAACTGTTCATTTTATTTTATATTTTACTCAAAGATTAAAACATCGTTATTAACTGAAATTATGATATTCTTACTTATAAATTTTATGGAAAATAGGGGGGTCCTTTTATTTAACTATATAAAAAAAAGCATTTTAATAATAACCCCACACCTATCTATCTGGGATTTCCTAGGGTGCACCTAGGAATATCACCGGACACACTAGTGTGCCTGGGCACGTCCTTTGAGAACCACTAATATGCAGTAAAATCTGTTTATCGGAGCGATTTTCAACTGGTGTGTCACAAGAGAACTTTTAAAACATGAAATACCTGATTATTTAGTCACATGCACTAACCTCATTTCTCTGAGATTTTCAAGTAAGAAAATGGCAACAGCCAACACAAACGCTGTATATAATGGAACGGTGGTCAATTGTTCCAAAAAACAATAAATTAGCAAACCAACTGAGCTAGCAGGCAGCTTTCAGATTGCCCACTGGCACATCCGAGCAGACCAAGATGTGCTCATTGTATACTGTTTAGAGACACTGCTTGTCATTAATGTTTTGAAGATCGATCAAAATTATGTCTATTTTTATTTATTGTTATTTGCCTATTTTTACCTTTTTAATCAGATTACCAGAAAATTTATTTTGTGATATGCCGCAGAATTTTGGTAATTAGTTTTGGTGTGTTGCAATATGAAAAAGGTTCAAAATGACAGGTCTATGACAATACTGAAGGGACCAGACAGGGGCAGACTGGGTCCATACCTTGGATCATTGAAGGGGCCCCGAGTTCTATAGTCCATGAGGGCTCAAGTTCTATCGCCCATAAGTGCACACCAGGCCGGCAGCCCAGTCTATCCCTGGGACTAGGAAAAAATAATAATATAGGTCATTTATTATTATAGATAAGGGTGAACA
>QLNU02014802.1:98540947-98552256 GCA_006491805.2 Dysdera silvatica
AATATTAAGTCCTTCAACTTGATAACTCAATATATGTTAGGTGTATAGTATGTCAACTTTGTGGGCCTCTAAAATATTAGTTGTCCTGGGCCTTTCATTTTCTCTGGAAGACCCTGATATGGTGGTCTGTTAGAGAACAAAGAACTCTCGAAAAGGAGGAAAGCAAAAAAGAGATGATAGTGTCCCTAGCCGTATTTCATTATTTTTTTTTTTACTTAGCCTATTTCTGGAAATTCTAAAACCGTGGTCACACATGGATTGTGGTGAGTGAGAGAGAGCGAATTCTTTTCCACCAACCAAGAGAGTGGCGGTGCTGCTCTGATGGCATTTTTTGCTTTTACCCGGTATCATAATAAAGATGTCATTTTTGACCAGTCATCCATATCTCAAATTGAATTCCTTCCACAGTCGATGTTTGCCTCGATTACAGATAAAGAATTAGCAACTTAGAAGATGCAAATTTGTTTCGATGCAATGAATGCAGTAGTTTGGTTTTAAACTTGATTAAATTTAATTATTTTGATTTATTAACATTTATATTTTTATAGTGCTATGATCTGGTGATGAAATTCACAGATGAAAAATTGAGTAAATCATGGATATATATATTCGTCATACTCGCCACTAAGAACTGGCGATCATGGCATATATATGTCCATCATACCCATTTAAGGAAGTTAATATTTTTTAAGTTGGGGGAAGAGTTTTCATGTTCCTGATATCTCACCTGATCTAGTGAATAATTTTTATAATGAAGTTGATTTTAAAAGAATATTATATATATAGCTTGAGCTCACCAGTATAGTACCCACCTTAATGCCCCAAGAATTCACAAACAACCCCCACTGGCTTTATGTCTTGACTAATATTTGGAAATTGTGTTATCCCTTTAAGGGCCATGTCTTACAAATCTTAACCTGAAGAGAAGGAACATCAAAACAATACAAAGTTTCACCAGGAGATTGCATAACAACAGTTATTTGAACACTCCCTTTGTTAAGTGAAATACCTTCACTTGACAAAGGGAGCAGTTGGCTCCCGAAACGTCGTGTTTTAAACCTTACGCCAGTGTCGAAATAATTGTTGTATGACACTGCACAATCCATCACGTACTAAATTTTGTGAAGTGTTTCCAAAACGTATGGTAACAGGGCAACTGACCTGCCGCTATGTTGTTTAAGGTGTTTTTTAGGCCATGTTAATTTTCCTGAATCAGTAAAGGAGTTGCATCAGTGGAGGGGTTAATGAGGGGGGAGTCCCTCCCCCTCACTTCGGACTGTGGCCTTGCTGCCAATTTTATCACATTTGAGTTATGTCTGAATCTGTAAAATGTTGAGTGCTAGGAAAAAAAGCATTAGAACAGCCTGATGTTCACGACTGTCTGGATACAGCGAAGTCAAAAACAGGAAGTACTAACCTTTATTGGTCTTGATTGGACATGTGCGGGAATATCGAAAATATTTGTTTAATTCATGCCACCTTTCATGCACCACTAGTAAAAGGTATTATTCACGTTAGTCCTAGTTCGCAATCTTGTCTGTTTCCTACATACCGGTCACTCATACACCGACGCAATTAAACCCTCATTCACAGCCCACTCCACTCATAGCAGTTCCACCAAAAAAAAAAAAGTTAACTGTTCAGACATAACACAATTCACTGAACAAACAAACCACAGCAAAGAATGATGAAGCTCAGAAGAGAGGTGTGGTGATGACATCAGAAAGAATATGACATTGCAAGCCGATGTACTGGAAATCTCAACCAATTTGAGGTAAGAAAACTAGGTAACAGACTGTGCAGTAGTACCAACTCTTGTTATAAAAAGTTGTTCCCATCTCTCTGTAGCCCAGCCAGTTAAAGCATTCCAGTTCTTACAGAGGGTCTGGGACAGGGCGTCATTTTCTTCTCTATAAATACAACTCTGCCTTTAGCTCACGTGCATGGGTGCAGAAAACGTTCTATATCCCGGTGATTATAAATACAAAAGATAAATAAATATCTGTAGTTACCTTTTTGTACTCGTTAGGCTTTCATGACTCACGGAAAAGTTAGAATGTGCTATTGTTATAAAACTCATTTTTTAATAATCATTATTTTTAAAGAAAACGTTACGATTAGCTTTATTTGAGTGGCTATATCATTTTTTCTCCATAAATTTGTAAATAGTATATTTGGTGATGTGGATTTTTCGTAGGAGTTAACTGACGATAAGAAAATCGATGTGATCATTGAAATGTTGGCCAATGCAAATCTCAACAAGGATTTGCAGTTACTTGCAGATGGTGGCAAAGTTATGGTAAATTTATGATTTGATTACCTCAGAACAATGATACAGTAGTACTTTTTCCTATCTCCATTTTGTTATAGATGTTATTTTGTTACGTAGGTTGTTGGTTGCCGGGGCTCTGTGTCTATTAATCCCCGTGAAATGATGGGTCCTGAAACACAGATAATTGGCGTTGCACTAATATCGGCTTCAGCAGTAAGTTGTTTGTTCAATCAGCACTTCATTTGAAATATATTGAGGGATCCATTTGTAACTGTATGATAACTTAACCATGACGTAATGATAACTTCAACCATAACTTAATGGTAACTTCAATCATGATTTATAATAGTAACTTCAATCTGGATGTGATGCACCAAACAAGAGACATGCAGATTCATATTTAAAGTGTACAAAGGAAAAATTGATAGTCCAAAAAAGTTTTGGCGCAGTATGGCCCAGATGCTCTTGTGCCATAAAACACCTAAACAAACAAAAAAGTTAGGCCCTGCGGTGGCGCAGTCTGGTAACCCGTTCTCCTAGTGTGCCGCCAATCCGGGTTTGGCTCCCAGCAGGTCAAAAAGAACGCTTATTCAGAGATCTCATGAAGATCACACTGCTCACTGGGTTTGGTTCCCTAGGCCTTAAGAGGTTCGGATTCCTCGGAAAACAGTAGGTCCCGGCGCAGCATGACCACTGTAGTCTTTGAGCCGTAAAACCAAAAAGAAAGCCAAAAAAGTTGAAAATGGGATATCGATAATACTGCATGCTCCTTACTGTTAGTCAGTTGTGTCATGTGAAATCATTGCAGATGAAAACTCAACACTGTTCAGTTTATAGATGGTTTAACGAACCATAAGCAGTGGGAAATTTAACTGTCCAACTCGGCTAAGGTAAAAACCATCATAATCTGTTTGAGTTATAATTAACAGACATACACTTGATGTTCTGGCTCACATTGTTGTTTATCACTGTGATTCAGATGACAGCATTATATTGTGTTGTTTTAGATAGTTTTTTGTGGTAAATTAGTTCTCTTTAATTACAATATGGATTCCTTTTGAACAAAGGTCCATTATAAAAAGTGGATTATAATGAAATGCTGCGACCAATTCATTAAAGACTATTGCGATTAATAATGATATGCCTAGGTCTAGGTATGCCGAATATTGCTTGTCAGCATGCTGTAAATCATTGTGTTTTGAAGTATGATTGCATAATGCATAAAATTTTCCTAAACATTTTATTTAGTTTGTTATAAAATCTAGGAGGAAAAACCAACATAGCCCGATTGTCATTTAATTAAATAATTAATTGTGCAAGTAAATTAAAGCCTACAGGTTTTGCAATTTCAGGGTGAAAACAGCAAGCATTCAACCAATATTTGAAAAATATCATTTCTTCGATAGATATATCTGACTTTAAGTGTTTGAAAGTTTATTTTTTTCCTTGTAAAATTTCAGTTTTTGGACCATGTTGGTTTTTCCTCCTGTTCCTTCCCATCGTTTATATAGTAAAACGCATAAGAACTTATGTACTATAATTTGACAAACCGTGTCTTGGTACAAAATAGTGATCTTGGTTATTGTATTGCCATTTCCAGGTTTGCCATTTGTCTTGCTGTATATGCAGTTATGTATATATACATAATATGCAGCTGTATATATAACGTTATGTATTAAGAGTTATGTAACGTTTAAGTTATTGGACACACATTAGTTAGTTTGATTCTAAGAGGTATAAGGGCGGTTAGAGTGCACTATAAGCCCTAAGCACTGCCGACGATGTGTTACAACTTATGGTAACACCTTCTGTAATCTCAATGCATTATGCAGATATCTTGTGAGTAACAAAAACATTTTGTTCTCTTACGTGCTGCCGTTTCATTTCTCATCCTTTCTATGTATTATCGCATGAAATGGCATTTCCAACCCCACATTTCTATATGATTCTAATTTGCCTTTGTTCAATTTTCCCCTTTCAGAAATTGGTACATGCTTAGCTGAATTACTCTGTATAAAAAAAAAATTCTTGTTTAAGTGGGTGAATGCTATCTCTGTCCACCCACCCCTCGATTAACTGATTGGTATGAACCACCACAACGTATATTTTTATTCATAGGAGGAAATGGAAGAGACATCTAGTGCCATTTTGAAAGGTATCGAAGACGGTTGGGTTAATCCTGTAATTGACAAAAAATACTCAATGGAGCAAGCTGCAGATGCCCACCATGACATCATCCATTCCAAAGGGGCCAAAGGAAAAATTGTCATCACTATCGAGGACAGTTAAATCTGTTCGTTACTTTTGATGACATAATGTCACTGCTGAAGATGTTTAACATTGTAATTGACTGTTTACGATACTTGATTTTTGGTGCTTATTTTATAAATTATACTTTTGGTAAAATAAACCTTCAAATGTTATTTTTTGAGTCGAAAGAAAGAAAGCATGAAAGCTTTTTAGAGCTTAATAAAAACTTACTTCTCTAATGACTATTAAAATTATTTTATTAATTCACTGGTGCTATTCTTTTCCATCTTGATGATTGGAATTCTCCTTTTGGAATTTTTCAAAACCTAACCAGATGGTTAGATTTACCTCTTTTTTAACACTTCCCCCCACCTTTTCTACGCTTTTAGGTCACCTTGTTTTTTAGTCTTGACCTACGCACCTTAGTGGTGGTTATTTTAATACAAAAACAAAATTTTATGTATATTTGAACATTCTCTATCCTTTTCTAGTGGATATACAGGGTTATATTGTAAAAGTGGTCCACAGTTTCAACCATGGGCGCCGTTAGCGGGGGGAGACCCATCCCCCCAATTTCAAATGAAAATTTTGTAAGTTCAATAGATAACTTCGTTCAAAATTTTATTTTTTGTTTTTAAATCTAAGGAGTATGATTATATTTTTCGGCGTAGTGTATTTAGTACGAAATAAAAAAATACGCTTTGTCATTTATTTGATGTAATTATACCTTTTGTTAGATTGCATTATATAGCTCTCTTTTCTGCATGGCAGCGTTTTCATTGACGTGTTATTATTTCAACTTTCAAGTGGAACGTTTTTAATAACGTTACAACTACATTTTCCCAATTTTAATTTCGCAAGCTCAAGGAAATTTTTGGCCCTCTACGCTCATTATCAACGACATAAATTAAAGGGACTGGCATTATTACCATCAGTATAATAAATACGAAAGTTAGTAAGGAGCATTGTATATGAAAATGAAATTAGAAATGTAAATAGAATATTCATTTTATGGTAAAGTGAACGTCATCAAGCAGAAGCACATTTTAAATTAAACACTGCTTTATTGGTGTTTGTTAACACTGTAAAGGGTTGTTATAGTAAGTCTTTAACCAGAATTTTTTTTAGGAGAGAGACAAAATTTCTACAGTATTGCTAATGAATAAGTATTAGTAGCAAAAACATTTTGGAGGGGGGGCTTGGGACTACCCACTGGCTATAGCCCTGTTTAACAACAAGCTACCTCCCATTGGTATACTGCCCCAATATTTTTATGCAGTCAGCGCCCTTAGTTTCAACATTTTATAAATCTAAAACAATTTAAGGCACGCTGCGTGGTTTTGCATAGTCCTCCATCAAGAATATGTGTGAACTAAACAAATACCAAAGCAGAGGTTCTCAAATTGTGCCCTGTGAAGATATTCGAAAGAAAATTAAAATAAATATGATAAGATCTTCCAAAATTATATATATATGCAGCCATGAACTGTATATGGGTAGAAATTACTTAGTAGATAAATTATTTATTATTAGAATAGTTAAATTAATTTTATTAAATCATCAAAACAGTCATCAAAGCCATAAAGTAGATAAATTATTTAGTTATTAAAGTAGAAAATAGTTATTAAAGTTATTATTAATAGTTATTGAAGGTTTTTAATTGGTAATTAATAGTTATTACAGGTTATTAATTAGTTATCTAGCTAACGTTTAGTTGTTAAAGTATTAAATTTATTAGTTAGTTATTAAGTAGATAAATTAGTTAGTTATTAAATAGTTAAATTAATTTTATTAAATCATCAAAACAAAGACGTCATCAAAATCATCTGACAGCCATCGAAGTCAAATGCAACAGTAGTTGAACTTAGCTCATTGTTCATGTGGCGCCTGAATAAACAGAAATAAAAATCCAGAAACCCTGTTTGGCATCTAGACCAAGGTAGGAAACCTAACAGATAACAATACATCTCAGCTATTTCCACAAACAGTAAGTTTACTATTCTAGTATTTTAAATCTATCGGATTCTATTTAGCTGCTTTATCAGATCCAGCGTGTTAACGTGACCTAATTCATCAATTAATTTATTTATATTGTATTTTCAATAAATGTATATAAATTCAAGGTACTTGAGATTATAAATAATAAAAGGGTGAATTTTTATTAATTATTATAAAAGAAGAGGGTAGATATGTGATGTGGGCCATAAGAGAGCTTCCAAATTGTGGACAAAATAGCCGTTTGTACTTTTACATATAAGTTCATATTAATAGCTGCAGATACTCCCTTTACCCTAAGGCCGCCTCTAGGTAAAAATATGTTTTAGAGCAGCGGTCGCCAACCTTTCGGACCTCACGGACCACTAAATTCATAATTTTAAATCCCGCGGACCACATTTCGTGAATTTAGTGCAATATAAAGGTGAAAATTGTCATTCAGAATATGAGAATTTCTTAGAATATTATTTTTGTTTTATTATTAATAAAACATTAAAAATGCAAATAATGTCCAGATTTTGCTGCGGACCACCAGTTGGCGATCGCTGTTTTAGATAACTTTTGTAGTTTCTTTGCATCTTATGCTGAAAACTGAATTTCCGGATTATCCGAAATTGGGTCCGCTTCGTTTATTTCGTATAATCGAGGATCGACTTGAATTTTATAAGGCCATGGGAATCGATTTTGCTTCAAACGTGAAACGTTTGACAACGCATTTTCAAACGCGAACGTTTTGCTTCAATTGTGCCGACAACAAATAGATACGTATATATATGGGTAGAAATTATACGTGTATACGGGAATTAATACATACGGGAAGTTTTGTTTGTTTGGATGTTTTATGGCGCAAGAGCATCTGGGCTATACTGCGCCACATACGGGAAGTAAAACTTCATAAATATTAAGTTCTTTGTTTCTTTTTCTGTAATTTTAAAACCTCTTCCCTATTCTTGAGAAGCTAAAATTTTTTTAAAATACGTAAATTAACTTCTGTCAACAAAAATTGCCCACTTTTAACTGCTGGCGCAGTATAGCCCGGATGCTCTTGCGCCATAAAAATCCAAACAAACAAAACTTTCAATTGCAAATGTATTATTTCTTTGGATGGAAATTTATAGGTGCAAAATATGACTAATGACCGCTAAGTTTGTACCCTCCAGTAGGTGGTGTATCAGGGCAAAATTCCTCTATTTTGATGGAAAAGTACTGAAAGATTATCAACAATTGGTAATTGCAGCACATTTAAAAAGCTCATAATTTTGCTGGTTGACGACGCATCAAGGACGAAATCGCACATCGAAAAAAAAATGTTTTTAAGTTCCAGAAACGGGTTCCAGATAGCGTTTTTTCATGGAATAGAATCATAAATTGCATAAAACAATTAAATGTGTATGTTGAATAGGTAAATTTACTTTTGAATTAATCTGCACGCCTCTGCGTGTGTAGATAACGAAAGCATAAGGGGGAAATATCCCGAAATATATGCCGCAAAATCTCGGCTAAAATCGTGCGCTATTTTTTAAAGTATTGTGAGGAAATTTTTCAGAAATTTTAGTACAACGCTGCAAGTTAAAAATTATTCAAAATATGGTAAAACTGCGAGTTCACATAAAAATTTAAAAACTTTCGATGCTTTGTAAAACAGCCATTCCTTACTACAAATATAGTGCCTAGAAGGAATAGTGTTCCGACTCCTCATCGAACCAATGGTAAAAAATAGAAAAAGAAATTAAACTTCGGGAAGGTGGACACATGTTACATCTGCTGTGTGTGAATTTTTAATTGCAAGGCAAATTAATTTTTTTGTTAATTAAAGTCAAATGTAATTAATGTGTAGAAAATAAAGTTACATTGTAATTGTATGTCTTCTTTGCAGCTTGCCAAAATATTCACGGAGTAATTAGGTAAGTACTTCATTGACAATAATTACTTCTCATTTCTCACTGTGTGTGATTTAGAGATACTTTTCAACCCTATTATTCCTTTCAGAATTTAAACGTAATATAATAATTATCTATCCCTTTCCTTTTTAATGGCTCTTTGTTTCATTTTGGAAAACGCCACATTAAAAAAATAAACATAGCTATATTCAACTATGATTAAAATTATCTAAATTTGGAATCTGTAAAAATTTGTGTTGATCCTTATTTTAAGCAATACCAGAAGGAATATCGCTTTGTCTTTTTTTTTAGTCATCTTTTTTTTTCATAAAAAAATATTTTTTTCAAAAAATATCTTTTTTTCTACCAATTGAGTGAAGCTGATATTTTCAGAAATATAATACATGTTATTTATGCGTACACCTTTTTTCTCCAGTCGTTAGGTTCAAGATTTTACGTGTGTTTTCCCACACACAGGAAGAAAACCTTATATGTACATGAAACGAGATTTTCACATAAAGTTTTCCCCACACCGAATATATATCTTATATACTTAAAAAAGCAGATTTTAAATTACAGGAATGGTGCTGATATATCTTTCTCGTTAAAATTCATCTCCCGAAGTCTTAGAATTATATATATCAACGTTTTCCGGAGAGGATTTGATTTCACACATAGATTTCTTTCTCCATTAGAACTCTTTCCAAGATATCAATATCACGTAACGTACTTTCGGATACAAAACAATTCAGATGCATATCGCTTCCAAATACCGCGATTATTGATAGCACTAGAAAAAAATTACGAGCTAAATCAGAGACATTAAAATTTAGCAATTCCCAATAAAACAAAATTTCAGACATTTTATCATAACCGCCCTCTTCTTCATATAAACTGAACTTGGAATAAACAACCTCTTCCATTTGAGAAGAAAATACCTTGTCGAAAGCAGAATTAACCTCTTTATCTATTCCGGAGTCGTACAAATTTTCGTGCTTTGACTGATTCATAGATTTTTCAATCTTATGGTATACAGATATAATAGAAATAGCAGCAAACTTAGATTCTACAACAAAACAGGACATCTAACCTTTCAGCTTTAACAGTTTCTTCCATCGGGAGGGATTCGGGTGTATTGACTTCTCATTTATTTCACCCTCCTTTAGGATTTTCATGCGATAAAACTTTATATGATCCGTAGAACTTTGAATTGTGAGGTTGCCTTTAAAATGACTGGATGAAGTGGGAAATGTATCCTCGATGTTTAACCACTACTTTTCATTGTAGAGAATCTGAAAGAATTGGTCAGGTTTCAGAACGCCTTGACGAGCTGAGTACCACCATAGATTGTAAATGTCGAATTGTCGAATGTGGATGTAAATCTCTCGAAGAGAAATTGATACCGTCACAAAAACACCATCTCCTATGGGAAACGCATCAGGTGGGAGACTACCGAGGTGAAGGAGTCCTTTTCGATTCTAGAAGGAAAAAAAGAAAACTACAACTGGGGAGAAAAAATGGCTGATGTATGATGCAACTTAGCGGAAAATGTATATATGAATCGCGAAAAACAGGCACTTACCGCTGTGTTTGGAGAAAGCTCGCAGAGACCTTTAGGAGCCGGGTTAAGATGAGGCTCGCATAGACGCTTGGGAGAAGGAGCCGATGAATCACTCATTCGTTTGCATCCAGCGAAAACACTCGATTGTCTACATTCTATTATAGCGTCTTGAACCGATTCTTCTCGGATATATAAAAAATAAAGATAAATCATAGAATTTGCAGATATAGAGATGAATAAGAAGAATCAGCTATTAAAATAACTCTTAAGGAAAACGCTTTCAAGGAAATAGGGTATTTACTCGAGAGAGAAGGCTTCAAAGGAGTAGAATGTTGAAGTCATTACGATACCTAGAAAGAAGTGGAATTTGTAGAAATGGATGGGGAAATAGAGGTTGGAGGGGTGTTAGAAGGAGAAGAGGGAGAAATCAGGTAACCCATATCCACTTCATGTTCAGACAGGAAAAGGTCAAAGGTACCGACCAGACATTACGACGCTAACAAGGAAAACACGCTGTCAACCCCACGCTGGTAACGCCCACTAGAAAATATTCATTCATGCCAGTCCACAAAAGAGAAAGACTGCGTTCTTTAGGAAAAAATTTGGGACTACGAGAATGATTTAACGGAGCAATGCATCACTCAATAGGTAAAAAATATTTGCGGCGCTTCCTGGGGGGAGGGGGGTGACATATAACCATTAAATACACATATTACCCTTAAAACCAAAAAGAAAAAAAAAGAAAAGAAATTGTTTAAAGTTCCAGAATTCTCTGCTAGGGGAGCTAGGATCACTAAAAAAGAAGTACGTGGTCATCAGATAGGTATATACGAAGAACAAAAGAAATGTCCCCGAAAACAAGATATTTACAAAAAGTACCAAAGTCTCCGCTAGAGGGATCTAGGATCACTAGAAAAGGGGTACATGACCATCAGATAGGTATATACGAGTCGAAACATACAGTTGTAAAAGATGCTCGTCTTAAATAAGTGAACGGTCAGATATTTTTTGTCAATAGTCAAATTCACACAGGGAAATAAACGGAAATCTTAAACTATGATAAAGACGGTTGTTCGAAAGATCGTTTTAGGAAGGTGGTCCTCTCATAGAGGTAAAAAAATAGAATCACATGGGAATTGAACGAAGTCTAAAATCTTTAACCGTAATGAAGACGGCTGTCCGTAAGGTCGTCTTAGAGAGATGGTCTCCTTAAAGAGAGAATGCTCATAATCACCGCATTCCTATTGAAAATATAGGAAATCAAAACAAACTCGACTTTGGCATGTAGCGAAAGTTTTGCAAAATAACTAAAAAATGAAGTAAAAATTAGAGAACTTTCGATTAAAAAAAA
>QLNU02014802.1:98552356-98562672 GCA_006491805.2 Dysdera silvatica
AATCAACTGCTGAAGGCAACCTGAGGGGACGGGCGATAGTCGACCGTACTTGGCATCAAGGATGCCCTGCTCGCATGTGTGCAGTGCTGTAAGGAGATTGGCACATAGAGACAAAACGTGTCGATGAGTAGTAAGGGCACCTCTCGTCCAATCCTAGTTGCCTGTAACTCCGTGACACGCTGCAAAAATATACTTTGCTGTGCTGCTGAAGAAAAGTTACTACACAAGTACACTGCTATGCCTTTAATATGTGAATTTGAATTGTCAATTCCAGTGAATACTATAGATTGTGAGACGAGTTCTAGTAAAATGAATATAAAAACAGATATTCGTAATAGACTCCATGTCATCAGTGTATGCCATTTGATGAACCAGTGGTGGCTCGTGGCAAGATTTTAGGGTATGTGCATGAAGCCAATTCACCAAAACCCAAAGTTACCATAAATTTCTTTCTTATTTACTGAATGAGGTAAAAACCAGTTTCTTGACGAATATAGGCCGTAAATTGATGTGTTTTGGTGAATAAGCCTTCATGCGCACACCCTAAAATCTCGCTACTGTGATGAACATATTAATCAACAGGCCAGAGACTACGGAATTTAATTTTAAAGTTGCGTATCTTATACGGCATATGCACCGGCATTGAAGAATCAAGTCAAAGTATAAAAATAATTAAATACCATTGTGTGGGGTTGGTTGTTTCTGACCAAAAATTCTTGCGAACTTGAAAAATGCTTTTCTGATTCGGCTACAACTTTTCCAATTCGGCTAGAACTTTTAGGTGCAAGTTAGCCGAAAAGCTACAAAAATATTTTTAGCAGGTTACTCCCTGGAGTGCTCCAAGACCACTTGGTAATTAGAAATGAAAATCGGCATCTTAATGAAACTTAACAAAATTTTTACTAGTTAGTGGCATTTCCAAATCATGACTTCAGTCTACTTCTACCTCTGAGGATTAAATCTGACACCAAGTAATTAATATAGAAAGTAAATAATTCCATCATGAAATTTTTTTATATACTTTCAATATTAATACTTGTCACAGCTGAGATATCTGCTTCATTTGACTTTATTGCATTTGGTTTAAAAAGCAATCCGGGCACTGCACCAATATTTGCTAACTTGCCCATCATAAAGCTTTGTATTCATTGGCAGAGGTGAGTTTGACAGCTGTCCGTAGCTCAGTGGACAGAGCATTTGACAGGCAATCAGAGGGTTGTAAGAGTGTAGTACACTCCCACAACCCTCTGAATTTTTCATTTTCTCTTCAGGTGATTTATCAAATAATACTGCCACCATCGGCCTTACAAATGGAACTATTTACACTCAATTTCAGTTGTGACGTCAAAAGCTCGGTAGTCTCTTGAATGTCATTGTAAAAGAGCTCAACCGTGTGTAGGTATATATAGATATCTTAAACAATCCTCACACTTGAAATAAAGAGCATTTAAGCTTACTTTTCTAAAACATAGAATCTGGCATCACCATATGGAAAATCTGAAAAATACAGCAATAAATTAGTGGAGCAATATGATAGTATAGACAGATAAGACAAATGCACAACAGCAACGGTGTGTGGATGACAACACACACACACATTTCAAGATAATAATGGCAATTATTTTAAGCACACATACATCTCCCTTGGCTATAAATAAAAGAATGGCTCTGTGGTTTACAACAGAGGGGCATTTCAAGTATATTATGTCTGTGGACGTAATATATTTATGCAGACCTGTGAATAGAAACAGGTTTTCAGAAGAAATACAGGGTGCTCCAAAAAACCTTGACACATTTAAAAATTTGTACAAAAAGTGTATAGAGTAAAAACTAGAAATTTACAGATGTGTTACCTGATATATTAAAGGTTTTTTTTTCCATATAGTAAATTTCAGTATATACACCTTTCATGGCATGGAAACATCTAGACCAGTGGTTCCCAACTGGTGGTCCGTGGACCAATGGCGGTCTGTGAATAAGTCCCAAGTGGTCCGCTAGACGGGTCATTATTTAAAAAAACGATTAAAAAAAATACTTATAAAAATTATTTATTAAATATTAAAATTAAATATAAAAATGAAATTGATAGTATATTTGTAGTATTTTATAATCTGATGGAACTTCAGAAAACGGTTCGTATTAAAAGTAATTCGTCTTAAGCGTGTTCGTCTTAATGAGGTTTGACTGTATTATCATTAATTTTTTTCTCTTTATTATTTCTTTCTCTTTTTTTTTTCAAAGAACGATGTTGCGAACACATTTCCATAAAAAAAAAAAGACCCGGCTCCCAGTCAGATTCAGGTCTTTCAGTCTACTCTTGAGAATTTTTCAAAGTGGTCCGCGAGTCCAATTGAAGTGAAAAAGTGGTCCGCGAGCCCATTTGAAGTGGAAAAGTGGTCCGTAAACTGAGCTGAAAACCACTGATCTAGACGGTATTCAATTTCAACCCACGTACGGTCCAACATGGTTTCCGTAACACATGAAATTGCAGCAGTTATGCATCTTTTGAGTTCTTGAACACTCTCTATTGTTGTTGCATAAACTTTGTCTTTGACAAATCCCCCCCAAAAAAGTGTAATGTTTGATACTCTAGGAAACCAGGGTATGGGACCATCTCATCCAATCCCGCTGTTCAGAAATTTCTCATTTAAAAAGTCTCGTACAATTGTATCCCAATGAGGCGGTGCACCATCTTGTTGCCAAATGGTTTTGGGATGTAAATGATAAATTTTCGGGACAGCAGAAAAGCTGAATCACGACTAAGTAAATTTCTTTGGTTATCGATGTTTTGTGGAAAAAGGAGGGTCTTATCTCACAATCTGACATTAATACCAAGGGTGGTCACAGGGGTCATTATCCCCCAAAATATATTTTTTCACTATAAAAAATTCCAACTTGCATGATAAATGCAAGGTTTTATTCCAATACCATGGCAAATTCTGTCCGTGAGCCCTCCCCCCTCCACACACACACACACACACACACACACACCTTTGATTAATACATGCTACACATTCACTTTGTCTCTGATATGTTCAAGGTCATGATGTGGGTTTTCCGATCTACAAATTTTGGCATTGTTGCGGTTTACTTTTCCGGAAACATGAAAATTTGATTCATCTGAAAAGATAATGTCCCTTAGGAAATCATTACCTCTCATTAAATAAGCATCTATGTAGCGAAGTTAAAACAACAAGGCTTATCACCAACTTCTGGTTTCTACAATACTAAACTTTTTTTACAATCAAAAAAAAATTTAATATATCAGATAACACATCTACAAAATTCGAGTTTTTACACTGGGAATTTTTTTTTATAAATTTTTAAAATGGGTCAAGGTTTTTTGGAACACTCTGTACATCAAAATGCTGCAAATAATCTGCTAAAGTTAACAAACAGATTAATGGGTTTATGCATTTAAAACCGGTAGTTTTATACGACACCGAGATATGACCATTGACAGCTAGAGACCAAGAACTGTCGAGAATTAATTTAATATTGAATAGAATTCCCACTTACAGTGGAGAAAGAAAAATTCTCTTGACTTTCTAGATTCATCGCAAAATTCCTGGACTAATAATAAACAAAACTTTCAGTTGAACTTTGGTTGGCTGGGGGGGGGAATGGTTTCACGTTTGTGGGAAATTTAGCTATTCAAAATAGAAAAGAAGGTTCCCCCCCCTCGACTTTTCCAGGTCTGAGCAAAAAATCATCTTTTCCCCTAACCTTTAGGGACGATTTCAAATTCTGCGATAATTCAAAGTCCATGAGAACCATAGTATAGGGAGAAAAGAGTGCTTCGGAAAATATACGGGATGATTAATGAAAATGTTAAATTAGAAGAAACGAGGAAATATGTGTATAAAGACCAAAAGCTCATGACAGAAATAAGGAAAAAGGAATTACGTGGCTTAGATATGAAAAAAGAATAACCTCAGAGGATCTAGGAAAATTAAGAACATAATGGAAATCAATCTAGAAGGAAAAAAGAAAAAGAAAAGTGGCACATTTTAGAAAAAGATGGCGTGATGGAGCGGACAAAAACCTAAGAAGAATGGGAGTAAAAGAATCGAAAAGGAAAGTCCAGGAACAGAGGAGAGTAAGTAGTATTCGTTACAAAATCCATGTCCTCCAAAGGCACGTAACACTAGGAGGTGCATTTAAAACAAAGTTCTTAATAAAAATTAATGACATGCCATAGATAGGAGGTACAAATTCACATTAATGAGACTGCGTATGAAAGGTGAAAAGAAATTACCATTAAAAGAACTCGTAAGAGAAAAAGGGGCAAAAAAATACAATAATGCAAAGAAGTTGGTGGATAATTATGAGAATTCGGTGGAGCAGGTGATGCTAAGGTTTGTTTACATATTTACGGTGCAAAGACTGTAAAGATTATGCTTCCCTGGGACATAATAGTTTTCCGGGAACTTTGAACCTCAGGCCTAGCTAACCAACCCCCGGACTTGAATGAGTAGTTAGTTGGTAAGCTTCCTTTTTATGATGCCACACGGGGAGTCAAACTCGGGTAAACAGCATGCTACGCAAACGAGTTACCACTGCACCATGGTGGGATGGTGCAGCAGTAACCAATGGCTATAGGTAGGTGGGTGGGTCGGTCGGTTTTAGTTTTATGGCGCAAGGACAGCAATGGTCATTCTGCACCAACCAAGGTGAGATCATAGATATAGTAAAAATTAAGTCTAAATTAAATCTAAAATGGTAAAAATATATTTGATATAATGCAATAAATTTAACAAACGAAGCAATATAAAAAAAAAGTCAGATAAGATGGGAGAAAAGCCAATATTAGATAAAAAGTTAAAAATGAGTTCATGATTAAATCAATCGCCTAAAATGTCACGGAGGGTAAAAATGTTTTGGTTAAAAGTTAATGAGCGTTACTGGTTAAAATTGGGGTAAGTATATAAAATATGCAAAACATTTAATGCTTCACCACATGTGGCACACATCGGGACATCTTCTCCCTTTGGAAGATGTTGATGGAAGAAGCGTATATGCCTGATGCGAAATCTAGCCAAAATGATCTCTTTAAGACGATCACTTCAGGAATAAGTGTGGTATGGAGGACAGGAATAGAGCCGATAAATGTGAGGGTGAGTTTATAAACGGAATAATCTTAACATCAAATTTCCCATTATTAGAATAAACTATTACCTTGGTTTTTCGAAGATTTCATGACCAGTTGCCAACTGCAACGCATTTCGTTCACGTAAGTGTTTGCCTTCTCAACACTGCAAATATGCCAATATAAATTTTATAAACTCATTTTCATCGATCACACACTTCTACAAAGCATTCCAAGAAATTTCTCTGAACTATACAATAACACAGTTTGTAAGTAATTTAGTCTGTATAATAAGATGCTTTATAACATTTTAGTAAGCGTTATAGCATTTTGTATGTTTATTATAAGGCATTTGTTTTTGTCACAACAATTCTGATACTATTTTATCACTGAAACCAACAAACCATATCACATTAATGTAGAATTATTTTCTTCAATTATTTTATCATGACTGAAAAACAGATTGCACTCAAACCGGCAATGCTAAAACAAGATAACTGTTTAACGTGTTTTTCAACTGATTAAGATGTTTGTTACAGAATCTCTTGGTGAAAGTCTGTATTGTTTTGCTAAAACAAGATGTACACAAATTACAGATTTTCCCTAGTGTGGTTTCACACTTCATGTCAAATCATTTTATAATGAAATATAATTCCACACACTTGATTTAACGAGTTTTGTTTCAACAAATTTCAAGATGGTAAAATAGCAGACTTACAAGCCATCAAACTGAAGATCATTCTGATCAACAGTGATTTGATCCCATTTCTGTTGCAAGAGTCCCGAGATCAACACTTCTTGTCTAAGGGCAGATACAGACGATTGTACGGACTCTAGTCTTTGGTTAATCTATACAGAAAAAGTATCATATAAATCTCAAAGATTAAGTCTTGAACCGATAAAGCATTCAATAACTTTTAGAGCAATGTATCTATTTGGCACAACTTTTCCGGCTTAACTTCTCATTCGATACTGCACTTCAAGTTCTCCCTTATTCTACTTTTTAATGCTTTAGCTTCTACGGGAATTATCTGGATACTTATATAGTGATCTCTCACATTAACGAATCTCAAATGACCAAAAAAAAGTTCGTCAATCTGAATGCTGTAATAAGTAATGACTTCAATGCCTTATTTGATTTCTTTTCACCGTTTCAGGTTCAGGAATGATAATACATTTGAAAAATGCATTAGAAATCACTACCATTATTATTTAAATTACACCTTATAATTTGATAAAGTTACACACACACACTACAATAAAAATATGGTACATTATAGCAATAAATGATGGGTTACAGGTAATTTTTTTCTATTTAGGAAAACAAGATTGAGATTGGTTGTATTTTTATGGCGCAAGGACAACAATGGTGATTCTGCGCCAAGCAAGGTGAGACCGTACATACATTTAATATTAAAATAAATTAAAATTACAATGTTAAAAATATATTAAACATACACTGAAACAAAATGATGTAATAAAATCAGATAAGATTGAAAATGCCAATATCTGATAAAAAAAAAAATTATGTCATGATTAAAAGGATCGCATAAAATGTCATGAAGGGTAAAATTATTTTGATTACAAGCTGATGTACGTTGCTGGTTAAAATTTATGCAGATTGTTAAAACATTAACACATTTAATAATAGTTCACCGCATGTGGTACACATCGGAGGTGACCTCTCCCTTTAAGAGATTTTGATGAGAAAAGCGTGTGGGGCTGATGCAAAATCTAGCCAGAGTATTTAGAAAAGCAAATTTAAAAAAAACTATTGCTTTGATTTTCATCGTGTTTATAGAATATTTTCTTCTATTTTTCCAAGAAGTTTAAACGAGTTGATTTCTATGTCAGACGAGACCTGCGAAGGATATTTAGAGCATCACTGGCTTCTTTGAAATTTGGAGGAGTAGGGATAATTTCGACCTTGGTTTTATGATCCAATGCACCTTCATCTGAAACCACCGTTTTTCCTTTACTGTCTCATCATAAATTAGATCCAAACTTCTTAACTCTGTTACTAAAATGTTTTTGCAGAGAAAAAAAGAACAAGGCAAAACGTCGGTAAAAACAGGGTTATTAACCAGAAATACATCACCACTATGAAGCATTTGCCGAGACCACAAAACACGGCCATTAAATGGAAAGATCTATTAATTAGGGCATTATTATGGGAGATTACAGTATATGAAAACTATCTGAAACATTATCCAGAACAAAATGTATGACTTTACATAACGATTCTTAAGCAGACCACCCCAGTAATTATATGCATCACCTCCTTTAGGTCAAGTTCTAGCTTCCAAATAATAAAATAATACAGCCTGGTTAGATATAAATGTACCGCTGGAGCGATATCAGTTCCCTACCGTGGTGCCCCCATACATCAAAACGACTGATAAATATCTCTGCCTTGTAATTTAAACCGTCAGACACTGAAATAATAACCAAAAATGGTGGACATTGATAAGGGGAGGGAGGATAAAAAACGCTTATTCAGAATCGAACACAGTTCTGTAACCTGGAAGGCTGTGATGGAAGTCATTGAATAATTTTTCAGAAATAAATTAGCATGTTTGTCTGGTGTTCAAAACATTCAGAATGAAATTTTTTAAAAAATGGAAAAAGAAAAAAAAAAGTGATCGAGGCTGTCCTTTTAACTAAAACGAATACAAGAAAATAAACTTTTCAATACTTGAGATCGGAGTATTTCTGAGAATTCGTATCCCTTTCAGAATACATAATAAAAACACTTTTCTGAGGCAATGGATTACACTCGTGACTATGTATTTAATGCGCTAAATATTTTACAACGAAAATTTAATGAAAACAAGTACTGCAAAATGAAGTACACAACTACAACCTTTTTTTCTCTACATAAAGCTTATTTTGAGAATGATTAGTAACATATATATAAGTTCATTTTTTTTTTACCACATTGAAATATTCAAGTGGTAAAATAGCACATCGTCCATTAAATCCTACGCAAATACAAAATTGAATATTAGCATATGATTGTTGAATGCACATGCTACCTATACCGACTTTATTTTGAAAATTTAGAATTTTAAATTTAAAAAGAGATTTAGCAAATGACAAGGTATAGCATGCATTTTTATTGTTTCCAAGCTTCTCATTACATATGGGTCCTACTCAGCAATGTATATACAAACTGGATAGACAGGTTTCCATTGATGTAATTTAATTAATAAAAATAAAAATTAGCTTAATAAAAATTAATTTAGTTAATAAAAATTAACTTGCGGTTAAGCCCTCTGTGAGACGGTGATGATGATGATGTTGGAGGGATGATTTCCACGCTTTTAACATGGAGTGCTATTAGATATGCTAGTTATTTTTTGATTTTATACATTCTAGAATTGGTTTTTTAGTTTTATTTCTGATTTTTTATCATTATACATGGTTTTTTTACCATGGTACTTTACTATGTGGCCTTTAATTGCAAAAGCAAAGCTAAACCTGGAAATACAACCCTGCAATTTCATAGCGAAGTTATATTTCTTTATAAATCTTGGTTGGATTATATGAAAATCTGATCGATTTAATACATATAAAAACTATAAATTATTAATCAAATGTAAAAAAGAGCTATATGGATTTGTGTCGTAATGTTTAATTTTACACGAAGTAGGATATGTAAATTTATAAGTGGGTTTGGAATATAGGCTATATACCAGTGATTCCTAACCTTTTTCAAGCCGCGACCCACTTTTATAGTAGCCAAGTAATCCGCGACCCTCTTTTATAGTAACCAAAAGATCCGCCGCCGCCACATTTGCATAATAAATTTTTTTTTAACAGAGTAAAGAAAACACATTAAATACAAAATTATATTATATTAATTATATATATTATAATTATAATAATTGTATACTGTATTTATATAAATCGAACACTACGCAGATTAAATTAAACAACAATATAAATCAACGTTTATTGGCGTAGTGATACCAGCGCCGATGTTATGGCGTGATTAGATGGTGAAACGTTCGAAAGAAAATAAATATTTCTGCGTTCGGTGGGACCTGAAGTGGAAGGTCGTGGGTTCAGGTCCCACCGAACGCAGAAATATTTATTTTCTTTCGAACGTTTCACCATCTAATCACGCCATACCATCGGCGTTGGTATCACTACGCCAATAAACGTTGATTAATACTGCTGTTTGAATTATACACTGCTCAACATCGAAATTGCAACACCAAGACAGAGAGGTCGCATAAATTTGAAATTCTCAGGACTAATAAACATGTTGACCACATGCAAATGATTAAAAATTGGAAACAAAATATTCAAATCATCTCGATTTATTCAGTATGAAATATGACCACCCATGAGCTGAAATACACGCACATACATGCCTTGGCATGCTACCAATAAAGGTATTAATTACATTAATCATTGTCTGAGGAATGTTATGCACTTGGCCACATAAATCATCAAGATTAATGGTTGGAAACTCCATTTGCAATTATCGACCAATAATGTCCCAAATGTGATCGATGGGAGACAAGTCAGGAAATGCGGCATGCCACGGCAGAATGTCAACTCCACGTAGGTAGTTCACAGTAGCATGAGCAACCTAGCATTGACGTGTTGAAAAATTACTCCTGGAACACCTTGTAGGAATGGTTGTACCACTGGCTCCACGACCCAATCAACATAACGTTGAGCTGTCAGTGTACTTGGAACGAAGACTAAAGGGTCCATCTACCATACATAATGCCGCCTTATACCGTTACTCTAGGAGTAGGGCCAATATGGCATTCTCTCTTGAAGGCTTGTTGATGACATTGGTCATGTTGTCCCCAGACCCACATCTCCAACCACAACTGTGTCTGAGACAGAAGCAGAACTCACTACTGAAGAAGATAGTTCTCCATTCTATCCCCAATTGACGCCTGGATGTACACGATGATCGTCTTTGAGAGTGGTGGTCCGGAGTCAATGGAACACCTGACGCTGGATGTCTGGCTGGTAGTCCAATATCGTGGAAGTAAAAGACGATGGTTTGTGTAGACACTGACGATTCCCCTTGAGCTTGGTATGTGGCGTCGAAAGTCACTCGCTGTAGAGGAAGGATTGCTATGGGTATCCAACTGGGCAGATGTGTGTCTCTTGTCACCTCTTGCTGTCATCGGAGTTTGTTGTTGTTTTTGCAACCACCGGGATACGCAAGGTTGAACAGTGCTGACATCTCAGCCTAAAT
>QLNU02014802.1:98562772-98580965 GCA_006491805.2 Dysdera silvatica
AATATCAACTTTTGCCGTCTAGCAGACAGGTTATACATAACATTAATTACCCAACATGCAGGAAAACTGATCACATGAAATTTAATCATTCAACTGGCTTAACGTTTTGCTGAAAGTACTCGTCCAAAAGGTTGATATAGGAGAATATATAAAGTACCCTTACAGATTTAAAAGACACGTCACTGGCAGTACTCGGCTCCATTCAATGTTTCCATTCTTAACCCGTTGCACACCAGATATGACACCCGAAGCTTTCGTGGTAGTCATTTTGTACCTATGAAAACGTTAATGGGTATTGATGTAATCTATATAAAGGAAACTTTTTGATGATAATTTACATATACAGTGGAACATGAAATAAAGTGACCACTTTTCATAAGAGAGAACTGATAGGGACTTAGTCACGCTTATCCCGAAGTCTGTCGCGTATAGTGACTACCTGTCTAGGGTAACCATTGCAATCCAGTCCCAAAGGTGGTTCCTTTAGGCAAGTTCCACTGTAATTTCTTTTTCTAAATTTAAAACTTAACTGATGATTGCGATATTTAAGAAATTAGAGAGGACCAAGTACAAAATAAATTATCCACAAATACGGAGATAGTTGTGGTCCGTGTTGACCACAAACCTAAAAATCACAGTATGCACATGAAGAAGTCTGCAACTCACATGGTTTCACTGTTTAAACGTCCACCGTAAGGCTGAAATGGCAAAGAGCCTGTGGCAACATGATACAAAGTCACACCAACGCTCCAGAGATCCACCGTAGCCTTAAAGTCTTTTGATGCTGGACGCCTCAATACTGCTCTTTCATACAAATCTGGATGCTAGCATATTAAACATCAGTTAGAAAATATTTCATAAAGATACAAGCAAAAAATTGGCATTCTACGAGAAAATGTTAAAAAGTTTTAAAACGGAGACAAGTGGCAAAGTCCGTGCAAGCAGAATTTTTGTTTTCTGAGAGCAGGCATTCTACCATTCCCATCCTTCGAAAAAAATGAGGTTCTTCAGACTTATTTCATTGGGCCCTTCATGACTTCTAGTGTTTTGTGTGGATATTTGCATGAGCATATGAGCACATAGCTGATTATGTAGTGCTCTCGACAAGTTTTACAAAAATCTATGGAGGGTTTGGTGTATTTTTTTCTTTTTGTGTGTGTATGGTTTTCACAGTGCAAAAACAGCTATGATCCACTGACATAACTTACTCCCCCCCCCCGAAAAGGAAAATTCTAAGCAAATGCAATGTACAAAGCACTCGGGTGGGCTCTGTTGTCCGCCTCAGACTTTCGGGCTAATTACACTAGGAGGTACAATTCTCCCGAGGAATTCAAAACAGTTGCTAACGGAACAAAACCCTAGACCAGTGGTCGGAAGCTGAAACTAACAAGCCAAAATTTGGCTCTTTTGCTACTGGGGTGTGGCTCTTTCACAAATGACATGTTTAAGATATTTTATTTAATTAAATAGTATTAGGTTAAGTTTAAGTTTTAGGATTTCAGAAATAGCAAAGCAATGTTAGCCTTCATTTAAAAAAACAAAAAACTCTCAGTGCTACTGTAGCAGAATTAAAATTTCCCCCTTTTAATCTTGACACTGGCACTTTTGAAATGCAATTGCTGGATTTAAAAATCAAAAATTTATGGAGCTCCAAATTTGAACGCCTTAATGCTGATATGGAAAAATTATCTGAGTTCACAGTACAAATAATCTGATTCAAAAGAACTGGGGGAATGAAGACACGACGATTTTTTACACTTGGAATAGTATCCCTGACTTATGTGATCAGTTAAAAAAGCTAGTATTTCCTGTTCTTTTTTTATTCGGCTCAGCATATTCATACGAACAATCTTTTGCAAACATGAACCTTATCAAAAGTAAATTGAGAAATCATCTTGTTTATGAGAATCTGGAATCATACCTGAAATTAAAAACAGCAACATACAAAAAGTGATTTTTAGCCAGAAGTAAGAATATGTTAAAGTATGATCAGATTTGGCAAGGTTTTCCCACAGTAAAAACCGATTTTTACAGTCCTGGGAAATACCGAGTTTTCCCACGTGTGAGAAATACTGGGAAAAACTCAAATTTTTGTGAAAAAAAATTCGCAATATAAGTTATTCTTTTGGATTTTATTTATTAAATTGAAACTATTAATGCATAAATTCTTATTATCACAATCATTCTTTTTTTTAATTACAAACTTTCTCTTATAAAAAAGGTTAACAGATCATCAAAAAAATACAAAAAATCATATCTTCATATTGTTTATAAACTAAAAAATCACAAAACTTCTATTAAGATCGAAAGTTTACGCGAGTTTTCTAAACCTTAGAATACCAAAGCAAAAAATTTACCTTATCAGTGCAAAATTAAATGATTAAACATACCCTGTGAACTCAAAAATCATAACATTTCTCTTATTAACACAATAAGATAAACACATACACAAAGCAAGGGAACACAAAAATTGAACTTATACATACATTAGTGAGAACACACAGAAATATAAATTGCAAACATTTATCATCAAATCATAAATTAGCAGTCCAACTCTGCATGTTTAATTGCCGCTTTGGAATGAAGCCATTTTATAGCAAAACATCAATTTTGAAACTGTTTCTAAATCAAGTCTTTCTCGGTTTGTTATGTATAAAGGAAAAGTTTGAAAGAATCTTTCTAAAGAAGCTGATGATGCAGGCATCCTTGCAATTGTTCCATCGATTCTAAGAAATCGTTACCGATGCCACTTTTTTGTAAGTTCTTCCACCATGCAGATTCTGACGAATTGTTGACAACATCAGGTAAGAAAACTGTCTTTAGGAAAGGTGGATCTTCATACTGAAACTTAATTATAAACTGCACATCTTGTGGGTTTATATTTTGCATATAGTTATCTGCCATTTCAATACTTGAGATAGCATTTTACCCTTGTATGTTGGATTTGTCATATTAGCAAGGAAATGAACTGGTGTCATTGCACTATCAAAACAAGCTTGCACTTTCTTGATGTGTGGTTTAAGTTCTGGGTAATGAAGAAAGTCTATAAATATTTCACATGCATCGGCAGTAGTAGCAGAGTCACTTTGTAAACTATTCAGAGCATTAGATACAGGTTTTAGTTGATTGTACATATAATAATACATACATATATACATATTTTAAGTTCTCTATAAAGACCATGATTGTTAATTAAATTTCTAATATTCTCTTCTATTTCATCTTCATTTCTATCTATAATTTGTATGTAAAATGGCCTGTTGGTAAAAATGTTTCACAACAAGTCCTGAGAATTCCACCAGGTCTCTCTTGGGATCTGTGGCTTAACTGATTCTGTACACTGTTTTAAGACTTACAGGACCATGGTGATTGCGAAAATATTTTTGAACTTTTACTACACATGTTAAGAGGGACTGAGTGCTGATACCTTTACCCAAGAGATTCAAATAATGAGCGGCACAGCCATGTTATTAGTATCTCATCACTTTCCTGAAGATTATGACTCACAGTAATAATTTTTTTGTTTATTATCTGAGACAAAACTTTTCACTTTACACCCATACTTTGTTTCTGCAGCATTCTTTGCTTCGATGGCGACGGTAAAGCAGTAATCACTGATTTTTTTTATTTTTTTTTTTTTGTTCCAATGTCCATTGAAGAAATGAACAGATTTACCAACACGGTAAATGGAATTTGCTATTACTGGAGCATTATGGATGTTACTCCACCCATCTTGCACGAGTGTTACCTGCTTTCCAGAAACTTAATTTTCTGCAGTAGATTCAAGTTCTTCTGTAACTTCGTTAAGCAAATCTTCTGCCAGGTGCTTACGAGATGGGGGTTTATATTTGGGTCTTAATGTCGATATTAAGTCAATGAAATAGTTATTTTCAACAGTTGAAAATGGTATATTGCAAGCATAGAAGAAGCATGCTACCTCAATATCTAGATTTTGTTTTTGTATTACTGATGTATGCATAACAAAGTCACTTACATTAGGCTGACGGAACCTTTTCATTAAAGGTTGGAATGTAGTTGCTTCTACTTGATTGACTGATGCACTTGCAGAACTACAAGCTGACTGTCCTTATCTACTTTAATACTAGACATATTAGCACTTATGTTAAAGTTATTGTTTGACTTTAAGCCACTGGCACCTTCATTTGCTCTATCCTTGAGTTTTGGACATGATTGTGAGCTGTGTTTTGTCATTCTGTCAGCTTTTGCTCTAACGATTTGTTGCATAATTTGCATTTCACTATTAACTTGACATTTTCTTCAATCTAATTAAAATGACCTCACACAGGATCCACCAACCTGCCTCCTCTACCTTTGCTTGATAATTTTGGCATTTTCTCCTTAATTGGGACTGATGAGCATAGATTTCCTCTAAATTCAGTGTATTTCAAGCACTCAGTACAAAAGACTTAAAAAATAACAATTGAAATAAAAACAACAAAATCACAACTTCTGTATTTTGTATCAATTTACATTCTTTTAGTGGTTTTATTTTTTTTTTTTAAAAATCGGGGGGCCCCCACAATCTGCAGACCTATAGTATAATTTCTCTTGTACTTCCACTAATAAATGTAAAATGCTAACAAACCATTAGCCATGAGTTTTTGACGGTTAAAAAAGTTCATCACAGTTTAAACCAGGTTTTGACCAGTATTTACCAGTTGTTTCCACCGGGATGGAAAATATTAGTTTTTCACGGGAAATTACCAACCCTGAGTATGATGTCTAATTTTATTCAGTGTACATAGTTTTAACTAACTTCTAAAAAGAGGGTTTTTCGTTTAGAAAGTTGGCTCTCAAAAGAAATCTAAATCGTTGTATTGCTGATATTTGACTCTTTTGACTAACGAGTTTGCCGACTGCTGCCCCAAACCATGAAGGGAAAGGAAAATGGCAAGAAAAAAATGATTAATGTTACAATAGATGAACATGCTATCTGTACATAACTACAGTTATGCCTACAGTTATCTATACATAACTGTAGGCATAGGCATAATCTGGCAGATGGTAGCCATTTGCCTGCCAGTTTTTAGAAAAGAGGCAAAATCGTACTTTTTCCCATACAATTTTATTTCCCCCCCCCCTCCCTAGTTTATGCTGTATTTAATTCCCAAGTTACACTTACAACTATAGGATTAGTTACTTATTTACAGAAACTTTTATAGATAGCTATTACAAAAGATAATTGCTATGAGAGGTAAACTTTTCCTTTAAAAAATACAATTGCAGTACACATTATGTAATAACCTGTACTGAAATGCTATGGTCAAAATCACTAAAAAATCTAAAAGAATTATAAGTAATTCCGATTTAAACCATCCGTTTAATATAAAAAACATTACGTATCCGTTATGTTCGTTTTTATGATGCAAGGAGAGCAACTGTCATTCCATGACAAACAAAGGAAAAGATGCATATACGATTTACATAAATTACATACATATTCATATTCCTTTTTATTTCAATATGTACATACAGTGGCACCTATATGAGGGGGCTGGAAAACACTACCTCCTTAACGGCCGTCAAACATGTCAGTAAATGTACAACATACTACATATACATAACTACATATACATATACTACATATACATAAAATACTACAAAAATAATTGATACTGCTTGACAATTAGTAATGAGATAAAAAAAAAAATACCTTATTTTAAAATGTACTTGTAAAACCTTTGAAAATAAATGCATAGCAGAATTGTGCAAATAAAATTTTTAAACAATGGTTATAGGGGATAGAGCCCCCTCCCCGTAATATGGGTGCCTTTGTGCCAGGGTTGGCAAGTTTCTGCCAAGGTGGTTAAAACCGCTGGTTATAACCGGATAAAACCGGCATGGCAGAAACTAGTTTGTGCTAAGTAGCAATAACTGGTAGAAACCCAGAAAATAAATATTTTGTGCATTAAAAACTTACCAAAATACCCCAAATGGCAAAAGGGAGTGTATTTTAAAGTAAAATAGGTTTAGTTGCAACGTTTATAGCCGTTATTCAAAGGTTACTTCATAACAAATTAACTAACATTCAAGTTCCTGCCGATCTTTCCAATGAAGTAATCTATAGCAAAAGTTTAGTTTTGCTTCCATTTCCTAATTCAAACAATTTCTTAATTTATTAGGAATAGACCAATAGCTTAAGAAAAATATTCTTCCAAGCCCACCACCACGGTAGACAATATAGTCAATTCATAAACAAACAGGTACAAAATCTTCATTTATAGTTTTCTTTAAACTATACCACCACATAGAAGTCTGGACATTTTTTAAGATTTTATTGGAGTAGTATGTTTCAGGAAAAGGAGCTGATTTTGCTCAAGAAGCTATAATGTGAAGTACAAAATTTGGGTTAGTGACATTAAAGAATTTCATAGTGTTTTCTTCCTGCTCCTGTGACAATTTGGATCACATGTACTTTGGATAAAGCATATAAACTGTTAAGTTACTGCCTGATTAAGTTTACTTTTTACCCCTTTTTCAATTCCTTCTATTAGCTCACACTCTCCCATATATATATATATATATATATATATATCTTGTTCAAATTTTCAATCGTTAATAAAATACTTTCTATCCATCCAATCAAGTTCAAATAAATTTTTTTAAACTTGTAGTGGATGACACTTGATGTTAATACAGTTTTTTCAAATATTAATTCATTAATTAAATTTAAATGATTTTTTTTTGCTTTCCTTTGGTGTATTTGGCGATTAATGCTTGCCGCCAAATGTCGCCAATGCCGCCAAAATTGCTTTTCCCAATTTTTCCCTTTCTTCCCTTTCATTTGAACAGCGCATTGAAGTAATAGTAGGAATTGACTTTAAAAATTTTTTTTTATTATACTTGTTGATTCATTTCTATGAGATTATCGTCCTTAATGAGGATTAATTTCACATGCATCTGTAATAGAAAAGTTACCTTTCGAATCTCAAACAAGGCAACAGCAATAGATTTTAAAAGCTGCAACAAGTCTTTTTACATCTTTATTAATCATCTGATTATTTATGACCTGAAAAGTTCCTTTATCATCCATATAATTTTCATGATCTGCGAGTAACATGGATGTTTCTTTAGGAATAATTCCAAGAAATCTACCTGGTTTTTCCACTTTATATTGCCTGGTATTTGTAGCTTCACAGTATTTATGTATTCCTTTAGCCAAGCATCTTGTCTGTAATGATTTCTAAAATATTTCTAAACAGATACCCTATGTTTTACAACAGATTTTAAAAAAAGTGTGGTTCATTCACTGTAATACAACTTATTCGATTAGTCATAAACCATTGAGGCTTTTTTTTACAACCAAGCTGTTAATGTTGTTGCTTTTTATTTTATAGCCAAAAGTCTAATGAGGTAAAGAAGATAAGACCAACCAGACCAAGTAAGTTAAATAATATGGCCTGCGAAAGATGGTTTTTGTAACAAATCTTTGATGTACTCTAGTATTTTTTAATTATTTTAAAATATTTTAATTATTAAAATTATTAATATAAAGCTTTATAATATACTAAATTATTGTAATAAACATATATTTTGTAATCTTTCATTTACTAAATAATACAATACTGTTTTAAGTACTTTTATTAGTTTCTGCCAGTTTCTCCCACTTTCTGCCGGTTAAAACCCGTTATAACCAGTTTCTGCCAGCAAAAAGCCAACCTTGCTTTGTGCAAATACATTCACACATATTAAGACCAATGTAAAGAACTCTTTGTAATTTTATGTACCTTACATAAATAAATATACCATTATCATATTGTTTATAGTAAAAATTGTTTATAATGGCCAACTAAAAATAATGGTGGATTCACTACACAAGAGAGAGGGAGAGAGAAAGAAAGAAGTTTGGTTCATTCTTTGTATGTTAAACTATTCTTTTTATGTTAAATATTCATTATAACGATGCCATATGCCATATATAACGTCGACACCTTTTATCGTAACTGGTTTTATGTATTGGTTTCTCTATAAAAGTTTTCTATTGGTTTCTGTATAAAAGTTTTCTATTGGTTTTCTGTATAAAAGTTTCAATACTGGCTATAATAACTTCAAAACCCGTCAAAACCAAGTCTGTTCCCAACTTCCAGACAATACTTGATCCACTTTGCTTCAGAGTTAAAAAATTTTACTGTTGTATATTTCACGTCAAAAATATAAATACGTTCAGAAATAAATGTAAAAATGCATTATCATACTTTAATTTTTTTTTTAAATTGGTTTTTGATTTATGAAGCAGGGACAGTTAGGATCATGGTGTGTTTTAACCTACCATTTTCCCAGAAATCTAAAGTTATCTATGCAACCAAACGGTGGACAAAAAAGGGGGCACGAGCTCCACAGTACAATTAGTGATTTAAAAAGAAATATCGCTTATAATAACCATGGCTTATACTGACACAATTTAAATGGCTCCTTAGCAGCGATTATAAACGATTTAATACATATAAACGTTGCTTAAGAATATTTTAACCAAATATTAATAAATAATAATTTTTACCAAATATTCTTCAGTCCCATGCACTGATAGAAATATTTCATCATCTTCTAATTCCCTCGCTGCTCCAAAATCAATCAGCTTGTACACAGATCTAGATTGATATGCATAGGTTAGGTGTTGAGATAAAAGTAGATTTTACATTTCATAGATTGCTTCATGTGTAGTACACCTTAAAGCACAACACTGGAAAATTTAAAAAATTGTATATATATATATATATATATACAGGGTGTTTGGAAAATATCTGGCAAAACTTTAAGGGGTGATAGGGGACACCAAATAAGGCATGTTTGACCATATCCCCGTGTCCGCAAAGGGGCCGGTTTGGCTGTAGAGCGTAACTACTGTTTACGTCCATCACGTTGCTACGTAGCCAATTGCATGAATTAAATGCAATTTTTGATACATAATTTAAGTAAATGAGCTAATAATACAGCAGAGACAAAGAAATCCGGAATTCCGTTTTCTGATTTTGATCTGTGTTACTGTTTAGTGAAAATAAGCCTAAAACTGCCTTTTTTAACACACTGGAAAAGAGTTGGGAACTGCCAAGTATGTGTAACAGGTGAAGAACATCAAAATAAAAATTTTTTGTTTAGTGAATTTTTTTCCAAAAATTAGCCGTTCGGGCACTACAGTGAATTTAGTATTTGCATCCACCACATTCAAGGTTTTCACAAATGGCTACAATGCACCATTTCAAGAATTTTTCAAATTATTTAATGTCAACAGACGTCGGGCTCTCTCCGGCGATTTTTTAAAATCAGTTAAATTCACCGGAATTGTATGTGTAGAATTCATACAATCGCACCTGAAGCGGCGAATTCTACACATACAATTCCGGTGAATTTAACTGGTTATAAAAAAATCGCCGGAGAGAGCCCGGCGTCTGTTGACGCTAAATAATTTGAAAAATTCTTGAAATGGCGCATTGTAGCCATTTGTGAAAACCTTGAATGCAGTGGATGCAAATACTAAATTCACTGTAGTGCCTGAATTTTTAGAAAAAAATCCACTGAACAAAAAATTTTTATTTTGATGTTTTTCACCTGTACATATACTTATACACATTCTTTCGAGTGTGTTAAAAAAGGCATTTTTAGGCTTATTTTCACAAGCCTATTTCGTTTGTTTGTTTGTTTGGCTTTTTTATGGCGCAAGAGCATCTGGGCTATACTGCGCCAAGCAAGCCTATTTCAAGAGTGATAGTAGCAAAAAGGTGGGGGGTGGCATTTTTCAATTCTCGCATAAGGTGGCAAAACACCTAGAAACAACTCTGTACTTAGTATTGTAATCAGTTTATATTGTGGATATTTTAATCAACTCAATGATGTAAAACAAGAATTTCAGTATAAAATAGAACAATATATTACAAAAAAAAATAATAATTACTTTCCATCTTCTTTAATAAATTTCATAATATTTCCAGGTTTCAGATCTCTGTGAACGATTTTCTTGTTTCTAAGGTACTCCATACCTGCAGCTGAGTAATAAAAAATAAAAATCTATAATATACGATTTGTATAAAAGAATTATATATATATATATATATATATATAATTTCCATAACTTCCTTTACTCCTACTATAACTCCTCTTAGAGTTGAACAAAAAATATCATGTTTATAATACCTCACCCCATACTCCACAATTTTCAAGGGCAATATTTTTTCTTAGCGGGCAAGATAAACTTTGAAAGCCAGGTAAGTGTTACCTTCTACAAAATTGGATGAACACTATGTAAGTAGAGACATACACTGAGTACAACCTCTCTTAAAGGACACCCAATTATGAAATATATAGTATGGCAGGAAGGGAAGTGGGTACCAAAAAATACTATTCCCATGGTGCCTCACACTCTAAATGCCTAGGAGATGACGACATTACACTGGTAATTACATTAATGCTAAAAAACTGCTCTAACAAGTTCGCAGAATAAACTATACACCCCATATGTGTTCTCACTCACTGTTCACAAAAGTGGTGTTATGAGCCATATGGTTTGAATGACAAAGTCATTCATTATGTCGATTTGCACTGCAACAAAAATGGCAGTAATAAAAATTTAAATTGGAGCTTGCCATAGGCAAATGTCAAGGATCAAAATTAAGGACTTTAAAAAAAAAAAAAAAAAAGGATTTTTAAGGAACTCTGGTTCAAAGCTAGCCTGGGTTGGATCATTTTACTGTTGCCAACTCTTGAAAATAAAATACGGCACCAATGAGTCTAGGTTGGTTTGTTTAACTTCAAGGACAACATAGGCACATGCGGCGCCAAACGAGTTGAAGCTGTAGATATGGCTTCAATATGAGTCTAAAATGTGCAGATAGAAATAAATTGCTTCAATTTAATACCACTGAAACAGGGTGTATTGTACTTTTTAAGGATCATGCAAATTTTGACAAAATCCTTTAATAAAAACTACTCTTGCATGCGTCTTGGAGTTTTCAATCCAAGAGACGCACAATATATTTCATACAGTCGAACTTAATACGAGCACGGCTAAAACGAGCAATCTGCACGTTAAGTTTGGTTCACTATTTAGCTACATTAAGGGTTTCACGCGTTTTAGGAACAAAAAGTAGAATCTCGAGAAAAATATCTGTCCAACTTTAACGCAAATTTTTCGTTTTCAATGCCATTTTTTCATCTTTTCTGATGAAAGTGGAGGAAAAAACCCATCGAGATAAACGAGATGCACAAATGAATAAGCCAAGCAAACAATCAAAACTTACTGACTTTTTTTTCAATTCCTTCTATTAGCTCACACTCTCCCTATATATATCTTGTTCAAATTTTCAATCGTTAATAAAATATTTTCTATCCATCCAATCAAGTTCAAATAAATTTTTTTAAACTTGTAGTGGATGACACTTGATGTTAATACAGTTTTTTCAAATATTAATTCATTAATTAAATTTAAATGAATTTTTTTTGCTTTCCTTTGGTGTATTTGGCGATTAATGCTTGCCGCCAATTACAGCCAAATGTCGCCAAAATTGCTTTTCGCAATTTTTCCCTTTCTTCCCTTTTATTTGAGCAGCGCATTGAAGGAATTGACTTTAAAAAAAAATTTTTTTATTATACTTTTTCAGTAATTGTTGACGTGCAATTAAGTGAAATGAGACCATATGTGTATTTATTTACAGTGTAATAAAAATAGACCCCATATAGGTAAGGTTGAAAATTCTATGTTTATTAAATGATATAAAGTAAATCTTGCACTATGAAAATTACACAAGTTAATTCTAGTAATAATTTTATTATGTGTGTGTGTAGTTTTAAATTTTTATTCCATTCACGGGTTTTATGGGTAACGGCTAATATGAAGAATTTTACATATACTTACCTTCTCGTATTAACCAAGTTTGACTGTATATAGTTTCCAGCTGATCAATCCCCAAGTAGAGGGTCCAATAATGATAGTTATTGGGAGAAAATATGATTTTAACTTAATGGTGAGAATTTTTTTTTTTTTTTTACATTAATAAGCATAAGGTAGTGCAATACCATATGATGGTTCATTTTCTATGATAACAATGCTAATATTCATTAAAATAAAAAATGAGTTAATAATAGACCTACCCACGTCTTTGAGGACAGATAAAAACTCTTCTTCCTCCAAGCCATAGTTATTTTGAGGGTCATTTAGTATAGTAAATAAAGACTGTCCTGTGCACAGCTCCATTACAAGAACTTCCCTTCCCGTCTTCAGCTTCAACAAGCAAAAACATCGTGTGAGAATTTAGCATGTTAAACCACTGGTAAACATGCATGAAAACTTTGATGCACACTAGTTATGTATACTTAAGACTATAATTGTGGCAAAGCTAACCTGGTACACTGTTAAGGCTATGGCGACCTTGTCACTCCTGTGCAACGAGTACTCATTCATAAATTGGCAAAAAAAAATGAGATAGCCCTCAACATTATTAGACTATTTGTCGCCTAATTTGGAATGCAGAAAAACGTGAAAAAAAAAATCCACATGCCACATTTACCGCCAAGCGAACAAAGTCCTCTGAGTGGTCAGTTATTTGAATGACATCAGCGCTCGATATAATGAGTCTTTTTCCTAAATTTAATAAATACCAGATTTTAATTGCACAAATATGCCTATGTTTTATGTATTTCAACATTATTTCAATGTTTTATGTACAAAATGTATCTTCTATTAACTCTGTTAACGTAAGAAATGATGAACTATATTGCACTGGCTGAATCATGCTGTTCTATGCCTTGTCAATGTACCATGTTAGCTTTGTCGGGAGTATAGTTAGGCTAGCTGTGACGCACACATGATTCAAATGCTGGCGATAGATGAGACAAATAAAAATGAATTGTCACCGAAATGTTAAAATGTGTTGATAGTTTTGCTAAAGCATATATACACCGAAATCAAAGCAATCTACTCTTTTGGATTTTTTTCCTAAATAAAAAGAAAATGTTTTGTAAATAATCACTTTATTACTATAATGTGTAATAATGTACCACGTTATTAAATTGTTAGGTAGGCTATAATTAAATAACCATAACCATTTTTACACACGGCAATGCATTTATCGAATGTATTGACATTCCTAAACCTATTTGTTAGGAAAGTTTCGCAAAATTCTTTTAAAAAAAAATAAAAAGAAAAAAATTTCCAAACAATAAAATAAATAACTACTACGTTACAAATAGGCATTATATAATAGGATTGCCATATTTGCGGGTGATAGGTTCCAAGATCCAACTACAAATAATAGCTAACCCATGTTATTCATTTTACGTTTACATATATGCCTAATACATCGTACCTTTGCGACGAAAGTGTTACAACTCAAAAAATCCCAATCTTCAAAAAACAAAAAATTTCTGGCTAAATTGAGGGATGTTGCGTTCATCTAATGACATGTGCCAACTTGTGGAAATCCGAATAACTTATGGCTTAACGGTTTTCACGGGAGGATGCAGCACTGTATTTGTAACATTAAGTAATTTTCACCGAATTTTGAGTTGTAACATTTGTCACAAGGGTGTGATATGGTGGTGCAGCAGAGACATGCTAAGTCCGCCTGCCACTATTTCAGGTCAAAACACCATAAAGTATCCACCAAGAACAGTAAAATGATAAATTTGTAGTAAGGATTAACATTCTAGAGTGATAAAAATCATTAGACAGTAATACTTCTTTTTCCATTGCCAGCATTTGAACAATATTCTCATGGTTCAGGATCTTTAGAGCTTCAAACTCTCGCATGAGGTATTCCATGACCTTCCCTTTCTCAGCTCTTGAAAAATGAAACGTTTTCACCGCTACAGCTTTCCCGCTTTTCTAAAGGTAAAAAGATTAGTATAAATGAGATACCTTATATATTTGATGATCATTTACAGAAATACAGATCCGTACTGTAGCACTGGCTTTATATTTAACATTGTATTGTACCTGGTGCTGGCCTCTATATACTGCACCAGTAGCACCACTGCCAAGGGTACTTGAAGAACAAACACTCCATATGTAGCTGTTCGAACTCTGTACCATCATGATAGTGGGTTTGCTAAAAAAAAAATGGAACACATTACAAATAAAACGCCTTGATATATACAAAAATTCGCATTTTGAAGTGCTATGAAAAAGTCTTAATTTCTTTCAGGCCATATGACTGCACTACGGTCATCTACGGAAGGGAGGAACTGACAACTGAAAGTGAACGCTGGCATATAATGCCTTTACACATATGCCAAACTTACTAAGAAGTAACCAATCCCAATGGCTTAAAAGCCCATAATCACAGCCGTTGAAATATGTTGGTATTTGTACTTGGTTTAGAATTTATAACATTAATACAGTGAAATCAGCCCATAATGACTGTATGCCTATATACAATGATATTTTCACCCCATTTTGACAGATACAGAATGTTTCATGTTCCACCTTGTCTATAACAAGATCTGTTCCTAGTCCTTTGAGTACAGTTAGTGACAGATTCCGTTGTAATACTACTATTTTATACCTGGTTACATACACATGACATTATGAGAATATTTTCAGTAAGAAAATGGAAAGAGCAGCAGCAAAACTATTAACAAAGCTCTCTTTACAGTAGGATCAACCTTATGCAGATTATATGAAATCTCAAGAAAGGGCAGATCCAGAAATCTTTCAAGGGTGCACAGTTTGTTTCTGATCCCTATTTTTAGCCAAGCATCTGGTACTTTTCATATCATTTTCCATGATATAATTAATGATAGGAACAAAAACGACAAACCGTTTGAAAAAAATGTTTTTTAACAAACAACGAATGAACTGTTGTTTTCAACAAGATAAAACTGTTGTTGGATCCTGTGCCAGCTTTTTATGGGGCCCCTAGGCTGGAAGAATAGAACAGACCTCTAAAGAATATGGTCCTCATGCAGGTATGTAGCCAAAGAGCAATTGGGATAAAGAAAAGGGCATATGGGGCACACATGGTACCCAGGGATTTATATATATATAAATAAATAGCATGATGGGACAACTGGGGCCATGCCCCAGATTGGCTGTAGGCCTGTCCTTGCGATATATTTAGTCAATAAATCGTGAGTTCTTCTTGGGGACAAGGCCACAGCTTGAAGCTTCTTATGAGGAAGCCTTAGAATCCATCAATGTTTTGATACATTTTATTGGTATTTTTAAAAGATATAATACCAAATATCTACAATATAGACATTAAAATGTTTTATATAATGAAGTTTATCAATTTATAGCATTGTATGTTTTGACAAAACTTAAGACTATGGAACTATACATACTGAATATACAAGTATAATTAATGTTCAAACTAGTTTATGTGAATAAGTCATTTTTAGCAATAAAATCAAACTAACTATTTTTTAACATCAATGAATAAATCTCTTAACATACATATTACATTGAAAACGTGTGTAGAGGCATGCTAAAATTTATAATTTCTCTTTACAACATTGCAAACTAGATAGACTTAAACCTTTGCTTAAAACATGAAGTATGCAAGATCTGCCATGAAACTTCGTTTTGAATACAGTTTTAAAGTCAAAGAATAATTTCCATTGTCATGTACATGGTAACTTAAAATTTACAAACAAAAAATTCAAGACACAAAGGCAATTTCCCCTTCAGGATAAAACTGTTTCTTCCAAATGCACTCCAGCCAAGTTTAATACGTCTGTTGAGTTCTTTCATAATGTTGCCATCCATTGAAATCAGCTGGCCAAGGTAAATATATGAATCAGCAATTTCTAGCTCAATGTTGTCAACTTGTATTTTTGTTTCCTCTACAAAATTATTGAACATGATCTTAGTTTTTTGTAGGTTCATCTTGAGTCCAACTTCTTTACTTCTAGTTGAGAGCTCCTGTACCATGTCTTGGAGTTCTAATGGGTCCGTTGAAAAAATAACAATGTCATCAGCAAACCGCAAATGATTTAAATATTCACCATTTATTTTTATTCCCTTGTTATTCCAATTTATCAGCTGAAAAATCATCTGTAAAGCTGAAGTAAAAAGTTTTGGAGAAATGGTATCTCCCTGCCTCACCCCTTTGCCAAGTTTGATAGTTTTGGTATCTTTATGTAACCGAAATTTTGCACTTGCATTTTTATACACACGTTTCACCATGTCAATGTACACATCCTCAATGTCTGTTGATCTTAAAGAGTTGATGACTGCTGATGTTTTAATAGAGTCAAAGGCCTTCTCATAGTCAATAAATGCAACACACAATGGAAGTTCATATTCATGTGTTCTTTCAATTAATTCTCTTAATACTTGAATATGGTCCACTGTACTGAATCCACTTCGAAATCCAGCTTGTTCTCTTGGTTGAGCTGCATCTAATTTTTTCTGCAGGCGATGTGTTAGCACTTTTGTGAAGATTTTATAAATAGCAGGTAACAAGCTAATTGGTCGGTAATTTTTCAAATCCTCTTTATCACCTTTTTTATGCAAAAGAATTACTGTTGCAGAATCCCATTGGTTTGGTATGTTACCGCTGTTAAGACATTTGGTAAAGAATTTTGCAAGTATGTCTTCTACATATTCTCCAGCTTCTTTTAGGATATCTAATGTAATGCTCTCTGGAATGTAATGCCCTCAGGAAAGAAAACTTCCACTTCTGATGCATCACCATATCCATAATTTCCAGAGCAAGAAGGTACACAGCATCTAAACGGCATTTTGGATTACCTCGTGGTTCTAAACGAATCGTTCTGGACACACGTTAAACATGTTGTTTAACGAAAGCTTTTAACACCTAAACACTGTAATGTTCTACAAATGTTATATAATAATAGCCAACTGCAACTACACTTATTTTCCAGTAAAATAGGGTAAAAAAAAAAATTAATTTCGTATGCTACGCTAAAGTTAATACACTAGTAGCCAGCCATGCCACAATGTTTGTTATGACTACTAGTTAGCGAGTCATGTGATTGAAATGTCAGAGCTATCTGGCCTTATTATCCCGGTGGTAATGTTAGTACATGTTTTTTTTCAACTTCGCTGAATCGAGACATCCATGTTGTTAACATGACGTAAACAACATGGTGGCAAGTCAGTGATACAATTGTCATGCATGTTGGAAACACTTCCCACTACAAATCTAACTAAGGGACGTGTTGTGCACTACAGCCTTACAACTTTCTGATTGAAAATATTTGGTGACACTACAGATGAATCCCCTGTTTTGTCGCCAACTCGTCTCCAAAACTGATGCTATACTCTTAAAACAGAGGGAAAGTTTTAGGAAGCGTTAAAAATGAGCACATGTACATGGTAGTTGTATTGTAGTGTCGTAGCATCCGTTCATGCCGGTTTGTGAGTTGTAGCGATAGGATGAGCGACCGTTTAAATGTTTTATTTTTTGTAACAGACTGGACTTGATAGTATGTTTGGGATGGAGAGGGGAGTACTAAGAGGAAGAGGTTTGAGGAGGTATGGAGGGAAAAGGGGGAGAGGAGGTAGGGGAAGATGAGTGGAATGTGGAGTATCGCAATGTCGGCGATGAAAAGCTGTTGGACTCGTACTTCGCAAATTGGTATTGATCATTGATTAGCTGTACTCATACTTCGCAGATGATATGGGGAGGGGAAGAAAGGAGGAGGTATGGGGGGACAAAATATCATAATGTCATGTGAAAAAGCTGTTGCCATACTCCACAGAGTATGTGGAGTGGGTCACCATGAAGAAGTGGAGGAAATGATTCCAAAAGCCATAAAAAATCAATGCTTAAAGACAGCAGTTTTTTTGGTTAAAAAAATCTGAAAAGAGTATAATAAGCAGTAAACAGTATAACAGGTAATTACTCCTTAAAAAAACATGGCGGCAGAGTGCATGGTGTAATCCGGGAAGGGGGTTGCCGCGGCAGGGCTGACACTCCTTGGCGACAAATCGCACAAGCGACACACGTGTAGTATAGCCAAATATTTTCCTCATCTTCATTATTTTTCGAAATAAAATTTTTAACTTCCTCAATTCGCCACCAGGGGCGCTGCTGTTCATCTCGTCTGATAGTACATAGTCATTTTATTATACTAATATCTAACTTTCTTTGCAATATCTGTCTTGGTTCAAAAGTTATTGGCCGCATCCGGTCTTTCCTAGGAACCCTGTATATACAACAAACCAAGCCCAACTCAATTCTGTTTATGCACAAAATGCAAAATAGTGATGTTTTCA
>QLNU02014802.1:98581065-98594939 GCA_006491805.2 Dysdera silvatica
GCCAAAAAACAGCTTTAATTTTAAACAAACAAAAAGTGTATAAAGACCTAACTTAGAATAATTGTTTCCTTTCTATTAAAAACAACTTTCAAATCAACCCCGAGCAAACAATACGGTGAAACAGTGGTCATTAACAAACGAACCAAACACATCAGTCGAGAGTCGGTCTTCTGCAATGAACGCTGATATCGTTTCGTTCAAAATAAAGATCCAGTTTGTCACTTCGTTCATTTTGAACAATTGTATTACGACAGACGTCATGTCGGTTTGTTTCTGCACGATTCGTTAGCGACTGGCTAATCTGTTTCAGATCTAATGGTTTATCCTTTCCTAATTTAAGAATTTAAAAATGCATTTGGAATATTATTTACCATTTCTATAATTAGCAAGTAATGTGCTTTCGTTTTCGAAATTGAAATTGATTAAGACACATTTAAGAGCGAGTATTTCAGAGAAGCGACTTCTAAATCTTGCATTAGTATCAATATAAAATGACGTGCATGCTGAAATAGATGTTATGAGTGTTATTGCTGATTTTTTTAAATATGAAAGCAAGAAAGGTAATTTTGCAAATATAAAAGCAAGAAAGATAATTTTATAAATATGAAAGCAAGAAGGATAATTTTTGTAATTAAAGCTGTAATCCAATAAATTTTGTAATTCATTCATTCGTTCATATTATTTTCGTGGTGCACCAAAATGTGGCCAGTATAATTTTCGACAATTTTTAGCGATTTTCAATAGATATTGAACCTATCTATTGCTTTTGGCTTTTCTGTCTGTTTATTTGTCGTTAATAAAAAGGATAAGATAAAAGTCTTCCGTAAATGCAATAGTAATATTTCAGAAGTACGGCATAGTGCAGAATGTACGGAGAAGCAGGGAAAATGATTTCTTAGCCGTTCATTGGTTGAAAAACTTGATTTAAATTGTTTGCAGGTTTACCAGAGTTAGCAATTAGTTGCGATTCACGTTTTTCGTATATTTGTTGCTCTCTAATTTCATGTTAGGAATATAGTAAGTTCCTTGCTTCCGTGTTGTTCAGATTACTCTACTTTCTTTGTGTCTTGTTTTCATTTTCGTGGTTTTGTTTCTAGAGAAATGGAAATAATCGAGGGAGTAAGAAGAGGGGTATCTTATTTTATATATGATAATTATATATATTGTAAGAATTGTGAAAAAAAAGTTACGGTCATTTATCTGAGATGCACCACGAAAAGTTGTCGGGGTAGAGTCGTTTACGATGGAAGAGTTTGAACAACGACAGCACACAACCATGAAATAGTGCAGGAGGATTACGACGACTTCCGTTTCAGAGAGAAACTTATGTCCGAAACGGTGCTATTTTTTAGCTATTTTTCATATTCACAAAGAAGTAGCACCGCAATTAAACCCGAATTTAATCACAGACGTGTTCATAAAGAGAACCACGTTCAATTAAATAAATACACTTTCTATAAGCAATATGTGAAATTACTAACAAATGAAAGTGCAACTACTTTTCATGTATATGGTACTCATGAAGAAAAATCCTTTTACTTTAGTTACAAAAAGTATGCAATTTACTTACTTTATAGTAAAATCTAACATTATAAAATTTAGGACAAACTACAGTTTATTTACGTAAATCGAACACTACTATCAAACTACAGTTTGTTCGAACAACTTTACATTTTTCAGCACCTCCAAAAAATATTTAAAGTCGACTCTTTTGATTTTCCTTTTAATAAATATTTTAAATCGTTGAAAAAGATTGACGTTTGAACTTCAATCGAATTTGAGTGTTTTTAATCCATATTGAAACAATTTTCTAAGCACTGGGTTTGGTTTTGACTCAAAAGACTACGTGGTTCGCTGCGCCGGGACCTACTGTTTTCCGAGGAATCCGAACCTCTTAAGGCCTAGGGAACCAAACCCCGGACTACAGTGAGCAGTGCGATCTTTTATGAGATCTCTGAGTAAGCGTTCTTTTTGCACTGCTGGGAGTCGAACCCGGATTAGCCGCGCAATAGGAGAACGCGTTACAGCTGAGCCACCGCAGGCCTAAGCCGCTACAGACTACTTTTGGAAAAATAAATATTCCTAGAAAATCAATCATCGTTATCTTAACGAATTTCTTGGAAATTTTACTTGGCTGGAATCTATTTCTTTAACTACGGTAACCCATCGTTACCATAGAAACCAGTTTCCTTTGTAACGCCTTTGACTTTCTGAACTACTCCAGGATCCGTTATTTTTATCTTTCAAAACCTACGAAGTTACTTGAGAATTAGAGAGTTGAAAAATAGAGGGTGGCGAGTCGCGAATCAGAGGGTCGCGAATTGGTGTTAATTGAAACTCGCTAAATTTAAATATCTGCCTTAGGCGATTTTCTTTCACTTGGTTGTTGTTTTTCGTATGGGGTGGGGGGGCGCTTAAAACAACCTTGCAGGCTGACGCTGAAGAGCATCGAGCCGCCACTGATTTGAATAGTGATATTTTCATAGCGAATGTTTCGCAGCATGGGTAGAATTTAAGCAAAATATCTTACTTAAATGAACAATAAAATAATCGCCCACCCACAGCTAGAGTTGTAAAAAACTCGGGAATTTTGGACACATTGGAAATTTTGATAGAAACCAAGATAACTAGAATAAAGGAGGTAGTCCCGTCCGCACCTTTCTTCCTATTGGTTGATTGTGTCGAATCGACCAATAGGAAGAAAGGTGTGGACGGGACATACGTCCTTTATTCTAGCTATCTTGGTTTCTATGCCCAAAGTTTCCAATGTGCCCAAAATTCTCGGGTTTTTTACAACTCTACCCACAGCAGTGATGAGACGGGCTCTGCCTAGAGCTTCTATATAGATAGGCTGACCTATCCTATATTTTGGATCGGATACATCTTCACACTAGTGGTTCAGATTACCGCATTTGGCGCATCATCGCTAACGAATGTCACCGTAGTTTGCCTCTGAATTTTTTTTTTTTCTTGTTGCGTATTTCAATTTTAATGTTGAAGAAAAACACAAAATGAATATAACACTATTTTGTTTACGTGTTTTGACTAACACTCCTGTTATAGGACTCTATTTTTGACAAAAAGAAGAAGATGCATAAACCTAAACCAAAAATTAACGTGTCGAATATTTGACTGAAATTCGTTTAATTAAAGTTTACAAAAGCGGGAAAAAATGAAATTGTCAAAAAATTTAACAATTTTAGGGACTAAAACTACAAATAAAATTTTTAAAATCTTCAATTCCTATTGTTAAATTTCTAATTCCATATTTTTTCATTGAAATTTTAATATCTTATCATTTTTATTTCCAATATTTTTTTTAAATCAAATATTTTGGTTCTTATTTTCCATTCTAATATTCTTTATTATTGAATAATAAGAATACATGGATGAAATTCACATATTCTTATTAGTGTTTGTTATTTCCTGAAAAAGAAAACAGGAGTTTGATCTGTCAGCCACAGGCCAATCAAAACGTGCCTGAGTCCACATTTGATGACAAAAGATTTCCTTATAAATTTTCAGAATATGTAGCCAATGTACACAAGAAGGCACGTGCCAACAGGGGAGGCAGGGTTTTCCCCAATCTAGAAGGAGGAATGGCGAAAGCCATATTCCCCCCCTCCACTATCGAGTAATACTATTAAAATTTTAACTTCAAAAATAACATTAAACATTGCCACTAATGTAGCACAGATGAAACAAATTTAGATTCTAATTTAATTTCCTCCCAATAATACTGCTTTTACATTGCCCCCTGGCGTATCTATTGTTAAAAAAAATTAGCGTCTCTTTACCTGTACATTTTTTTTCAGTCTTTGTGAAACCATTGATTTTAAAGCTTGGTGCTCTGCGAAATCAGTAAAATTGAAATCGTTCAAGTGGTTGTTGTTTTGTAATTCAGTTTATTTTAACTATTTAATTAACTAATTAACATCTAATTAATTATTCATTAACATTTCTTTAATAACCAGGTTGTTGCAACAGATGGCACCACTGGTTTGTGTGCGCGATCTCTCGCGCCCACCCCCACTTCCAAAATGTTGACACGTCCCCGTACACAAATAAGCCCTTTTGTTAAAATCTAACATTTAAAGGTGTAAATTCTAATGCTTTAAATTATTTGGTATGCATAGTGAAAAACATTTGAATAATCTGAATATTCTAATAGAGCAGAGTTTCTTAGCTGAATAAGGAACTAGTAAAAAGTTAAATTTTCCACTCCCTCCCCTCCACCAGTTTGTTTTTTTTTTATAATAAATTTATGTAAAAAAAATAAAACTTTTTTTGTTACTTTATCCTATCCCAAAAACTATTAAAAATCAATAACATTCTTTGTCCTTTCTAAATAGAAAATAAAAAAGGATTTAAAATGTTCTCTCTAGAACAAATTAGTCACCACAGAAGGACCTTGAAGACAACCTCAAACTAAAATTCAAACATATGCCAGGTAAATGAAAAAAGAATTAAAAGTATATAATTATAATATATTTATAATTATTACGCATTATTTATAATTTCACTTGGAGGATTTTTACCCATCGTCGTTGGCGACTTTTGGCGCAATCTAAGGTAACGTTCATGAACTTTCATTCGACGCAATAATAAATCTTGTTAGAACAAAAAATTTTGTTTTAAAGTTTTCGTAAAAAAACACATATATATCATATAAATTACTATTATTGACAGAAAATTAATACATGATTTATAACTATAATTAACACTAGAGTGTAAAACCTTCTATGTTATAATTATGGCAACCATGTACCGAAGAAATTTCGCATTGAAAACATATTTTTGCGTTAAATATGTATCGTAAAAATAATTTTATTTTTATTAATAAGTTTATAACACCAGAATGAAGTAAAAAATATAACTAATTCAGCACTTCACGTAATAGTTTTCCAGATAATCAAGATGCTCTTTTGCGATTTAAAATCCATCTTTTTTTCTCTTTCAGGGTTTACGGGGAACCTAAACAACTTGGAACGTTCTTCGAAACAGTTCGAAAGATTCATTGCAACACAACCGACCATTTAAACAAAACAAGAAAAGGAAAACGGCAGAAAGGATATATAAATAACACGAGAAAGCACCAAAAGCCATGCGTTTATAATACGTTCGGTGTTGCCATCCCGATCCAAAATGCCTGACGAGTCAGCTCCCCTTTATAGGAGCCTTAGTCCGAGTTCGGGAACGGGCCATAGACGTAGCCAGGAGTGATTTTGGGGGTTGTAACCCCCGATTGAAATGAAATTTTGTATATTTAACATGGGAATGTATGAGTTGCAGCTCTGTAACTACCTCATTGAGCTTATAGCCTCCCCATTATGAATTTAATACCTACCCTTATGATACGAACATATTTTCTGTTCCCCTTGGTGTTCGTCTTAACGAGGTTCGACTGTAGTGTAGTTTAGCAAATTTTTTAAAATTTAAATCGTAAGTCAAGGAGTTAAAGTTATATTTGAAGCTTCGGGCTTGGGCGAGTTAAAATTGCGAGTTTTCAGGCTCGGTTTTCGAAAAATAAGCCCGACCTCATCTCCGCTTCTCACCTACACCAACAAAATGGATAAAGAACGACTCACATGAGTGACTGATTGACATAAATCACGAGGGTGAACGATTTTGCACATCGACCAGCGAGGGCAAACTTTTCTGATTGCGTCATTTTCAACTAGTGAGTACAGGCCTTCTCTACTCTCTATTATCAACCGCAGGTTAAAAGTATACAAATAAACAAATAAGAAGCCTAAACACAAATTGAGCACGGTCGGTATTTAAATTTAGCGAGTTCCAACTAAGATTAAACCATGGGCGTCAACAACATAAAATTATTGGGCAGTATACCAGTGAAAGGCAGCTTGTTGTTAATGAGGGCCGTAGACAGCAGATGGTACAAGAGGCCCCCGTTCCGAAATCTTTTTCAACCAATATTTATTCAAAATTTTCTTGTTAAGGCCTTGTTAACAATACAGGGATAACAGACATCAACAAAGCAGTGTTTAATTTAAATATGCTTCTGTTTGATGACGTTTATTTTACCATAAAATCAATATTCTGGTTAAATTTACAATTTCATTTTCACATGCAATGCTCTTTAACAAATTTCGTATTCATCGCGCTGATGGGGTAGATAGTCCCTTTAATTTATGTCGTTGATAATGAGCTTACTGGGCGAAAAAAGTCCTTGAACTTATAAATTAAAATAGAGAAACTACTGTATAGTTGTAGTTGTACGTAACGTAATAAAAAACGTTCCCATTGAAAATTGAAATAATAACACGTCAACGAAAACGCTGCTATACAGAAAAAAAGTTCTATAATTCAATTCAGCAAAAGGTATAATTACATCAAATAAATGACAAAGTGCATTTTTTTTTATTTCGCACTATATTTTACGCCGAAAAATTATATAAAATAAATACGTTACCTATTATAAAATTTTTGTTTGAAATTGGGGGGGAGTGACATGGAACCCTAATACCAACAATGGGAGAATGGGTCCCCCTGTTCCCCCTGCTAACGGCGCATGTGCATTGAATCTGTTATCGTTTTGTCTTGTCCATTCGTATCTCTCTGTCACTAAAGGAAAGGTCTACCAGCAAGTGTTATCTTAGATGTTGTTCTTTATTTCCAATTGCCAACTTTTTAGTTGCTAACTCTCTAATTCTTAACTCTCCCATTACCAAAATATTTATTTGCTCATGACAAAGACGTTGTTATTGTTTTGTATGCAATTGAAAATTTAATTGGAAATGTTGACCGCAATATCAGAGCTGTATTTCCAGAAAGTGATAGGATAAATTCCAGAATTAAAAACAAAAGGCCAGAGTTCCGTATGAAGACTGAAACACTCTTGAAATATGGTTGTAGAAACCTGGTTAGGTTCGTCCCAGAACGTGTAGTGTGTTCTGTTTAATCCTCAAGTCTCACCAACCGTGGAACGTACCTCAACCCATGGAGAGGGGAACATCCATGGAAGCAGCGTTGCCCCCAAGAAAACGGTGGTTGCTCTTTTGAGCATTTGATATGGTATTATATATTTGATACAGATAATTTGAGATAATGTTTGAAAAGGTGCAAAATATGAACATATGAGGTGTGATCAAAAAGCATCGTGACTGGAGCTAAAACAAACAAAAAAACACCACCTGTAGTACTTGTAGATTTGGCATTTAATGTCCTTCAAAGTAGTCCTCTTCTGAAATCTCACACTTCATCCGGCGTTTTTCTTTTGTTGGAAGCAAGACTGGAACTGATTTCTGGGGGAACTCAAGCCCCCTCTCCATTGGGTTGCAAAATAAATTTTTCCGTTTAACTCCAAATCATGGTCTCGGTTCTGGTGGCCGGCAGATGTCCTTTCGCTGCTGTCCGCGCTAGTGGGTGTTCGTTTGTTTGGGCAGAGTGACTGGGATATTCACCAGACTGCTGGATGACGGTGGATTGATGTCTTGTGCTATTCTGGGCCCGGGCTCCGCCTTTTCCTCGCGAATCAGTCTTTGCTTCCATGAAGGGGCGATCGTTTTTTGTTCTGCTTCGGGCTGCTGGGTCACCGTCTTCGCTGGGAAAGTACCACTGTCCGTGGGTTGGGACACCGACTCCGGTCTGTTGCAGGATGGATGGCGGTTTGTTCGTTCTGGTTGCGGAGCTGATTCGTTCCCTCATCAGCCGCGCATTTCCCCATTTAACGGTGCTCGGTAAGCTTCAGAGCGATGCCGGCCGAGGTGTTCTTCCGTGCCGCTGTGCACGGAAGAACACCTCGGCCATTCCTCGGTGTGGATTGATCGTGGATGGTTCTCGGTTGACGTTTGATGAAGACACCAGTGTGAGCTGTGCCTCTCTGTACGCTTGTACGGATCGACAATCCCCTTAATGCTTCCCAGTGTCCTTTCATGGTCCACAGGACGTCATGACAACTGACGTTAAAACCTGTTTGGGATTATAGCGCCGCCTTGGCGGTGCACCCTCAAGGGCGGAAACAGGGGGGAAGGTCACAGGGGGCATGACCCCCCCCCGAAATATATTTTTTCACTGTAAAGAAATTCCAACTTTCATGATAAATGAAGGGTGTTATTCCAAGACCATGGCAAATTCTGTCCTTGACCCCCCTCCCCCCCGCACAAAAAAAAAGAAGAAAATCTGTATCCTCTACTGTGCACCCTCCTCATTAGACACACGAAGTGAACCCCAAATCACATGATCTGTTAAGAAACTACTTGCGCCCCCATACTTTTTTTTTTAATTGCTACGTTCTTGTATATAATTGAAATTTCTTGAATGCGGTATATATATCGCTTATATCTAACTTAATGCGGCCTTTCAACATGAAAAGGTTCCTCACCCTTGCCCTAGAGGATCATTAATCTAAATTCAAATAGCTTCTCCCTCTTCCCAGTTAAGGAAATTGTAGTTTTAAATTCTGATATCATATAATATAAGAATATTTGTAAATCTATCGTAGCGTTATGGTAACTAGCGCATCTATCATTCTGTTAAACAAGGTTCGATTCCACTGGTACAATTGAACGACTTTTTTTGAACGACCGCCGACAACGGCGGTTTTCTCTCGCCGTGGTTCGAGGTCTGATTCCCTAGGTGGGGCCAGATTGAAACCTTTGGGGGCTCCAAGCATTTAAACGATTTTGGTGCCTCATATCATGTATTCAATTCAAAATATAAACGATAAAATAAATCTTATTTTTCGAAATGAAAATTTTTTTAAAGTAAGATGGAAAATAATGTTCTGATTTTTTAACTTTATTTTCATTCGAAAGTTCTCTTCTCTCTTTTTTCTAATTGCAAAGACTTTGATAAAGAAACTTTCCAAATTAATCTTACGTAATACATCTGCTTCCATATTTACTAGAGATAATGCCTGCGCAGGGCCCTTCAATACGCATAGGTGCAATACGCATAAAATAACGCATGCAATACACATGTACAACATGCATACAATACATATATGCAATACGCATACACTATATTTATCATCAGATAAATATAGCGTATCCGTATATTTATATGCACAGAACGCCTAAAGCTCGGGGAATCAACTCTCGGACTAAAGTAAGTAGCTATTCGATAATCCTTTTCCCATCTTTGGGAGTTTAACCCGGCTTAGTAGCACGACAGACAAGTGCGTTGCAACTACCCGACTACAGAGCAGTGAACCTACATTTTTCTGTGGAATCCGAACCTCTTAAGGCTCAAGTAATCTACCCTTGGACTGAAGTGAGCAGCTAGTCGATTATCTTTTTCCCATCTTTGGGAGTTTAACCCGGCCTATTAGTACGACAGACGAGTGTGTTGTAACTAAGCCACCACAGAACAGTGAACCTGCATTTTCCCGAGGAATCCGAACCTCTTAAGGCTCAGGAAATCAACCCTCGGATTGAAGTGAGCAGCTAGTCAATAATCTTTTTCCCATCTTTGGGAGTTTAATCTAGATAAGTAGTACGACAGACGAGTGTGTTGCGACTACGCCACCACAGAGCAGTAGACCTGCATTTACCCGAGGAATCCTAACCTCTTAAGGCGCAGGGAGTCAACCCTCGATCTGAAGTGAGTAGTTAGTCGATAACCTTTTTTTCCATCTTTGGGAGTTTAACCCGGCTTAGTAGCACGATAGAGGAATGCGTTGCAACTACCCAACTACAGGGCAGTGAATCTACATTTTTCCATTGAATCCGAACATCTTAAGGCTCAGGAAATGAACCCTCGGACTGAAGTGAGCAGCTAGTCAATAATCTTTTTCCCATCATTGAGAGTTTAACCCGGCTTAGTAGTACGACAGACGAGCAGGGGGGCCCCCGAGCTACCTCCATTAATGGGGGAGAAACACAAAATTTTCCACCTATTCAAAAGCGTTGGAAAAGATATACGTACATACCATTGGCGTACGCAAGGGATGTTGATGGGGGTTGTAACCCTCCCATTGCAATGAAATTTTGTATATTTAACATAGGAATATGTGAGTTGTAGCTCTGTAAACCCTCCATTGACACACACACGCACACGCACACACACACATATGTGTGTGTCTTCCATTAATATTTAAGGTTTAAGGCATTAGAGCTGCGTTTAGTGTTTTTGGGACACCTTGTATATATTACCCTTCAGTTTTCTTTTATTAAGTTGTTGACAATGCAGAAGGAGCGATCTATGTTACAGAGACGCTGTTTCACCGGAAGATAAGAGTGGTGTTTATACTATTGCAATTATAATTATTGCAGTGGTAATGATGTGGCTTAATATATTGGAAGTACTTATAGAAGATTGGGAGCAAGAATTACAGAGCACAAAGCAGACATACGCTTTCGAAGACTTAATACTGCTTTAGCACAATTTGTTCATAATAATGATGATGCTGTACAACATTTTGATCACACTAAAAAACTGGCTTTTGTAACGAATAATGTGGAATTGCTTATATTTAGAGAATCATTAGAAATTATTGATAGAAAAAATGTCTCTTGAAATACTGAATGTCCTGTAAGTGTAAGTAGCGCATGATCTTTCCTGTTAGGTGTTCCGATTGATGTTGACTGTATTCTATTTTATACCTTAATTTTTTTATTTTAAAATTATATTTTATATGCATTTATTTTGTATTTAAGTCTCTTGAGAGATGATCGGATTTGTTTAATTTATCAAGAGTCTTAATATTGTTTTACAAGTAGATCTATTGAGACGTTTTATTTTCAGATTTTGTAACGTCTGGTGATGACACCACTTTAAATGGCTGAAAGCATGTTTATGTATTATAAAAAATTTTAACCACCTCAGCGGTGTTCTAAATTTGATTCATACTTTGTAGGGTAGTGATTTGCATTTACCTCTGTTATATTATTTTCTGTAAATTTTAATTTCAGTAGCATCGTTCTTTAGTTGCGTCACAGATAAACTAATTTGTCCTGTTCTTCAGGATTTTAAATCACAAAGTATTTGGCATAAAGTTTTCCGACTGCTGTAAAACTCACCATGTCATCTTATCAAAGATTTTCATTGTCGCATTTTACAGCATTCCCCATTTAGTTCGCGGATGAAATTTGTCTTAACCGTCTATTTCAAACGGAGCAGGTCACGTTATTGTTAAAAATATAATAAATAAATCTGCTTCTCAGTACATTCAGTGGCTTATTTCACAAATGTTTTTCGCTTACACAAACCACTTTTTATAATCTGTGATATTTGCTCTATTTGCGATGAGATTCACAGAAAAATAAAACTGAATTGTTTATCTAATTTTCAGTTTTGTTCGCTTTGGATAGTGACTGATATATCTGAGCTTAGTTTGTTCGATTTTAATATCAAAATTCACATTCAGACTTAAATTATTTTGTAAAATGAAGCCATAGTACATACTCTAAAATTAGAAGAAAATGCCATAATTAAATGTTTTCCAAAACACAATATAGTTTGCACTTCAATAAATTGAATAAAGCTACATTGCCACGTATTCTTTTTAATCTATTTACTTGAAGAGTTTTAATCTATTTAATTGAAGAATTTTAATCTATTTAATTGAAGAATTTTAATCTATTTAATTGAAGAATTTTAATCTGCTTAATTAAAGAGTTTTAATCTGTTTAATTGAAGAGTTTTAGTTTGTTTAATTGAAGAGTTTTAATCTGTTTAATTGGAGAGTTTTAATCTGTTTGGTTGAAGAGTAAAAACATATTCTTAATGATTTTTTGGGTAGGTGAAGTTCTTATAAATCATCTTATTAAGTACAGAGTGGTTATAACTAAATTTAGCATATTCAGAGCACCCTGGAGCTTTAATAGTTCAGCGGATTTTCAACAAAATTGGTATATAGACTACTCAACGGATGCGGAAAAGGAATCTGGAAAAAATTACTTAAAAGATGTCCGCTAGGGAACGCCTTTGTAGCGCAATACTGCAAAAGCAACCCATGAAATGACTAACACGCAAGACAAATCACATTTTTAATGTTTAGTAACATTTATTGCATCGAAACATTTCAAATGAACGTTGTGCGAGCAATAATTGCAGGCGTACTATGGAAAAAAAAGATTTTTCACATGCAGATAGAGAGTAAAGAAATGCAGCAAGTAAGCACCTTTTAATCGTGTACAGAATGATGCAATAAAGGTTGCTCAATGTGGTCACTATCATTCACTTGTAAAAGTTTATGGCCCTGTCAAATGTTCTGCAATGGCTCTTCGGTACCGTGAGTTGCTCCAGACGTTTGTTTTGCCGCAATTACAGAAACGACAGTGCGTTACATCTACCATTTCAATGCAAGATGGTGCGCACCCACATGTCGCACGATCCGTCAAAGTTTTTTTGCTCCAGCACTTCACTTATGAGTCTGTTATTAGTAATTCGTTTACTAATCACTGGCACACATTCACCGGATCTCACCCCTTGCGACTTCTAGTTGTGGGATCATTTAAAGAATTTGGTTTATTGTGGAAGTGTTGCTATGTTAGCAGAATCCAAGAATTCCATAACGCTGCATATGTAAAGCCTCACGGAGGATTAGTTGCGATGCGCTGTTGAACACATTCTGCATTGGCTTGAATTGTTACAAATAAATGATGACGGCCACATCGAGGAACACCCATTACATCGTCCTGTACACGATTAACAGCTGCTTAAATGTCATATTTCTTTACGCACTATCTGCATGCGCAAAATTATTTTTTTTCCATTGTACGCCTGCAGCGCCAGCGTTCAACGTTCATTTAAAATGTTTCGATGCAATAAGTGTTACTAAATGTTAAAAATGTCATTCGTGTTACGCGTTTGTCACTTCATGGGTTGCTTCTGCAGTATTGCGCTAAAAGCGCCCCCTAGCGGACGTTTTTGAGGTAAAACATTTTGTTTGCGGATTCCTTTTCCGCATTCTTTGAATTGCCTATATAACAATTTTGATGAAAATCCGCTAAACGGTTCAAGCTCCAGGGTGCTTTAAATAGGCCAAGTTTAATAATAACCACTCTGTATTTAATAAATATCTTACGGAGATAATACGTAAAAAATACAGAATGGATTTTCGTTTGTAAAGATTATTCATAACTATATATATAACTATTAAAGACCTAAAAACCAGACTGATATATTACAGATTTTGGCAAATGTTCAAATTTCAAAGATGTTATACAATAATTTTTGCCACCCACGTATATGTAGCTCAAACTAAAGCTTTTTTTTTTTTTCAGCTTTTAAGGTTCTAGTTTGAACTATATATATACGTGGGTGGCAAAAATTATTGTATAATAAATTCCCCCACGAAAAACTCACAAAAATCTCGCCCCGGAGGCTTTTCTGTGTTGACCATTATTTGGCAATTGTGTTATCCCTGTGAAGGGTAATAATATCTTACTTTCAACGATATTATTGAATTTTAAGCAACTAATTCAACTATACTATAAAATTTTAAAAATTTCGATCATTATAAATTTAATTAATTTAGAATTCAAAATACTATAGCGAATCCCTCCAAAAGTATTCGTCAAAACCTTTTAACCCTCTAACTGCTTATCCCTCGATTTTCACGGGCAACATGAATGTAACAAAATTTGCTCAATCCCTCGACTTTCGCGGGTATGAAATTTTTCCATCTTTCATCTCTCATCATCTTTGGTTACAAAAATGTGCTACATATTTTAACTCTCAATTACATGTAGATTTGAAATATGTAATAAAAAGAAATATGCAGTTTTTGAAGCGATTTTGATAAAAAGAAAAAAAAAAAATTAGCAGAGAAAATCACGAGCAGGTGCGCGAATAGGAGGAACGCGAGAACGTGCACGTGGGGTGCTTTACACCCCATCTAATTATATATAATTATTTCATTAAAAACATCCAATTTTACAGGGAACAATAAGTGGAATGTTAGCTTT
>QLNU02014802.1:98595039-98627722 GCA_006491805.2 Dysdera silvatica
ATTACTGTTATTGTTTTACTTATTACCTTTATTATTTTTGTGTATTCTATATTTGTATGTAGCGCAGAATAACACTGGCTATCCTTGCGCCATAAGAATTCAATCAACCAAGTATACTCTTGCATCACTTTTCCCGCCCACCTTCTCCCTTTTGAGAGCCAATTAGACTAACTTAGAGCCATTTGATTTCTCACTCTTCTCTATGTGGCAGAAGCTTGGCTTCCTCCGAAAACTGTGTCCTGGTGAAGCATGATCGTGAGTGTCCTTGCGCCATATGAAATTCAAAGCCATTTGATGTCACTACAAATGGCTTCCGACTACGAGGTTCATCAGTTATTGTTATTTGAGCTATCGGGTTTTAATCTAATTCTCAGAAAGCTTAATTGTGTGTGACTTGTGGTCTGTAGACAGGGCCAGCCACAGGGAAGATGCAGCTGGCGTAAGACATCCTGGACCCGGATTGCGTGCGCTCCCATAAAAAAAAAGTGGGGGGGGAAGGGCAAATAGAAATTTTGAAAAAAAATTCTTTAATCGATTAAGACTAATTTCATTTTAAAAACTCGACGTGAATTTATAAAAAAAAAATTCTATTTCTTTGAACTTTATATCAACAAAATAATTTTAAACTTTTTTTTTTTGTTAATTATTAATAATTTATAAAAAATTGTGAATTCGACCTGAAACAAATACGGGATTTGCAGCTTCTTATAATAAAGATATTGACGAATATTTAATCCAAGAAATTATTTCGTTAGAACAACTGACTTTGATTCGAAAATGACGTGATTTATACGTGCCGCATGCATCGAAATGCATGCTAAATAACAATTACAATGGACATTTGTAAAAAATTTCTGGTTTTGAATGAATTACTTGTACTAAGAATTTTCTGTACATTGCTTGCGACTCTATCAAGGGTAGAACGTCCTTTTTGTAAATTAAAAGTAATTACGAATTACCTTCGTTCAACGATGTGCGTCAATTTTCTATGTTCAAATATAAAAAATATTGTGTTAGAAATCGTAATTTTTCAGATATTTATTCGTCAAGACACATTCTGCTTCTAACACAGTCAAAGTACCTCCGTGCTTAGTGACATAATGGGTAGTCACGAGAACAGCCGATGTTGTTATCTGCTTGACTGACTGTAGTCACTCCGAACATAAAATGCCAATGGGACCAGCACATTGGTATTTTATGTTCGGAGTGACTACATAAAATACCAATGGGACCAGCACAACCAGGGTTTCTACACCCCTGGAGAACATGGAATTGTCAGGGAATTTGAAATTATTCCTAACAATGAGTCTGCTACACCACCAAATTTTTTGACACTCCTCAGGTTTCTTGACACTCCTCAGGTTTCTTGACACTCCTCAGGTTTCTTGACACTCCTCAGGTTTCTTGACACTCCTCAGGTTTCTTGACACTCCTCAAGTTTCTTGACACTCCCCAAGTTTCTTGACACTCCCCAAGTTTCTTGACACTCCCCAAGTTTCTTGACACTCCCCAAGTTTCTTGACACTCCCCAAGTTTCTTGACACCCTCAAGTTTTTTGACACTCCTCAAGTTTTTTGACACTCCTCAAGTTTCTTGACACCCTCCTAAAACTCATATACTTGCTAAATATTTCAATTACAAGAAAGAAAAAAATATCGCGCAATTATTTTTCTATACTTCTTCTGCATTTATAAACAGTAATAATCTTTTATATGTGGTAATTTTCAATGAGAAATACGGATAAGGATACCATGAAGAAACAAGGCACTATATGAAGTAAAATCCTGCCACCTCAAAAATTATCAACTGTCTGTGAATAGACTAAATGTCTGAGAAGAAATGCTTGAATTTTGTTTTCCTTCGAATAAAAAAATGAACTTTTTGTGTAAACATCGACGAATTATTTCATAACTACCGAATATTTTATTTCGTTTCTTTTCTGGTAAGTACATTTTATAAAAAAAATTAAAATTTTGAAGGTAAATTTGACACCCCCAACGAAGTTTGACACCCCGTCTTATCAAATATTCCCTCAGATATCCTGATCCCTAAAGATCAGGGAAGACAAAAATACCTATTTACGTTTTCTGAAACAAATGTTGATAGATGAGTTCCGTCACTGGACAGGTTGTAAGGAAAGAGGTTCCGTAGGACGAACAGTTGCCATTCATTTGTTCCACAACATGGTTGGAATGTTTTCTTCTGTGGACTGAAAACAATAACAATAACAAAATTATTCTAAACGTCTCTATTTTATTCATTTAATTTTTCAAAGATGGATATATTTTTCAGCGTGCACACGTCGTTTCTACCTAGTGGCGCCAACTTGAAAACATGGAAAGATGGGGGGTTTCTCTAAATGGAAGAAACCCCCCATCAACCACCTACCAACGTGTAGTCAAACGAGCCAACGAGAGAAGGGAAACATATAAGCACTATAACAATATGTTTTATAAATTATGTTTTTTTACCTTCAACAATATTTTTTATGTACTTATTGTCCAGAAGTTTTGGGGGTCTCCCCCCCCCCAAAAAAAAAAATATTTGGGAGCCAAAGGGACCAAAACTTTTTGAAGTTGGTGCCCCTGGTTAAAACTGTTCAACAGCAAACTTTGCTTCGATTAATTTGTTAACTGAGAAGAATTTCATCGTGATTAGTCTTGTGTCAAACACTTCATATATCCTTTAAATGCAATTTCATTCCTAAATAAATTCTGACTATCGATGTCGAAAAATTTCCTCCCTTACTTTCATCTTTTGTTTTTGGCCTTTGTCTCTAGCTTTTCAAATCTTCCTTTGGTGAAACGTTTCGTGCTGTTCCAAGCTTTATTTGGTGCCTTGTCGGGAAGATTGTGTTTATCGTTTCTTTGTCGCATTTCCGGCTGTAATATTTTCGATGACATGTTGAATTAACTTCTTCCAATAACAAACTCCAAGTTTTAAATAATCCCCGAATCCTGAAGCTATACACGGCTAGTTTAGTTTGTACGAAGAAAAATTGCTTTGACATTTTCTAATATTAATATTTCCGTTCTTGAAGATGAATAAGATAGTGGTTCATAAATAACAGAATTTCGCGGCCCCCCGAATATCGAAAGATTTGGATATCTGGAAATTCTCAACCATTTATGAATACTCTTACATATCAAAACACAAGGCTTCGATCAAGTATAGCATTTAAAAAGAATTTCTTTGCGGCTCGGTGAAGTTGAAAACACTATCTTAAACGACACTATCTTAACGGGTGGGGCGATAATTTATCTCAACGATACTTTCCATCTTAACGATACTTTCTTTCAGTATGATAATACTCATTTCAGATATCTTCTATTTCTATTAAAACGATATTTGCGATCTTATGCGGTGTGTGTGTGGGGAGATACCTTCTATCTCAACCGTGCTCTCTATCTTAAACGATACTTTTCAGTGTAATAATACTTCAGATATTCTATTTCTATTAAATGTCACTTGAGATATCCTAGAGGGCATCTGAAACGAAAATTCATTTAGTAGTCTGATGTCGTAAACTAGTGATAATTACTAGTTTACTAGCCGGCATATAGTAATCCTACTTTCCGGGAGGGAGCGTAAAATAAAAACAATTTTTGTTAAAAAAAATATGTATAATTTCTGATAAGATAACGGTAATTCAAGGCTTTAAGGCGATGAAGGCTGCTCTTTGCTTCCGGCATCTGACCTTCTAACCCTTGTAAATAGAAAGTGTTTAAGTAAACACCTGCCACCACATTTCACGCATTGCGAACAACGTCCGCCTTCGGACTACGACCCCCATAGATGTGGACATGCTTGGCGAATCATACGAACATTGAACCCATTCATTCACTTTTGGAGACTGAAGTCCCAGATCCGGTCATTGTGTTCAGACGAAACGAAAAGGTTTTGATTTCCTTCAAAAAATCATTGAAGCGAATCCAAATCCACCCCGTGTCGCAAATCCAAATCCCGCTACCAAACCCTTTATACCCTTACACTAATGCAAGGGCGGGTTCCAACAGCGTAGCAACTCTAAACTCGTGGCAGAAGGAGCTCAGGTGGATTTAAAGATAACTATGTTATGGGACCTTTGAAAAAATAAGGTGTTTTGAGATCCAATATTGGGCTTGAGTCCCCCATGAGCCCCTCTGCTCCCTTTTCTACATCAATGGCAAGTGCAGAAAAAAAATTCGTGTGTATGTGTTCACGGTGTGTGTGTCTAAATTGTTTTTTAAACAAAAAGATTGAAAAACAGCTTAAACATATAGTAATAAGTAATATAATTTAAATAATGTGTGAATTTGTTATTCTCGGGAGGGGCACGCACCCCCTGGATTTGCCTTTATACTAAATGCTAATTTTATTCGATAAATGGAAATTACATCTCTTACATACGAAATTATATTTGCCCCTTCCCCATCTCTTGCCAGCTTCACACACTTAACCCCGGATTCAGGTCACGTGTCCTCTCCCCCCCACCAAAAAAAATTAATATATATATATATATTTTTAATGTTGAACTTCACGGGTGCCGACTGAATTGGTTCTCAAAAGTAAATGATAACCTACAAAGTTATACATAATTTATATAATTTATGTATAGTTTATAAGTTAGCTAGCCAGCTGCTCCCCACCAAGTAGGGGCCCTAGCTTGCCTCCCCTCCCACAATAAATTTGAAGATTCTACGTTGCGATCACGATGCACGCACAACTACGATTACCACGAGGCTCGAACCTACCTCAGTTGACCAGTTTTACTTAACTTACTTTTTGGTTTTACGGCTCAAAGACTACAGTGGTCATGCTGCGCCGGGACCTACTGTTTTCCGAGGAATCCGAACCTCTTAAGGCCTAGGGAACCAAACCCCGGACTACAGTGAGCAGTGCGATCTTTATGAGATCTCTGAGTAAGCGTTCTTTGCACTGCTGGGAGTCGAACCCGGATTAGCGGCGCACTAGGAGAACGCGTTACCACACTGCGCCACCGCAGGGCCTCAGTTGACCAGAAGACATTTTTTATGATTATTGGAACGTCATCCATGAGGAGAAATTGATTAAATCTAGTCAATATGCAAATATGAAAACGAAGAAAGGATTGAAAGTCTAGCACACGGGATACTGAATCTCTAGGTTTCAGTAAAGGTCACACAGGCGTAAGCAGAAAGTTCATAAGGGAAGGGGTAATAGTATCAATGAGGGGTGGTTACAGAGCTACAACTCACATATTCCTATGTTAAATGATACACAAAATTTCATGGCGATGGGGGGTTTCAACCCCCATTAACACCCCCCTGCGTACGCCAGTGGACGATCATACGCCGTTTTAAAATTTCAGGAAATCTTCATGAGGCATATTTTACTTCGAGCTCCTCCTACTCAAAGCTCCATACTAAGAATGCATGTATTTCAATTAAAATTTCTGAAATTGTGTAACAAGAAAAAACTCGTTTTAACTCGCAAAATTTAGTATTTTTTAGAAGTTCGGTGTTCTTTTTTGTAGATTATCCGTCTTCCGTCATTTAGTGAAAATGAAGAAATTATACATTAAATACAAAAGGGTACATTCTTCCTGGTCCTATTGATGTACTCGTAAAACATACCCTTATTAACTGTAAAATAATCTTACTGATACCTAGTATAAGTTTCCTTTAAACAAAAATCCTTTCTGTAACTTACTGCGGAACAAATGTAAAACAACATGTCGGCCCCGCGGTGGTAAGGCGTTTCGTACCATGCGAAAATTCCTGGTTTGATTTCCGAAAGGGGCCCTATCGTGGTGTAGTGATAGCGCGTTTGCCCAGTATTCCGTTATCCCGGATCCGATCTCCAACGGTGGACCAGAAAAAAAACAACACTTGCCACCCAAACAAACGGGATAGAGGTAGTTCTTGCGCTCAGTGGCATTTGAGCTCATATTTTTAACAATGGAAAGGTAATGCTATTGAGGTTATGTAAATGTAAATGTGTAATATTATCCATGTGCAAATATTATACCATGTAAATATATACAATGTGTAAATATTATCATTATTTATCACCAAATGGTCACCAAAGTTATTACAAAATTTTAGGGGACACAGAAGAGAGCATATCGTTTTTCATTAACTTAATACCATTTATACTGATAGCCATCGTAAAGTGCGGAAGGCATCCCTTCGGTAGGTTCCATAATCTCTAGAACTCCAGCCATAATTGAAAATGAAGAGATTGATTTATACGAATACGGGCACACACACAAATTGCTACAAATTAGTATAATCCTAACTAACAAAGTGTTAAGAGGAAATGAAGTGACCTATATTTATATGTCTAAGTAATGGAGGAGGAAGGGGCGATGCGAATGCATCTTATTGGTTGAATACAAAAATACCGCTTCTTGGAATTCGGCAGAAAAAAAAACCATTTATAATAAAATACTAAGTTTGCGGGGTGGGGTAGAGGGGATGTGAACATTGCCCCCCATTCCTAGAAGATATGGCTTATGAAATGGGCAAAAAAATATCGCTAATTCAAGACGCGACAATATATGTTTATTGACAACCATTCGTTTGAGCACAGATACCACTAAAACCTATCTGAATGCAAGTACCACCCAATCCAAACAAACTTCCAACAGTAGACAATATTTTTTTTTTCTGATTGGCTGTCCAAAGTTTCTATTTTACGACACGAGGAGGGCAAAGGTCATGACCTACAGTTTTCCGAGGAATCCGACCCTCTTACGATCTAGGGAGACAACCGTCGAAGTACGGTGAACAGTTAGTTGGTAAACTTTTTTTTTTTGGCATCATTGGGAGTCGAACCCGTTACTATTGCATCACCACATAGCCTGAATTCTTTTGACGGCAGATATATACGTCCCTCGGAAAAACTCTGGGTTCCATCGCAGCATGACCGTAGCCAGGGTCCGATCATGGTTTTGCAGGGGCCCTGGGCCAGGCACGTATTTGGGGTCCTTGTCCTCACGGAAATTTGGAAATGCCCTCAGTAGAGAGCTGAGCCCATTTGGGGGTTACATTGCAGAATTGGTCCCATCGTAAGTTGGATAGGTAAATCTAGTGTTACCTATTGTAAGGGATTCCTCCAAATAAGGGACGATTATTCTAGTCTGTAGTATATGTATATATCAACACATGTACCTCCGAAGAATGGACACCTCTATTTAAGGGACAAAATATCTTGTTCCGTGGGTATCCGCTATTGGGAGGTAACACTATAATAACAAATTCGCAATGCTACTGCTCGGCAATTTTTTTTTATTGGTTTTTTGGGGAAAAGATTTGGTAAAAGTAAAAAAAATTATATATGAAAATGAAATAACATTTTGGGTTTTTTGGGGGGCCCCTAAAATTGCGGGGCCCAAAGCCCGAGGTTTGGATGCCTTTGCAGTGATCAGACCCGTACCATAACGGGCCTTGGGCCATAAAGCACAACCAATTACTTTAATAAAAATAAGGATGTCAAAATGATTTCTTGCCCAAAGACTTAAAACCTCAGTTTTGGATCTCAGTTCAAATTTCAGACGCCACTGGCATTGTCAACATGGACAAAACATTCACTTTAGGGAATGTATTTTTTTATTCTTCCGAAAGAATGTGTTCTTTGAAGTTATTCCTATTCTTTTAAGTCATTCAAAGAATGAAAATGCAGATAGTCATTCCAATTCATCCATTATACTAAATGAAAATTGCAATAATTATTCAATTCACCCATTCACAGGAATGAAAATGGGAATCATCATTCCAGTGCACTCATTCACTCCCATTCACGCATTTGCTAAATGAGAATTGAAATAATTATTCCAATTTACTCATTCACCGAATGAAAGCAAGAATGTATATTGCACTCCACTCATTCGCAAAATAGGAATGACTATTCCAAACCCCTTATTCACAGAGTAAAAATGGAAATGATTATTCCAATTTACACATTCAGAGAATGAAAATAAGAATAATCGCTATTTTTATTGTGTGAGTTACTATTTTCTCTCTCATTCAGGGAATGAGGATAGGATTTACAGGCTCCTCACCAATTATGTTTATTAAGTGATTAAAATTCTACGTCGCCCCCCTCCTGGGCATTTTCCCCTTTGTTCCCCCACTTCCGCCCGCGGCCCTGCTCGAAGGGTGAGTTCTGGTGAAAAAAATATAATAAATAAATAGTTTTTCAAAAGTCAATTTATTTTTATATTTCATTCAGTTTATATTTTCGAGAGAGATTGATTCCTCTGACGGATTGTACAATTCTGGATTTTGTTCTTCGTAACTTCTTTGGTATATTCCTGAAATTCTTTTGAATTGTCCCCAGACCAAATTTTGACGTCGAATTTTGAGAGGAAAACTCGTCGGTGGCGTTGGCGTCGTTTGGCAAAGAAAATGGCAAATGCGTTGCGGATAGTTTTTGCGATAAGCACGTGGCGAAAGATGGCATTTTTGATTGCAGTCTGCTGAACATCTTCTTGAGCCGCGGTCCATATTTTTCTCCCTTATCCATGAATCCCGATTGATATCCTTCCGCGTTATAGCTGGTGGAACTGCTGTTGCCAAAATTTTCAACAACACGTCGAGTGCGACCTGCCATATATTTTTTAAATGTTTTACCCAAGATGAAATCCTTTTCTGAGGACGATAATAGTGAACAGGAACTGGAAGTTTCACTTCTATCGAACGATAGATCCTCTTCGCTGATAAGTTGTGTTATGTCATGGAATGAACCACTTGACCATTCGGATGAAGATATATCATCGAAAAATCCTGAAGCAGACGATTAGGAACAGAATAAGAACAATGAAAAACATATTTATTGAAGTCAACAACTTTCACCATAGCCGATGATGTGAGGATAGATTACTCGCAAAGAAAAGTATGATTTCTCGGTGCCTGATGGAACACGAAGCAGAAACCACTTGATAATCAATCGGTCAGGTGCTCTTGCCCATTGACCTACGGGCGTCGATCAAACTAATATCCGCTCGCGGAGGGGAGTTTGATGGAAGCCTGTAGTTCAATGCGTAATAACACTTGATCTGATATCAAGAGGTTGTTCATTCGGGTCGCACAATGCTCCAAGAAATCATTTTTTCTTTACAAGTAATTTAGTATCTAATGAAAAACATGTTTAAAAAAATACACTTAAAATAGATAACGCATCATACTTTGACAAATACTGTACAGTAGAACGCAGATTATCAGTATTCCGATTATCTCAGCTGTTCGATTATCCGAACTCAAATTTTTAACGTCTTCGACTATTTTCTTCTAAATTTCGATAATCCGTTATAGTCCCCGATCCCGAAGGGTTTGAATAACTAGACTTAGCACCAGAGTCGACGAGAGGTGTCGGTCTAATTATACAGGAACTGCAGCCCAGGGGCTAGGGTGAAGTCTAGGAGAACGCGCTGGCAAGGACATGCGTCACGGCCCAGGAAAGGGGTCATGGGCCCGGTCGAAGTGAGCCTAGGCGCCCATGCCCAGGGCTCTACTTTATTAATTAGACATAAATTGGCGAAGGTTTATGCTGTGTAGCTAGGTTTGTAATCCGAACTGAAAATTTACAAAATTTATAAAAAGAAGTGGAAAAGACGATTCCCTTCAGCGGATGATTATTTTCATTTTTTTTTTCTTAAAAAGAATACGTTCTCTGGAATCGTTTTCGTTCTTTTAATTTTGAGTCGTTCATTGAAAGAGAATGAGAAAATCATCACGTTCACTGAACGAGAATGGGGAAAATCATAACGTTTACTGAACGAAGATGAGAAAATCACCATGTTCACTGAACAAGAATATGAGCGTCCATTTTTTTTTTTTTTTTTAATTGAATGATTTGCTATTCTTATTCAGTTCGTATCTTCTTCACCTCGTTCGCCGCAAAATGACCATTGCTGTCCTTGCGCCATAAAAATTCAGCCAATCAACTTCTTATCTTTACTTTAAAGCTCATTCTGTCAGGATCAGATTTGGGTTTCGTGGTGGGGCCCTAGACAATTTTTTTCGAGCCCCTTTTAGGGTAATTTAGGCCTACGTAATTACGGTAGGACCCATATATAACGAGGATCTTGGGACCAATGTAAATGCTCGTTAAATCCGATTACTCAACAAATCAGTTCTGGAATTTAAATTTTAAACTTTGAAAATAAAATCGGTACAGGAAACATATTTGCAAGCAATGTACATCCAAAAAACCCTAAAATTCGTACCGCGATAAAAATTTCTGTCCTAGTGATAAGGTCTGATTGGCAACGATTTTGAAATAGCATTGAAACTTCAACGCACGGGGTCTTTTAACCCGCGAGCAGGCGTGCGGTGTGTTTCACACCCCACAACTTACAATTTGTGAAAAAGAACCGTTAACCATTGCTTCTGAAACTGGCCAAACTCTTTCCTGTTGCCTTCAAAGTCACAATCTTTTGGGGTAGGGTGACAAAGAGAAAATCCCACTTATTGTTTACTGTAAAATTGGACGTTTTTAATGAAATAATGCTATATAATCAGATGGGGTGCAAAGAACCTTGCGCGCATCCTCGCACTATCCTTGGTGGTATTAGGAGAGGGTGAAGGACAGAATTTAAAACAGCGATGCCGGAACGGCCGTTCCGACATCCTGTTACATCGCTGTACACCCCTGTTACACCTCTGTATATACATATACGTATACAAAAATATTCTATACAAATAATTGTTACAAGTTTTAGAATATATAAATATTCTATACAAATAATTGTTACAAGTTTTAGAATATATAAATATTCTATACAAATAATTGTTACAAGTTTTAGAATATATAAATATTCTATACAAAATAATTGTTACAAGTTTTAGAATAGTTATGAACTTTAAGAATAATTTAAATAAAATATAATTTATTTTGCAATGTTTATAAACGAAATATTTTAAGCGAACGCCTTTTTTTCTTTGACCAGAAACCTATTTGTTTGTTTGTTTGTTGTTTTTACGTCTCAAGGACTATAATGGTTATGCTGCGCCGGGACCTACTGTTTTCCGAGGAATCCAAACCTCTTAAGGCCTTGGAAACCAAACCCCGGACTACAGTGAGCAGTGCGATCTTCATGAGAACTCTGAGTAAGCGTTTTTTGCACAGTTGGAAGTCGTTTATTTTCTTTTTGGTTTTACGGCTCAAAGACTACAGTGGTCATGCTGCGCCGGGACCTACTGTTTTCCGAGGAATCCGAACCTCTTAAGGCCTAGGGAACCAAACCCCGGACTACAGTGAGCAGTGCGATCTTTATGAGATCTCTGAGTAAGCGTTCTTTTTGCACTGCTGGGAGTCGAACCCGGATAAAAGGCGCACTAGGCGAACGCGTTACCACACTGCGCCACCGCAAGGCAGTTGGTAGTCGAACCTGAGTTAACGGCGCACTAGGTGAATGCATTACCACACTGCGCCACTGCAGGGCCCACTAGAAACCGAATGAACGAAGAGGTATCCGTAAAAACACGAGTTTCCTTTAAAACCAATCCCTCAAGGTTCTGTAATGAAACTCGCGATTGTATTTTGATGAAACGTAATTAATATTTGAGTCCCTGATGAAACTTATTACTTTCGGCTCTAAGGAAGCGTACAGTGGCGCCGACTTCATGGGTTCGAGACACTTTTTGCACCCTCAATAATTTTGTTGTGGGTTCCTCGAACCCATAATATTTTTGCTCGTGGGGAAAATACGCATACGGAAATACATGCACAAAGTTTTTCGTCATCAAGTCTTCAATATTTTCATTATTTATACCCTGTTCACTGCACCTTTCATTAAAGAAAATTCTTCATTTTGTCTGGGTTCATAGAAAATACAAAAGTTCAGTCTCTAGCTCTACACACAGAGACGAGAATCTTTAGCGGCCATAGTGATAAAAGCGAACATATGTTGTCCAGTAAGTTGACACACTCTTAACTTTCAACAGCTGGGGGAATCCACACTTTTCTTTACTTTGTTTTACCTCCCAAACACCCCTGGAGCACCTAGCTTTTATTTCAGTCAACTTCTTTTTCCCGCAGTATAGCCCAGATGCTCTTGCGCCATAAAGCATACAAACAACTTCTTTTTAAAGAGAGACGGAGGTAGGTGGGGACTGGACACATCTGAGTATTTTGGCAGCAATCGTAAAACTATAAAGGGTGTATACATTTAGGGGAACATTAAATAATTATCTAGAGAAAAAATATCTTTCTTTAATAACCTATAATTTGCTTCATTTTAACATTTCAAGTATCTTATTGTATATATCAGATAATCTGATAATGAAATTTAAATTATACTTGAATCCTTTGAAATGTGTGCCGGTTATTCGATTTAAAATTTTTGGAACTCACAATAATTTTTCAAGTCGGTGCCTATGGTAGCATAACATTTTAAGGTTTAAGTTCTTGTTAATAAAATTTCAAATACTACTACATACTTTTTTTATCAGTCCACAAAACAGCTATCGCTTCCTCGTCCTTATCCTGGGAAAACGATTCGTCATCCTCTTCGACTTCATTTCTGTATTCGGTAAAAGGTTCAATTTTTTCCACTCTTGGGGATAGGAGAGCATCAGCTACACTTGCCAGCCCCTGGGCCAATTTGCGACTTCTCCCTATTGATACTGTAGGGTGACTTTGGACAATTTGAGCCGCTCTTTGCCGCAGGTAGATGGCAATGGCTTCCGACAGTGGCGGCGAAGGGCTTACAGTATCACCATCGGGCCTATTTTGAATACCGACCATTTCCTTGATTTCTATTGATATTTTACTTTTCTTTTGAATGTTGCAGTATTTTAAAAGAATTTAATTTTTTGGGAAAATGGTAATATTGATAATGCAAAAAAGTACATTAATTGTGGGCTGTGTAAAATGAAATCACGATGAATGAAATTTAAAAGTTTTATTGACTCTTTTCTGTGTTGGTTGTCTTTTATTTGTTAATAATGTTGATAAAACAAAAATTTTGACAATTGAAAAAAATTGTTTGTTGGTAATTTCTGAAAGCTCTATCGTGTTAAATGTAAAACTAGTCAATTTATTTCTAAATCAGAATTTATGTGATCAATAATAATGTCATCACCCACAAAGGTCTTGCTGAATTCCGTTTTAACCCCACAGATGATTTGAAAAATCATCTGTAAGGTTGAAAGGAAATGAACAAGACATTTGGGGGGTAATAACATTTGGCTTAAAATCCGGTTTGGCCGGTAACATATATATATATATAAACATAGAGTTGTAGCTCTATAACACCCCCACCCTGTATGGTACGCTGATGAATCTCATCGAAATTTTTAATTTTCGACAATTTTAACTTTCATGCACATCATATATAAAATCTTATACATATCGTCTTTGCACTATTAAAATTCAACCAATTAACTAACATTTCTGCGTTGTAAATATTGTGCGATTGTTTTTGTTTTTTTTTGTTTTTTTCTTTTCGAAACTTCCGAGTAACGAGATAATTTTCAGATTCCTTACAACGAAGTTTCAGTGTATTTAAAAATTCAGTTTTGATTAATACACGTCAGTTTTTCAAAACCATTAGGGGTTTCCTAGCACATATTATATATATATATATATATTCATACATTGCGATGTACGTAAAATAGCAGTTTATTCAAATTATTGAAGGGGTCGGGTTTATATATAACTCTATGTCTATGTTAATAACACCATCATTAGCTCTCATAAACTCTAAAATGGCTTTTTAGTCACACTCATAGTTGAAAATCATTATATAGAAATTGCATACAGTAAAATTTTGTTACTGAGAAATAATCTTTTACACTCTTCTTAAAAAATCTTAGCAATTATAATTATATTAATATTCTAATTATATATAATTTATATATATTAATAAAATTAATTTAATTATTTTATTAATAAAATTATTAATTAACAAAATTATATAATTGGTATAATCTTAATTAATTTAATTCATCTTAAAAATAAATAAAATAAAAACTCTTAAGCAAAGCAAATGTGTGATCTAGAAGGCGACATTTTTCTTTTTTACACGATTTTTAGTGTAAAATTTCAGATAACTTGTGATTATTTTGAACGTTATACTCTGATCATTATCGTATAATTTCCTGAACGATGTACGTAAATTTGATGCAAACTTTTTACGGGGTTCCCACCCGCTCACATTGAAGGAAAAAATACCGGATTGTTTCGACAAAATTATCTGACTAATCACAAATCAAACTACTATTCGTTCACGAAAAGAAGTCCGATGGAACAGTTAGAAATAACGGGAGGTGACGTCACAAATGGCGTAGCCGATTACAACAGAGGAGGGGGGCGGGGGGACTTCATTTCAGAACTTGTTTTTGACGCAGACAAAAGTTCGCTAAAATCCAGTTCTGAAATTGGGTCCCCCTCTACTGTAATGGGCTAGGCCGTTTGTGACGTCACCTGCCGTTATTTCTAACCATTCTATTGAACTATTTTTCGTGAACGAACAGTATGAACTAAACTTTGGTTTTAGTGAAAACAGGTTCACATTCGTGAGAAGTTTTCCCCTGACTTTACCAGGTTTAATCAAAACATAACGTTTTGGCCCTACTTTTAGAGACGATTTCAAAAATTCCCTAATTTAATAATTTCAAGTTCATGAGATGCGTGGACACTGACGTACGTAGGGGGTGTTGATGGGGGTTATAACCCCCTATTACAATGAAATGTTGTACATTTAACATAGAAATAGTTGTAAGAAGAGTTATAGAAATATAAAATAAGTAAATATGTAATAAAAAGAGTTATAGAAGTTGTAATTCTGTATTCTGTCCCATTGAGCATATAACCCCTATATAAACTTTCGGCATACACCAATGTGGGTAGAAACCATGCTTGTAGAAGGAATTTTGGAACATTTTACAAAAATAGAGTTAATAGTTATTTCCTGAGGCAATTTCTTTAGAATATCACACTGTTTTTTACTTCTTTGGTAGTATTAAGCATAGGTGTAATCAGGGGGCGGTTTTGGGGGTTGTAACCCCCCATCGCAATGAAATTTTGTATATTTAACATAGAAATACATAAGTTGTAGTTCTGTAATCCCTCCCATTAAGCCTATACCTCTCCCTTATGAACTTTCTGCCTATGGTTTTAAGTACACATCTGTTAAAACATATGACGTGACGTATTTTAAAAACATTCATGCATTTATCAACTTTCTGTAAACGTGGAGTTACCTGAGCCTCGCTCCCCTTAATTTAAAATAAATTACAATGCATATAATATGGGCTCCCCCCCCCACCACCACCAATAATTTTGAAAGCTCTACATTGCTGCAACTTTTATTAAACATTGCGGGTAAGATAAATTTTCATGTTAAATTTGTTTAGATGATTAAAGCATTTAAATTCAGCATATTGAATTTGCATAATAAATTAAGTACATTTTGTCTTATAATAAATGCATTTAATGCTAATGCAAAGAGCCTAATGCATATCCAAATATTTTGAAAATTTATAGGGCACCCGACATGTGTGTGCAGACTGATATCTACTATAATTCTGCTTTGTTAGAAGCTGAAATACGTATTTTTACTTAGCCTTTGTCACCCACACCAACAGGGATTTATTTCACACACACAATTTTGTGAACATAAATTGGGTTTCCTATTTACATCGAAGAAAAAAAATTCCCTGATTTTTACAGCAAAATTCACTATTACTACTACTACTAGGCAGGGGAGGGTGGCCGAGCAAAATTCCCTGACTTTTACAGCAAAATTCATTGACTTTTACATCAAAATCCCCTAACTTTTACAGAAAATTCTCTATTATTACTACTAGATAGGGAGAGGGTTGGGAAGGGTGGCCGAGCAAAATTCCCTGACTTTTACAGAAAATTCCTTGACTTTTAAAAGAAAATTCCCTAACAGTTATAGAAAATTTTTTGACATTTGCAGAAAACTTTACACTAAAGTAACTTTCAACTGAACTCTGATTGCAAGGAAAATGGTTTCACATTCTCTCGTAGGAGCAAGTTATTCAAAACAGTACTTAAGGTGGATTTCCTTGAAAATTTTTCCAGGTTTGATAAAAAAATCTTGTTTTTCCTTGACCTCCATGACTAGGGATGATTTCAAATGGGTGGGAAACCTAATAAATGCATATAGGGCAGGAGTGTGGTAATTTTAAAATTATGGGGCCTAAAGTAACATACATACATATGTCATATGGCATTAAACAATCTTGCTGTCCAATTGTGGGGCCTTGACCCCTCTTCCTTTCGCCACTGATACAGGGTGAGCCATTACTCTAGAAGAGAGGTTAAACGATGTTTATCATGCAGAATTTGAAGTAAATGAAAACAAAATAGTAATTTTAAATCCCTTCGTGAATTATGGCTTTCCCTTCAGATTCACACATGCACATACACGCACAGTAGGAACCCACCTTAACCAAAATGGCCTGCTGCATAGTTGTTGTTTTTTTCTTGTTTTTTAAAACATAGACACTGATTCAAATTTTTTGGCAAAAGCATTTGTATCCTAGCGTAGTACATTCTTAAAAAAGAAATGAATGCAAATACCATTCGAGGATATAAAAACAAAACGTTTAACAGAAACGTTGGGTAATGCATTCTTTCTCACACACTATGCCAGATACCAGCACATGGTGTGGAACTTTTGGGGTTCAAAAGGCTTTAACGATATGTTTTGATAGACATATTACATCTGCATAGTTTTGGAGAGATTCCGTTGTATACCGATCGATATGCTGCAGCTGATACATAATTCATAGTCTTAAGTACAGTAGTATCTCAATAATTGGAGCTAAACAGGACCAAGACCAACGTGGATTTTCGGAAAAAATCCACTTGACCAAGGACATTTATGGGTTGCTGGCCATCCAAGTATAAGAACAATATCTAATAACATGGATACTCCCAGAATTATATGCAATGGGGTACATCCAGGAAAAATTCCAATTGAATAATAATGCTGGACTACAGTTTCTTGTGGATTCAGTCTCACCCCCCACCCTTTTTTATAAGCCAAGGGGGTAGAAGTGCACCCCCTTCGAAGTGCTCATATCTCACAACCCTTATATTAGTTTAATATTTCATTTAGAGTTTTTTTGATATATGAAGTGTTTACTTTTAGGTTTATATGCACATAGCTTGAAAGAGTTGTAACATGCAAAATGTTTTTCAATTTTTATTTCATAAAATGAAACGAAAATCCCTGATACTGTCCCTTTTTTTTTTAACAGAAGATTAAAAATAACATAATAAATGGTCTGTGGCTGCCCAAGTGTCAGGGCGTCTTCTGCACTTGAAAATACTTTACAAAATACTTACATTTATTTCTTTAATAATGAATAGAAAATTATATATAACTTAAAGAAATTGTCAGTCCTCTTTCAAACTGAAATTCCTTTTTAAAAAGTACTGGTAAACAGATTTTAGAGGAAATTCCAAAAATTTCACCGCCTTGAATTAACAAATCAAAAATTTCCATGCCTCGAATTCAACAAGACCTTTGAGTTTACTGTACCCTTAAATTCCTGTCTTCAAACTGAATTGCTCTCTCAATGATGTTAGATTTAATAGCTACCACTGAAATAATTAAACGCAGCTTATACGGTCTTGGTGAGGGAGTAAATCACCTTTCAAGAGAAAACTCATCACACGACCACAGTATCTTTTTGGATAAATACCATTTCTTTGCACTGAAAACTGAATTTCCAGATTATCCAAAATAAGGTCCTTCCCCTTTATTTCAGTTAATCAGGGTTAAATTGTACGTGCACTTTCGTTTTTTTTTTGTATAAAGAGTATGCTAATGAAAATCAGGAAAATAATGCATTAAAAAAAAAAGGGTTATAGTTAAAGCTTGCACAAATAAAAAAATATATGTTTTGGATAGATTAACTGAAGGAATTATTTTCTGTTGTGCCCACAATTTTGTAGTTCAAATTAGAACCTATTTTTGAATTCAAAAAAGTTTATCACCTCTTCACCAGACTGATCTTAAATCGAGGGCTCTTTGTATTTCTGTCCCAATGATTTAACCATTAAGCTATCCAATCCTGCCCTATGCATAGTTTTCTTTTCTCCTATTTATATTTGTCTGAGTCCAGCCTTCACGGCACATTCATCTTCTCTTCTCAGATTCTTTTAAGTCAAAGAGAAGATAGAGTTTGAATGAAAAAATTGGGAAGGCAACAAAAATTCTTGAGATTAACTGCTCATCCAGCTATTTAATTTTAGGGAGCTTTCATCTAACAAAGATGAGAAGACAGAGCATCTCTGGGCTTAGTAGTTCGGTGGTCATACAGAGTGAAAATCCAAGAGGTTGTTGGTTTAAGTTCAGTCCGGAATGTAGTGGTATTTACTTCTGACGTTTTTATACATTTAAGAGAGGTTCGGGTTCAAAGCAAAAAATTATGGATATAATGAAAACTAATTTTTGTCGAAAGTCTTCGAGTTATCAGAAATCGCCTCACCTTACAAGGAGTCTATGCCACTATTCTTCTACCTAACAATCAATATTTGACTAATGAAATTTATTAATTAATTAAAATATTTTAAAATTATTCTGAAAGTAATAAAATAAATTTTTACTAATCTTGTAATTTTTTTTAAAATGCACATTTTGCCCACTTACCTATCTTCCCTTTAGTGAGGATACCTCATGAGTCAAGAAGCACTGCTATGTGACTTATGTCATAATTTTATTTGGTTGGTTTTATTTTTATGTTACAAAGATAGTAATGGTCATTCTGCACCACGACAATTTTATTTGAAGGGGATCAGGTATTGGTATTTTTTAACTTTAAAATTGTAAATAATAAGGTTGCAGTCTATTTTAAAATTATTTTGCAAATTAAGTTAGAAACAATTGCAACTTACTACTTTACTGCTACCTTACATCACATTACTCATTTTTTGGTTTAACTGCACAGTCCGTCACAAGCATTCTTCCTCCTCCTGAAATTATGTGAAAATTGCAGTAGATCGGCTTGTGACATCATACTTAGGCATCTCTTCTGTACTATCACCATTTACTCACGCTTGAAGTTTATAAAAAGCTGTTTTTCGTACGTTGACTTGAATTTAATAATGTCGGAGCTATTGACAGATTTTTGTAGAATTGCGTTTGAAAGAGTATAAATTGAATTCTCCTTCTGAAATTAGTTTGGCTTATTATACCATGGTTAGGCACCTCTTGTGTGCTTGAAACACCATTTGTACCTATTTTGCATTTCTGCATGCAGTGTTGGATTGCGTTTGGGGCAGAGGAATATTCCATGCATTGATTGGTTGCTTTCAACTTTATCAATGAAGATGTGACCAGAGCAATGTTAAGATTTACAGGTATATATTGATTCGGCATTTCAATTATTCAAGTATAAATTAATATTTATCCAAACAGATAGCGAGGGGTTTACCCTGAAGTGGGAAGGGTCTTCCCCCACTAACCCTTCTCTGATACAGGTAAAAATTTGTTTTCAGGTATGAATTTTAAAAAAAGTAAATACTAACCCAAAAACCAATGTTTTGGCAACACTGCAAAAAATTCAGGAGAGAGAAGGCACGTGATGAACTATGCAGTTCCCACAATTTTTCATGTGCCCAGTATTTTTTCAATGAAATAAAAACACAGAAAATTATATATTTTGATATAAAATTTTAAGGCTCCTAAAATTCTGCGAGACTAAAACCTATGCTTCAATATGGTCATATTTATCATAAGAATGGTAAAAATGTACTTTTTTTTTTGCAAGAACCAAGTTTAAAATTACAAAGCAAGATTTTAGCACATTGCAGTGTGCATGTGGAATAATGCATTTAAGCTTACAGCATGGGCCAAAAGAAACATCCACAATGAAATATAAATCAGCATTTGTGTAAAGCCAATCAGAATTCAAAAATTACAACGGCTCAAACAGTTTTAACTAAAGATCATGTGACCCAGCCAGGAGCGAATTTAGGGGATGGCGATTACCCCAATGAAAATTTAACATTGAAAAGATACAAGGTAAAGGTCCAATGAGGTATCATTTTCAAAAATCAAGTCATTAATCGCCCCCTTCCCCTTGAATGACCTCTAAATCTGCCCCTGGACCCAGTATAGTAATACTTTTACAATGTAGATATTGAGAAAAATGGTTATTGCAGGTGTCGCTGCATTCTCAAGACATGCAATGCTCCAAGCAGCAGCATGCATGGATTTTAATGGGAAGGGTGGCTGCTGAAGACAACGCTGTAATCCCAGAATGCTCCCAGCATTAAAGCGAAGAAGTTTATCGATATCCAATGAGAGTGGCTTGAGCTCTCTCCCCTTCCCACCTTTCTAGGCCAGTGATGTTAATTTCAACAAATGGCCAATTAATTGCATTAACCAAACAATATTTATTTCTACAACGCAACTTACATCTTCTTACAAGTTGGTCATCATCGTTACAAAAATATGAACGTTACAAACCATGAAGTTGTAAATTTGTCTTTCAAGCCTTTAAATAGCACTCATACATGTACAAGCATACACGAAAAATATGAACATAAATACTCCATACACTTTTTTAAATGCATATAGATAAAGTCTAAACTTAGAGTGTGTTTTAATAAGTTCATTTAAAAACTTTTGAACAAGGCTTGAATTTCAAGAAACTGAATATTAGTAGATGATAGTACATAATGCAAAATCATTTCATGTTCAAGAAAATTTCATGTCAAATAAAACCTGAAAACTAAAATAATTTACTAACAATGCTTTCATTAATAAAATTCCCATGATTAATTGAAAAATTGGGTAAAAATCTTGCCTCTTAATTCATAACCTATAAAAAAAAGCGCTTCAATTTCAATGTATAACTAATATACCATAATGTAAGTCTGTTGTCTTCATTATTCCATTTCCCAGAACTTTTGCATATCATTTACATAATTACCCAGCTAAGCTTAGGTTGCTTTGAACAGAAGCGAGAGCTACACATCAGAACACATGAACAAAATCTTTCAAGAGTAACAAAAAAATCTCTCATGCTAGATACATTACAAAAGTAAAAATTAACTTTATGGGCCTATAAAAGTGATAAAATTTAGCATGATGGCTTAAATTTACGTGTTTTGAAGCGACTATTTTCACGGAGTTTCCCCCAAGCCTTAGACTTTCCCTCCTTTTGATATTCTCTAAGCTCTTCTGTATGAACTTTGTGCAACATCGGCGTATATTTCTGGGATTCGCAAAACTCTCTGAATTGGTTGTAGAAGGCCTTATAACCACCTTCGAGAACGTACATTTCTGGGTGGTAGAGGCGAGGGTAAGCTTCCTCGTTGAGTTCACGGTCCTTGTTACGTAAGAAGCGGAGAAGTTTGGGAGCACGTTCGGAGGAAAATTCACAGTGGAACACGATAATGCTCCCTTGTTCCATTTCTAGCGATAACTCTGAGCCGGGTAACAGAGTGTTATAGATTGATTCTTTAGTGTAGATATTTTTTGCTCCAATGATGTGACCCCCTTCATATTCATAGGGATAACGACAGTCCACTACAAGAAAATCCTTGACAGAGTCGTTAAACTTGCCCTTCAATAGCTTTACAAGAGTTTCGCCATTGATAGCCTTCAAATCGGCATGACGCCCTTTAATCAATGGCAATGCAAAGGGCCTAGAACAGTCACCTATGAGGTCTGGTTGCATAACAGATTTTTGCACAGCCTTCATGATGGTAGCTGCAGTTTCTGAGTAGCACCGAACTAAAGGTGGTTGATTCTCAATTTCTGATACAGACCCTGGTGGAACAATCACCAAAGGAGAGCTTTTCCGACGTTTACTTTGCAGAGGTGTAATGCCACGGTCTAGTGGTTCCGGTCTTTTAAAAGCAAATTTACTTAATCTATCTCCGTCAATTGTAGAATCATTTTTAGCTTCTACTTTATTTGAAATTTGGCTCGAAACGGGAGTGTTTGGGTTGATGTGCTGGATGGACATGGACAAACATCTTCGCAGAGGTAATCCATTTTCCTTAACATTTGGAAATTTAGAGGCTGCCATTTTAAACTTAAAAACTTGGTCAGAAGAGATGGACAATGGGCCATTAATAAGCTGGGTCATACTGCTGGACATTTCTGATGATTCGTCATCTTCCACAAACTTATCCACGGCAAACATGGTATCTTCATCATCATCCTCCAACTCATCATCGGTGAAGACAGAGCTGCGAACGCTGACCACTGAGCTTTGGCTGGTGTATGAGTGGCGCTCCACAAACCCACTTTCCTGGGATCCGCCAGAGCTGTCATCCACAGAGTCTATTTTGGTTTGGCCACCAGATAGCAAAGGACGATTAATTGCAATAGAGTTCTCTTTGTCACCGGTAGGTGGGGTATCCGCGGTCTTCCGGGAATAGAAAAGTCGACTTTTCTTATCCCTGATGCCTTTGAAGATACCTTCTTGAAACATTGGCGAATCGATCGAGATCGGTGAATCACTCGGCGAACTGTTCTGAATCAAAGTTGCAAGGGGACTCGGTGATGGACTCGACCAAGAAATTCGGCGAGTAGGAGTTCGAGGTATAGTTGTGCGAAGACCGCTTAAATTATGGGCCAAGTTTGTCACAGGCGACATCGCAGAATTAAAACTGTCGACACCGGATTTCAATAACGAAGCAAAGGATTGAGTCTGCGGTGGCGTTTCCATGTTTAAAACTACAGCTAATGCACAATAATTATGATCACACGCAAAGAGACGCGAACTACAACGTCGAAAAAGTTAAAAGTTTCTTATCAATGTAAAATCGAAAGCTTCAGAAAATTCCTGAATTGAAGGCTTAAAAAATGTTAAGGGCTTAAAAAAAAACGAACCGAACTCAAGGCTAGGACATCATTTATAAAATGCACCTTTCAAATCCGCGAGCCTTGTGAAGCCATAGTTAAGTCTTCCTGTTGCCAACTTTAAACAGTAATGATTTAAAAGATCTTTTCATCCGACGTAACTTTTGACTGATTTCTGAAATTTCTTAAAATAGGGAGTATAACGAAATAACAACCTTAAATTTCTTTCAAAACACGTTAAATTAGTTGTACAGTAAAACATCTGATTAATCTACATTTTAGAATTTGAGTATCGTTGTCCGCTATCTGTGAAGGTCAGTGCATAGCAAGCTTTGGGACTGAGAATTGAAAAAAGTGTCCGCGAAAAAGAAGTGTTCGCTATTTGGGAGTGACCCTTAAAGAGATTTTACTCTATTTTAGGAACAAATTTTAAAAAAATGGGTTACATTTTTCGCCATTATGTTCAAGGGCAGAGAAGTAACATTTAGGCGAAATGTCACAGTTTAAACTCCATAGCTAATTGAAGTACCTATTCAAAAATTAATGGAAGGAGGCTGCTCAAGTGGTTTTTAAACTCAGTAAATGCGATTTATCGCTAAAAAAAAAAAAAAAAAAGTGTGACATCGATATGCAGGGAAGGTCTTGAACTCTCTGACGCCCCCCCCTCCTCCACCTCCTTGCGTCACTTGTCATAAGTTTCATTGGGTTTTTTTTTAAAAATAAAAAAAATATTCATTCAGCTTATTTAAAATCTAGTTGCTGGTATTTTTTGAAAAACGCCTAAAAATTAATAATTAATAATAACATTAAAAGAAAGCTGTTTGTTTACCATTTTGGGTCACATGACTTCATAGTTAAATGTCCATGCTTCTGTTTCATGGCGTGCTGTTCAGAAGGAAACATGATTTTGCGATTGAAATCCTTGTAAGGTAATCAAATAGTATGTTATTCATAATTTTGCATATTTAAAATTTCACTTAAACTATTTCGCTTGTTTACTTTTATTTATTTCTTTATTATTATTATTTTTATTGTATTTTTTTTTTCGTAAGTGCGGTAAGAGAAAAATCAGATTTTTCTTTTCACTTTTCGCAATTGGAAAAAAAAAAAATGAGATGCTTCTCAGTTTGTTTAGCCCTTAGATTGATTGGTCAAATAAAATTACATCTCTTGTGAGGGTTTTTTTTCTCAGAATTTTTGCTTTTTATGAAGGCTATGTAGTAAATGTAAGAAAGGGCCGCCGTAAGCCTCTCCCATCGAAACACATAGTCTTTTTGAAAGCTACCTAAACCCCCATAATTTTTAAATTGCGACGTCTCTGAGACTATGTACGCATTTAATGTATTGACACTTGTGACCCAATGTTTACAATAAAGGTTTCCAACCTCATTCACCTTAGCTTAAAACTCATCCAGTTTGTTAATGTATAAACTTATTGTTGTACCATGAAAAGTCCAGTTAAGCCATCTGTTTCACAACCTAAATGAGCATCGTGCCGTGCCGCCGGGATTGCAAACTTGATGAAAAGATTGGGGAGGGTGTATTAAAGAACCCCATCTGCAGGCCTCCTAACCCCAGTATTTTTTTCATTTTGGCACCCTGATCTGGATGAAGAATCAATATAAAAGTATAATAAAATCAAAAGCCTCAAGGAGTCTTTAACAGTGGCATAATGGAAAATCTGGCCCCCTCCCACCCCTCACAATGAATTTTGAGGGGGGCCCCCTTTCACGAAAATTAATTTGTATATGCATATATGAAAAATATAGAGATATAATATAAAATAGTGTTGTGTCTTCTATAAGAAATTTACCAGCGATGCATTCCAATATTTTAAACAGAACATATGTCTATTAGTCACCGTTTCGTGAGGTAAGATTCGGGCACAAAGCTTGTACTATAGTTTCAAAACTCGTCCAGACTTCATAATTTTCGGATGTTGAGTTCAATTTTAAAGGCAATGAAAACAGCTAAAGCAAATATGCGTAATGAGTTTGCCACAGTTGGAAACCGTTCATTTTATTTTATATTTTACCTAAAGATTAAAAAATATATTTTTTTACTTACAAATTTTATGGAAAATAAACGATGACAAAAGAGGCCCTCCTTTTCCTGGGAGGGCCCCACCTGGCTGGGGTTGCGGGGATTATCTGTATGCCCCACTGAGTCTTAATCATAAGTTCCTTAAAAAGTAGGTCAGTCACCAAGTACATATTCCACTATTTCAGTGGCTCTGCAGTGGTAATGCGTCCACCTAGTATACCGTTATCCCAAGTTCAATTTCCAATGGTACAAAAAAAAAAAATCTTGCCAGCTAACTGTCACTGCAGTTAAGGGGTTGTTTCTTTAGGCCTGAAGAGGTTATAATTCCTTGGGGAAACTGTATGTCCTAGCGCCATATGTTCATTGTTATCCTTGCACCATAAAACTCAAACAGTCTACTGTTCCAGCAGAAGACCAGCAATCCCTGCATATGCCATTCTCAATATCCTTCAGTATGCAAGATAATTTTATGTAATAGTACGCAGATTGGATTTATAAGCAGAAGTCGGTGTTATAAGCGCATTTTCTGCCGATAGATATTTTATTGTAGTACGATATTTAATGTCTATGATTAAGAGATCTCACATAATTCCACAAGGCTATTTTCTATCAGGCTCGAGTATAAATCTGTGATACTCAATCGAGGATCTTGTGAGGCATAGGCGCAACTTGGGTGTTTAAACTAAGGGGAAGGGGGGGGGCAAAAACCTGAGCATTAAAAAAGCTCCAAGATTGAGATGGGCAAAAATATAATTTGCCTATTCTCTAAAAAAACTGGAGGAGCATCTGCCCCCATCTTAAAAAAATTAAGCGTATGTTTGCACCATCCTTTTTAGATAAACTTGAAACACGCTCTGAGCTCCTTTCGCCATCTTGAAAAAAATAGTTGGTTTTAAGATTACCAGAACCTTATCAATCGCCAATGGTCAGTTACAACTCGCTATTTTGCTTCAACTGAATGATTTGAGATGTAGATTGTATTTCTGATTTTCCTTCATAGGATTGTTCTCGATGACTAAGGCTGATCCAAAAGGGTACACGCTGTGTGTGCGGCATACTCCCAAAGAAATTTTGAAAAATACCGAGTATGTGTCACACCGTATGTATGATCTCACCTTGATTGGCACAGAATGACCATTGCTGTCCTTGCATCGTAAATTCCTACATACAATAATTTCTGCCACCCACGTATAGATTATAGCTCAAACTAGAGCTTATTCGTTTTTGGAGAAAAAGGGACGAAAACATAAATTCCTACAACCAACCAACCGAGTATACGCCGCACACTCCCAAGGTCTCGAAGTTTTTGTATTTGCTGGTTTTGGGCTAACTTTCAATAAAGCTCAGCCTTTATTTTTTGTTCTAATCAGTTACAAACTTAAATGGAAGGAAACAAATGAGGAAAAAACCCTGAACCCGCATATCAAAATAATATCCTGCGTACGACCAGGAGAGGAATGAAAAACTGATGAAAGTGGCACCTACCACCTTGGACTTCGATAGACGAGTGGTCAAATGCCAGTCAGCCCAGCGCTGTGACATTTCCAAGTCCACTAACCCCATAGTTACAATATTCTTTAATTAAGACAGCACTTCATACTCTCAATTTATTTCAGGAGAGCCCTGTGGATGACACTGTGCTGACTAATTGCCTAATGATTTTTCTGTTGTGGTTTGAAGGATATCATGCTTCATATTTTCTGTGTTATCCAAGCATCAACCTTTTATCTATCTTTGAATTGTTATGAAAATTACGTCTGCATGGTACTGAGCTTTCCAGTTGTAAATGTTATAACAGAGTGATAGAATGGAAGTGTATATTGTTGTAGGATGAGTTGCATTTTTTCCTTTAAAGAGCCGTGAGAAAGTTAAGCATTATCGCAAAATGGCAGTGATAATACAGATTGTGTGCAGAAAGTCCCAAAACTAGGGGGGGGGGGCAAAAATATACCTTTGCTTCTGCTCCAAAAACAAAAACTGAGGGAGGGGCACATGCCCTCCCTTGCCCCCGCCAAATTATGCCTATGCTCTGACGGAACGTTTAGATTACCTCCAGGGCCTTAGCCAGACTGGGGCCAGGAGCTCAGTCCCTTTTCCCTTCCTCACCCCTGAAAATATTTTTTCTCAAAATAAATTACTGTAGAATTTTGTTTTAAATTGTACACAACAGTAGGAATTGTTTTTGACGTTAAAAATGCATTCAAAAGAGATTTTCGTGGTGTATTTCTTACATACTTTTTTTTTTAAGGTTTAAATCTTCATTTAGTGTATAGTAAGGAGAAGGAAAATACATTATGAATTTCACTATACCTTCACAAGTTCTTAATGCAGTATGTAAAGAAATGTGTTAAATTGGCATTACCAAAAATGACTTGTTTGCATAAACCATTTTGAACGTTGTCACCTATATTCTATATGTGTAGTATATTTATAGGTGTATGTAGAAAGTTAATAAGGGGATGGTAATCACGCTACAACTCTGTATATTTTTATGTGTATATATAAAATTGTATTGCAATGGGGTTACAACTCCCCATCAACCACCCTACATATGCTAGTGGATGTATTATTTTATATCTTTCAGTTCTGCTAGCGTGCACAGTACTAACTTCATTGTATGTTCATATTGCTTATATGTAATGTTATTCGGTGCTGATATGCATGTAAAATACATCAAAATGATTATGAATTCTAAGTAATGTTTAGCTTTCAGAGCTTGACCCCTGAACTTTTAAAGCCTCCTGTGAAAATAATCTAGCTACAGCCCTATCTTCTAAAAACAACACTCCTATTCAAATTCCTTAATAAGATCAAGATGGAGCTCTCCCAATCCCAGAACACAAGATCAGGACATAGATGTAACTTGGAGGTTAAATATAGAGTAAATTGGGTGGGGCGGGGGGGACAAGAAACCCAAAATTGTATATTAAAGTATGATTTGACCCCTTCTCTAAAAAAAACTGGGGGGGGCGGGCAAGCAAGTTCCCCCCCCATGCTCCCGCCAGATTATGCCTATGGCTCAGAACTCTTTGGGCTTGTTACACAGCCTAGCATAGGCAGCCTATCAGACAACGCATTATCCATCATGCCCTGATGACTAGCACCCACACCTGTCCGACCATATTCAACCTAAGAAATTTAACAAATGCAAATTTATACTTTAAAATGTGGGCTAAGTTGACAATCCCTGTGTCAAGAGCTTTTAATGTAACTTGATTATCAGAGCAAGTGGTGATATTTACTTCATATTTTTTTTTTCTTCTGCAAGTTTCTGAACATGGACTGGAATTGCAAAATTTCTAACTTGAAATATTCTATTGTGTTAAGTTACTAAGAATTGTATTTAGCTAGCATTTCTTCTCAAGTGTATGTCTCAATGTGTAAAAAAACATGGTAACATTTTACCAACTTCACCTAAATTTAAAAATGTAGATCTTATTAACTACCATAAACGTATTTTACACAAGCACACATTAAAAAAAAAATTGCTATTTCATTCCAATTTTAAAGGAGGGAATCTGCACATCCCCGTTCTCTGTCAATATGGTATATTTTGTTTTTTCTGTAAAATTGGTGTGTGCGTATCACAAATTTGTTTCTTCTGTGTTTATCGTATCAGGTTAGTGGCATTGCAATGCGACAATTGGGGGAAGGGGTCACGTAAGTAGCTGTAAAGAATATCATTTGATGTGTCATTGGGGAAAATATGTTTTTAATATCCAAAACATATTAATAATTTGTATCTTGTGAAAACTGTATATGCAGATTCATCTCGTTTGGCATAAAATGGCCTCTGCTGTCCCCACTAGGCTCTGGCCATGTTACATTTTTGACATTGTGATATATCGTCAGTCTAACATCACTGTGTTAACCATGGATGTGGTAAGCAGAGGGAAGCGTGCCTAAACATAGATTCATACAGAAAAATAAAAACAGGTCGGTATCCTGAAAAATATTAAGCAACCATGTTATTTTAACATTCATAAAATATTGTTCATGCAGAAAAATAAATAAAAAGTGCACCCACAATCAAATATCCATTTCTTTGCCCTGCACTTCCATGTAATAATATTTTATTTTTAAACATATAAAATATTTTATTACTTGGAATTTTTAATAATCTTTGGTTAGATCCAGTATTATGGTACCACCAGCAGTTTGGGTGATAACATACTGGGATTGGCTTCCCTTCTGTCTGGGTTACTAGTAACCCTTGCAATGGTCTCTCTCTGGATACTGTATGTTGTTGCAAATGCACAATAGATATTTACATAGGCGTAGTGTTATATGGGGCTGTGAGACCTCAGCCCTTCAATGATTTGAAATAAATTACAATTTTACATATATATTGCAATGTATAAATGTTCATAATATGTGCTTAGCACCCCTCGATAATTTTGAAAACTCTATGTTGATCTATACTTGCATCTACGAAATTATAAATCAGAAAGATGAGGGCTCCGGCCTCTACTCTACACGACCCTGACATGAGACATTCCAAGTGCATTCACATACACCCTCTGAATACAAAATACCATAGTCATGACTCCAATAGCAACCTAGAAAAAGGATGGGGTCCCTGTTCCTCACCTAATATGACCCTGACATAAGACATTTCAAATGCCCGCACGTACCCACCTCTGAATATGGAATATCGTAGTCATGGCCCCAATAGCAGCATAGAAAAAAGGAAGAGGGCTCCGGCTCCCCACTCTACATGGCTCTGAGATGTGACATTGCTAGTCCCTTCACATACAATCTCTGACTATGCAATATCGTAATCGTAGCCTCAATAGCAGCCTAGAAAAGGGATGGGGCTCTTGCCCCCACCCTCCCCTACCTAATACGCCCTTGACTACTTGATTGGTGCATTTCGAGTTTCTAATTTGTCGAAATACAACGTTTCCTCAATTCTTATATCATCTCCTAAGGAAATGTTCAAAAGTATCAAAAGTGAAGTCCGTGGGCATGTACAGTGCACCATTTTGGAAGGTGCAATTCAAATTTCTAAGGGTCTAGTATCGGTGCCAATGTCACGCCGCCGATTCTGTTTCTTTGTGCGCATATGTGATTTTACATGGTATGAAACTGGGAAACATCCAAGCCAAGCGATGAGACGATGTCGTAAAACCACGCATGCTCCCAAAGGAACATTGGAATTGGTAGTGTGACACCGGCAAAAAACGTGAAATCACAATGTATCGCCGATTTGAAAATTACGAAACCGGTGTGACGATGTCAGCTTCACACCAGTTTTTTATGATGTATCGATACATTGCCCAGACCTAGTCCCCATGTCATAAAAATTTAAACAATCAACCTTACTCTTTGCAAATTTATTTTTTTACACAATGCTTTTTTTTTATTGCAGTGCTTGAATTTGAATTGAACTGACAAATCACAAGGAAGGAATAGGAGAAACCATGTTTTGATGATGTCGTTATCATGAACCAAGAAGATAGTGCACCTTCTTCCATCGATAACATTCAAAACGCTCCAGAAAATTTTAATGATACTCTTTCTAATGATGATCATTCATTAAGTGAACCAAATGAATCCTTTGAAAAGAATGTCGCTGAAGGTGATACACTTGATCATGACAACGATGCCCAGAACCATGGTGCCAAAGTTGGTGATGAGGAGGATAATGACATTGAAGCTTATGACATAGATGGCATGACAGGTTCTTACGTCGAAATATCTTTCGATCAAGAAATTTCCGGCATCAGAGATGATGGCTCGTCAGAGAACAAGGATTCCCAAAGCAGCCATACCACAATAGATGAAGACAAGCTTCCACTCAATGGCAAAGATGCCGACTCTCCTGAAGACAAATGCCATAAAGAGAAAAAGAGGCCCAATAGCCTTGTTCTTTCAAAAAATTCTGTAAGCGGTCTTGACTCTTCTGAGAAAGACCTGAAACCTGCAGCTGCCACATCAGAAAAGAGCGAACCATGGAAAAGGATACACCGTAGCCAGCAGACATCAGACAGTCAAACTACTAGTATCGACGGATCGCCTTCTCTGAGCTCTGAAGAATATGCCATTTATTCCCCTCGACACCACAGAACAGGCAGTGATACAAGTGGTTTATCTGACTTACAAGGTACCATTACTGTCGATGGCGATATGGTATCCTTTGTCGCAGAAGACTTACAGGAGAAAATCAAATTAAGCAGTCCAGTTTCAAAATGGGCTGGAGGTAAGATTTACAATCTTATTTTCCAGCTTACAAAATTTAAGTGCTTGTTTTATAACAATGTCGACTCTTTTCAGTAGAGTAGTGGCTACCTATTTGTCTACTGTGTAAAAAATCTAGATTTGGTACCTTGGGTAAAAAAAAAAGTTCACATTCCTCAGATAGCTGTAGGTAGGGTGTTCAACTTTGTTTCATGAATTTGAGAGAGATTTAATTGCATCAAGGCTTGAATTAAGGGAGGTGTCAATTCTTCTTTTTTTTTTCAGCAGCAGAGCAACACCACTCCAGAAAATGTTCATGAAATGGATAATATTAAGTCAAACAATATACATTTTATATAATGTCATACATCATGTAGTGTTGAAAAACAAATGGCAATATACGGGTCACAGTGTAGAATACAAATTTCCACGTAAGTGAAGTAAATAAGTTCAATGTTTTAGGTGTAGTATAATTTAACAAAAGTCAATGTACTTCTTGAATGGACCTTGACCGGTCAGGAATATGTATCCGTAACCCGACCATACGTTCCATTTTTAGGTAGCCTGTCCCGTTGTCGTGGAAGCCGAAATATCCCATTTTCAGGAAGAGAGAAAGAAAACCCTGGTAACGCAGCGATGACGAGGCATGCATAATACGTCCCACATATATGTCCAGTTCTGTCACGAAAAGTAGTCCGACGGTAGCGTTAGAATTTACAGGAGCTGACGTCACAGACAGACTAGCCGATTACAGCAGAGGCGAGGACGTCTTTTCAGAACTGGTTTTTTAGCGAACGTTTGCCTGCGCCAAAAATCAGTTCTGAAATGACGTCCTCCCCTCTGCTGTAATCGGCTAGCCCGTTTGTGACTTCAGCTCCCGTTATTTCTAACGGTACCATCGGACTACTTTTCGTGAACGAACTATAAGTCGGTCAGAAGCCTGCTAGCTTGCACATCTTTCTTGACGACTGATTATCATTTTTTTATCGACGTGTGTTATTGTAGTCAATTTAAATTTCTTTACGTTACCTCCTCCATTTTAAGAATGCCCACACGCAAGCGCACTTTTAATGTTAACTTACAAAGTACCAGTTTATAAAGCAAAGAAGTACTCCATCAGATGTTAAAAGTGTCATACAGAATTTAGCATAGTCCATGGAAGTGCCAGCGATATTAACCAACATTTAATATCAGAAAACGTAAAAATTCCGATCTTAAAGACAATTTGGCCTTGAAACAAAGTACTCAGTTTCTTCCCCACTCTCTTCGTAATTTAATGGCAAAATTGCAAGAAAGTGGCGGCAGTGATGTTGATAAAGAATATATGAAAACTACAGCTGCTGAGTTCTATAAAATAATCAAAGAATATTTGGAGCAGTGGACTTTTTTCTTTGAAGAATTAGAAATATTTGAATGGGCAAATTTAACCAAAATACCTATGTGGGAAGAAATTCAAAGTTAAATGGATGTATTGATTGAAAAGGGATTTATTAATTGTGACCAAGTTATCAGAAGTATTAGTTGAGTATTCACTTATAACTACATTACACCGCAGGAATTGACAGAATGGAACACTGGGAATGTTTCAATTGAAAGTCATTATGTGGAATTGTTCAGACACTTTCACACCAATAATTTGAATTATTCGAACTTTCATATGATTATTGAATATATTTTATGCCTGTCAGGCCA
>QLNU02014802.1:98628722-98677605 GCA_006491805.2 Dysdera silvatica
TTATAAGGAATGCCTCTTGTACATGTGTTTCAAAAAATTTTCTTTACTTGCAACTGATCGATTAAATTGCTGATTAAACTGTAAATTATTTAATCAGCTTATTAATGGGCCCATTTAATCAGCTCATTAAAATATCATAATCTTAGTATCTTTATACAAATCTTCTTCCATCCAACTTGGTTGATGATTCATTGTTTTTATGGCCCTAGGTTGACATAACAGTAATGTATCCATCTATCATACCATTAACTCAGGTTTGATTCTAGTGGTACCACAGAATACATGATGATGATGTTTTGCCCACCATAGTCAGGGGTTTGGTTTGCTGGGCCATAAGAGGTCCGGGTTCAGAAAACTTGAGATCCTGGAGTATCATGATTCTAGCTATTCTTATACCCCAAAACACAAATGTCTACTGTTTTTATGGACTAGCACATACTTACAGTCCTGCGATGGTGTGTGTATAGTGGTAATGTGTTTGGCCTACCATGTGAATGTACCCCAGATTCCATAGGCGTATGCAGAAAGTTCGTAAGGAGGAGTTATAGGCTTAGTGGAGGGGTTACAGATCTACAACTGCCACGTTGCTGTTAAATATGAAAATTTTCATTGCAGTGAGGAGGGGGGGTTACAACCCCATCAGTACCCCCTTGCGTAGACCAGTGCTAGACTTAATTCCAGGAGATGAACCCTGCAATTGAAATACATTTACCGACCATATGGTTAACCCAGGTTTCTGACATGCAGATACCTAGCATTTGGGTTTTTTTATTTTTACAAATGCATGGTCTAAGGTTTCATTTCATTGGAAAAAAATTCAAACTTCCCAGAAAACTGTAGGTATTTTAAAAAAAAGAAAAAGAAAGAAAGACTACAAACTAAAAGAAGAACAATGGCAGAAAATAGAAATATAGTAAGATCTATACTCACATAGCGGTAACATGATTATTTATTGTGCCATTAATTTCGGTTCGATTCTAATAGAACCATGGATTTCATGTCGTTTTTCAGACCACCATAAACTGGAATTTCATTCCATAGGCAATGAAGATTCATGTTACTGAGAAAACTGCAAGTTTCATTGCAGAATGGCCTTAGCTGAGCTTGTATCATAAAACATAAACAGCATGGAATGTAGCAGTCCAATCCCAATAATATTGCATAATAAAAACAAATAGCTAGTTCAGATGATCTTAAACATAACGTGTTACTCATAAAAAGGGTGAAGGGAAAACCCAAGTTTGATGAAAATTACAAGGTGCAAAGGTCATTATCATCCTTTTTCTGATTTTTAGATGTGCTTTGATGTTTTGAATTAATCTTTTTTTTTTTTACAATTATATTGAAAAGTATGGATTGTTATTTGAAAATGATCTCCAGTTTATCGTTAACTTTTTTTTTTTTTAATTCTCATTTTGTTATTGTTTTTGGCAGATTCTCCATCGTATTCTGGCTCTCGCTGCTCAACACCCAGCTTGTACAAACAGGCTTTACATTCCCACATACCATTGGTTGATCCTTGTGCCATAGCTGACCTGGAAGTTCAAGCACGGAAAGTGGCATCATGTGTGGGTACCATGCTAGAGAAACTCAGTGGTAGCCTTCAAAGTGTATGTTTTGTTGCATAACATATAGTGTCATGGGATAAATAACCAGTCGATGCAATACACTATAGCCCTGCGGTGGTACAGTGTGGTAATGCATTTGCATAGTGTACGATTAATCTGGGTCCGTGTCCCAATAGTGCAAAGAACGCTTACTCAGAGATCTCATAAAGATTGCACTGCTAACTGTAGTCCGGGGTTTGGTTTCTGAAGTTTTAAGAGGTTCGGATTTCTCTGAAAACAGTAGGTCCCAGTGCAGCATGACCATTGTAGTCCTTGAGCCACAAACACTTCGCTATGGTTTCATGGAGCAGTAAATGTTATTCTCCTGCTCTATAATGTTGAGTTCAATTACCAAAGTGCCATAGAGAGAATGTGTTTGTCCAGTCTATAGAAAAACTGGGATTGAGTCCCGTTATTACCAAGTACTTTTCCTCACCAATCCTTATCCTAGGGTTTGATTCATATGCCACAGTAGTTTGGTTCAGGGGTGTAGCAATTCTAAACTTATGGGGAGGGCTCAAGCAGCTTTTTGAGGGGGGGGCTCAGATTCCATGGAAAACTGTAGCTGCTGATGTAACATGACCCTTGCTGTCCTTGTGTCGTGAAACTAACAAAAAAAATAAAGCCCAATGAATTTACTTAGAGAAGAGGTGTTTGTAGCTTTTGAGCAAGTAAACTATGTCCGTGCTACAAACGTTTCACGTTAACGTAAGTAAATTCACTGGGCTTCAATATCCTGGCGAAAGATGATGACTGTTGCATTTTGAAGCACTAATAAGTAGGATTTGCTAGCAACGGATCGGCTTGAAATGATTTTTTGATGAAAACAGGAAGTATCTCTGTTGAAACAATTATAAAAATGACGTACCAGCACACAAAAGCTGCATGTGTACGAATTTTGATTGAAATATATCGTTTCACAGTTCATCATTCACTTATTTATTTATAATATGTGGTTTAATTTAGGCAAGTTTAGTCCACCCACATCCCCCATCATTTATCCCGATCTTCAAAGAGGCCCTCGTCCCACTGAATTTCATTGCTATTTTTCGGTGAAATGATCACTACCTGCTATTAGTAGGTAATTTCCTCTGGTACTTTTTGTAGGCTGTACAGGAAAGAAAATGGGAGGAATATGATGTGATACTGTTGTATCGGAATGGTTTTAGCTGAAACTAAACATTTGAAAGAATGTAGGGAAGACCACATGACACACATTATCTCTACTGTAACACTTACTCCAAAATCTTAAACCTTTTTGGTTCCAAGCATTTCAGATTAAGTATGCTTGACCTGCATATCCAAAGAGACCTGTTAAAAGTGCATAATGGGAGAAAAAAAGGCAGCAGTATTTTTTCTGTAATGCAATAATATATATATATTTATATCAATTTATTTTTGCAGATATCATTTCTCACTTTGGAGTGTATGGAGACATACGAAGCATCTGTATGTAAAACTTGTGATGCAGTGGATACAAGCATCAAGGTAAAGTGTTTACTGGAAGCAAGTTATATATATATATGTGTGTGTATTTGTACATACACACACGGTAAAGTCTCGTTAATCTGAACTGAGATTGAGACCTGTTCGGATTAACCAAAATCTTTATTATAGAATTTAAGCTATAATTTTTTTTTTTTTTTTTTTTGGTGTGAACGCGTAATAGACAGTAGGTAATTGAAATTTTACACATACTTTATGGGAAATTTAAATTAGTTAGCAAAATACACTGTGTTGTTTATTTATGTGTTGTCCGATACACTGTGTTGTTTATTTATGTGTTGTCGGTTGGCTGCCGTTGAAAAAAAATCCAGCCGACTGAAAAAAGTTTGGATTAACCAAATTAGACTGGCATTGATTATATCGGACTGAGAGAGGTTGCCCTGGAATTTATCATTTAAGTTTTTTAAATGTTTTTTAGTGGAAATAGCCTGAGGAGAATAATAATATTCACGAATGCATCTAGAAGCTTCAACCGAGAACATCTAATAACATTTGTGTAGGAAATGCCAGTGACCAAACCTCGTATTTTTAAATATGAACGTAGTCACGAATGATCAGGAATTTTCAAATATTGAAATCTTTCAGCATTCGAAAAACTATGTACCACTGATCGTGACCAGTCATAAAAATTGCCTGCAAGCCAATTACAACAATATGTAGTGTATTTAATAGAACTTTATTAAATAACGTTGTATTTGCATATAGAACGAAAATTTAATTACACAATGTACATTTCAACCAGTCTTCACTAGTCTTCTTCAGGAAGTTCGAACGAAGTGCCACTTTGTACTGGTCTTCTTCAGAAAGTTCGAACCAAGTGCCACTTTGTTTACAAGTTCTGTTTGTTTGCCACTGTGTTGCCACTTCTTGAAAGCACTGTTACCTGGCTGGGGCATCTGTTGATGTGGATGCGTGAAGGGTGGACCAAGCCCAGCTGAAAAATGGTGTGTTATTTTGGTCATTCACAATGTTAAATTTCAAAGCTTTTATGTGGAAAGCTTCCAAAAAATATTCAAGTGGAGATTTTGGCTGGGAAATGATGGTAGACTGTAGGAAATTAAATTTATGGTAATTTTTCCAACAGTGAACAGCTATGGACGACTTTTGAAACTCTACCTATTCAGTGTATCTTTAGTGTTCAGAATACATTCAAATATGCAGTGTACCTGCTGTTCTTAAAACTAAATGAAATGACATCTGTATTGTAAGTGTCATTCACCAATCAACAAAGAAGTAAAAAGCTGAGTGTGTATGAATGGAAGAAATGTACTAATACTCTTAAACCTTATGTCGTAACTAATTATTAATACTTGTTATAGTTTAATATATAAACTTGAAAACTGGAAAGGTGTTTATGAGTAAATATTTTAGGACTAAGCCTTCGTCTTGTACGAAAAAGAATGTACCAGGTCACGCCCTCATGAAGATTGAGGATCATTACCCAGGGTGACGAAGGTTCAGATCTGTCTAAAAACTGTAAGTTCCGTCGCAGCATGACCATAGCTGTCTTTGTGTCCGGAAATAAAAACAGAGCATAGAATTTCCTTAATAGTCGTTTCCCCCTTTGAACTGTGTGTTGGACTCTCTTGTGGATATGACCTTACTGTACAAGGTTTGATTCCCAATAAGCGTGGATGTGTGCAAATGAATCATGGTGCAGCAGTGAAGTCCTTGGTTCTATCTCAAATTATCATCATGCAATTGTAGAAGATAAAGACAAACAAGAGTTGCCATGACAACAACGTACAAAGATTGACCAGGGCTTACCATAACTAGTAAAATTTGACACTGGTCGGAATATACGAAATACAAATGAAGAAGGTAAAAAAAAAACCATAAACCATCTGCAAAAATATTTGCAGATGGTATATGTTTTTACCTTCTTCATTTGTATTTTGTATATTCCGACCAGTGTCAGAATTTTACTAGTTAAGATTTGCCATAATCTTGCTTTTCCTTTGGAGTAGTATCTCCCAACAGTTTAAGGATTCGGCCCGCTAAAGTATCTTTTTTATGAGAAGAGGACGCAGCCCCAACAAACGTACTCGTGAATGCCTTTTTATAAGTATGAATAATTAATTATGGGATAAACATAAAAAAGTATCTGTACACTCTTTCTATTAATATACACTTCGCTGATCGGTGAGTGGTATTTGCAACACAGATGGTAATTCGCTCAGTTTTAAGAACAGAGGATGTACCACACGTTATTGTAATTGGCTTGCAAGCACTTTTTATGGCAAGTCATAATGAACAGTAGGCTTGGCTGTGCATTCACCAACCAGTACCTCTACCGCATTAGACAACTGCTATCGCCCATGTGTCTCCAGTGTCAGGAAGGTGTTGACGAAATCCTGGAACCCATCCCATTCCTCCTCGTCCATCCACCAGGTGTGTCTGACCTATTGGATCCATCCGGATTCTCCCATCTCCGCACCTTCCTTTTTGGGGTTGGCCAGTTCCTGTAGGTCTGCAGCTGGCCTCAGGGTGTGTTTTTGGTCCAGTACCTGTGGCCGTCCTCCACAGTGACTACCTTGGCAGCTGGTTTCGGTTCACATTAATTAAACTATGACACCTATACGAGCGTGCATCTTTCTGTGTGTGGTCGACTCTTGAATACCCTATTTCCTCCCCCCAACCACCCAGGGTGGTTGGTTTCGCTGTTTAAGTGTCCTGTCCAAGATTACAGCATCACCTCCAGCAGACACCCTTCCCAATTCCCCCCCTCCCCTCTGCTTACTCACTCACCCACTCAAAATAAACAGTAGACCCATTTTCTAATGCTAACAGATTTCAATGTTTGAACATTCTCAATCATTCATGAATTCTCACATATTTAAAAATACATGGCTTGGGGCACTGACATTTTCTGCACAGATATAATTTAGCCATTCTGGGTCTGAGCTTTCTGATCCATTCATGACTATTATTCAAAACATTTCCATGACAAAGTATTTATTTATGAACAGTACTTAGAAAACTAAAATGACAAATTCCAGGAGAATCTCTCGCGGCCCGGTATAATTGATGCCAGGGCATGACATTCGAGAAACACTACTTTTGGAGCATGTGTGCATAGCGCCTGTACGTTAAGTGCTCAATATACAATTGAGGGACTCTTACATTAGGTACAGGGACACAAAATTTCTGGTTGCCTCCCCCCCCCCCCCCTTTTGCTGAGGAAATGGTAGCAACGAAATGGCCTACTAGGTACCAGAAACAAACCTTGTTAGTCATGCATTAATGTATGTTCAATTAGATATGGATTATTTGAAGGATTTATCACTAAATTGACTTTAAGCAAAAACCAGAAGGATAGGACACATTATCTCTGAGGTTTTCACAGGCAACAGTAGTTAAAATATTTGATGAATATGAAAATTCCAGACAAACGTCAGCTTCATGTGGAAGTGATGGGTGTAGCTGCACAAATTGCTTTATATTACATCTCAGTTCAATGCTTGTGCTGCTCAAGCCATCAATCAGTGCACTATTTATATGATTTTATTGCAAGGTATTTATTAAATTTTGTAATATCGAAGATCACATTAGTGCCAATTCATAATAATTAAATTTTTTTAGCAAGGATTTAATGTTCATTGTGTACTTTTATTGTGCTTTTCGTTTTGTTTGATTAATTTTTTATAAAACTATGTTTTCAGACAATGTATCAACTTATGGCAAAATGTGAAGAGCTGAGTAATTCTGTCAGACCATTGTACAAGATTTCACAAGACATGTATCCTTTTATATTTAGCATGTGCTTTTCTATCATATGTTTATTGGGTCATAAATATTTCAAAGTCAAACTTCACCAAAATTTTCTCAAAATCAATGGTTAAACTTCGTCAAATTTTTCTCAAAATAAATGCTTAAATTTCATAAAATTTTTGCAAGATGAAGGGTGGGAGAGATCGAATTCAATCACAGGGGTAACGCCCAAGATTGGCTTAATGAAAATCCCTGGTGTTGAACTAGCTTCGGAGAAAACCTTAAGTGGGGGGGTATATATGTAGGACATCTAAATTTTCTTGGTACTTTACTCAATTAAAGAAGCAGCAGTTTTCAAAGTGGCGTGGGTTTTTATCCAGTTTGCAAGTTTTACCTTACTCCTTTTTTTTCCTCTTCGAATTTTCCCCTTTGTTTCCTTAATCTTTGTTCATTTTCTACTTTCTCTTTAATCTTTCTGTATCTTAATTTTAATTCTCATTGGCTCTGCAGTAGTGCACTGATGGCATTCTTGTATATTATTGATCTTGGTTCGACTCCCAACAACGTTAAAATAAGAACGCCTACTAACTGTTCACTTCAGTCTGGAGGTTGGTTTCGTGGGCTATATGTGTATAAAAGATTCGGATTTCTCATAAAACTCTGTCCTGTTACGGCACAATATTTGCTATCCTTGCATCATAAAAAAAAAATAGATTCGTTTCTTTTTTTCCCTACACTCCGAAAAGAAGCAAAATTTTACTAGTTTTATATCGTTTCACATAAAGAAATTAATGAGCCTCTTTGTAAATTATAAAATTAATAATAAAAATAAAGATTTAGGTGCATGAGGAGCACAGTGCCATGGTCATGAAACCTTTGTATGGCATATAGTCACACCTGATAGCTCTACAGCCCACATAGCGTTTCTGAAAATGATCATCAGTTTGTGATAAATTTAATTATGTCCGTATATTAACTGACCGTCATTGCATTTTTTTTTTAGCAACTTTATTTAGGCAGCAACATGAACAACAAAAAAATATACATTGAGATTACAAATCAATGTTAGTTTAAGTTAATTATAAGAACAAAGACATATCTACATTAACATCATACGAAAATATAGATGCATAAAATTAATTACAAAAATATAAATACATCAAAATTAATTAGAAAAATATCAATACATTAATTAATATACTGTGAAATAGAATTTTGTCCATGTCTGCCTGGGTAGCGCAGGTAAAGACGTAGTCTGACAAAGCCTGCACCACCCAGGAGATACCAGATAGCCAAAGCAGCCCCATGGGATATCACTGCGCAAACATCAGCGAAAATTAAATTAAGTATGCGATTGATTAAATAGAATTAGTAAGGAGGATCCGGATTAAAGACTTAAACTTAGAATAGGAATTTATCTCTTTTATATTAGAAGGCAGCTGATTCCACAATTTAGGACCTGAAGAACCCACTCTGTGGCAACCCAGCTCCAGACGAGAAAATTGAGGTCTGTAGTTATGTCTACTTGTTGTTGGATAGTTATGTGTAGGTTGCTGTAAATCAATTGGAATAGATTAGTATTTTTAATTTTTTTAAACATTAATAACAAAATTTTATAATTTAAAAGTTGATTAAAAGTTAATAAATTGAATCTTTGCGGAACCTCACGGATCGACATTGGTTGTGGTAATTTATGGTTAATAATATTGAAGAATTTATTTTGTAATGACTAAATTCTACTTTGGTTAGCCTGTGAAGTGTATCCCCAGACCGATAAACAATAAAAAAGATGAGAAAAAATAAAAGAATAATATAGATTGATCAAAAATTTTATAGGTATATAAATACTAATGTTGCGCAATATTCCCAAAAATCTACCAATTTTTAAGCACAATAGGTTAATGTGTGTATCCCATTTTAAATTGGCTTGAATAGTAACTCCAAGGAATTTCGTCTCCTGCGATAACGGAACTATATCGTTATCTATTTTTATGGTATTACATAAGTAGTTGCTTTTGTTATGTTTATTTGAAAACAGAATACATTTGGTTTTTTTTGTATTAAGTGAGAGATAATTATCTCTAAAGTATTTTATATATATATCAATATCATTATTTACAAGTGAAAACAGCACATCAAGATTCCTTTCCCTATAAAAGATGCTTGTGTCGTCGGCAAAGCATAGAACTCTAGATCGAGTTGGCAGAAAAAAAAGATCATTAATATAAAAAATAAAAAGCAAAGGTCCCAATGTCGACCCCTGAGGAACCCCACATAGAGGTGATCTGGCGATAGATTTATTTCCGTTTATTTGCACATATTGAGATCTTCCAAAAAGATAATTTCTTAAAAACCACCCATTCAAGGCCATTCTATTGGAGTATTCTTCTTTTGCGAGTGAAAAAAAAAAAACATACTGTGAGTCACATAAAATGTGGATGTGTATAAAGTTCTATTAATATACTCATGAGCAGTTGAATTAGAGCAGTGTTCCCAACCTTCATCAAGCCATGACCCACTTTTACTGTAGCCAAATAATTCACAACCCCCCTTTATAATAACCAAAATATCTACAACCTCCTCTGTCTGCCGCCACATTTGCATAATAAAGGCATTTTTAATACAGTAAAAAAAAAAAACATTAAATATAAAATATTAATTATATAAATTAATGTATATTATAGATATAAAATTAACAACATTAGTAGAATATTGCGATGTAGCCATGTTGAAATATAAAAGCGTTGGAAATGTTTGGTATGAAATTTCTTAAGAAAATTATTGCGACTAAAAATAGTTGCATCGACACCCTAGAAACCTGTTACAAACCCCCAGATTTGGAATTACCGAATTAAAGAGACCTTTGTTGGCAAAGTAACTGTGACAAAATAATTGTGGTGACTCCGTTGAATCAAATAGTGCCACGTTACATGTGATAGGAATATTGTCAGACAGTATACTGAACGTCTGAGTAATAGTCAAGCACAAAATGGGGAAGAAACAAAATCTCAGTACATTTGATCATGCCCGGGGCGTTGGGGCCAAATACACGGGGCATATCATCGTCGAAGTTGTGCAAGTACTGGGATTTCCATTGGCCACCATGTTAAGAGTGTACCATAAGTACCTGGGTTTGGGTAAAACCACCGCCTTTAGAGGCAACTGCCATGGCGTACAATATACCAATGACAGGGGTTGCCATTGCATAGCTCAGATTGTAAGAGCGAATAGACAGGTCACAGTTGAGCCAGCCACCCACTCAACTAGTTTTTACTAAATATTCCAAATCTGCGATCAAAATAAAAACAGAAACAAAAAATAAAAACCCTAAGACTAAATTTTAATTCATTTGGTTGAAGAGTTTTGAATATTAGAAATATTGAGCTCATAGTGTTAAAATACTTTTATGAATATCTCCCAAAATATTCATATCTCTCCAGTGTTTTTTATTGTGTTAAAGTTCAGCAGGCCAAATAAAATTTATGATGTTCTTCATTTTTAAAATATCTAATATAAATTATATAAACCATATTCAATAAAAATAGAAATAGAAATACATTAATTTTGTGACGGGTGTTGAAACCTTACGTTTTTTTTGCCTACTACACAGAAATTTCAGTGCAATCCAATGAGTAGTTTTTTTTATGCCTAATATTATTTAAAAGAATAGTTTAAAGGGGCGCATAGTTACAAAAGTAAAAGAATAAAATAATGCCTATTTTATGCTTTAAAACTGTTGTCGATTGACATTTCTTGATCATCATTTAGAAGGTATTTTTGTAAATTTAATCAGTGAGAGAAAAAAAGAAGAAATATCAATGGTATTACATCTTTTTGGTTTCAACAGGTTTGATCGGAAAATTGTATTCCCGACCTACATGTTAGTTTTTTTATCATGGTGGAAGCCCCCGCAGACGTTTTATATAATACCTTGAGTTTTAATAGAATGATGCCAAAATTATAAATTAGCCTAATTAAACAATCCAGATCCTATTATGATATGAAATTTACATGTCGCTATTGGAATTTTCAAAGTTTCTGCAAGTTTAAATATGGAGACGGTCCCTTATGCAAATTTTGTGCACATGAATTGGTAGATTTCATTGTTCACTAACTATTGGAACCTTTGAATTTTTCTGTAGCATAATTATTGCACAAATGGCAACGGGTGTTCAGATTTTTGTTTCACCGGTTGTACCATCATCCCTCACCGGTGAACGATATAGAGACTTTCTTGTAGCCCATGTGCATCCATTTATATGCCTACAGTACCCTGCAGGAGACCTGTACTTACAGGCCTGCAAATAAGTTTAAGCAAGAGAAAAAGTAAAAAAAAGTGACTGATTAAAGGAAAAAAATGACCAAAAGTGACTTAGGAAAGGTAAAAAAATAACTCACAAAAAGATGTGCAGTATTAATTTGTTACAGACGAAATTTCTTTCTTTTTATATAAAGTCCCCTACCAGAAAGCCCAGGTGAGATCAAAGTGAAAATTGTTGCTGCATCATAAAGATTGCAATTATGAGCACAGAAATTGACCTTTGTCTTGAATGAAGTCTGGCCAAAATATAATACATTTTTTATGAAACTACAGTACTTCTTACAGAAAACACAAAATTGGGAACAACAAAACAGTGATCCATACTTAGTTTTACATCTTTGGTTTTTTAGCAAAAAAAAATTTAATTACAAATTATTTTCTTTTATCAATGTTCTTCTGGAAAACATCTGTTTCTTGTCTTTTAATATTTTCCTCCTCTTGGACGAACACCACCCAATATAACCTGAGCAAGTTTCACTTCAATAAAATCCCAGTTTTTCAAAGCCTCCTCCAATCTGTTAACTTCAAGAACAAGTTTACCCAGCAGCTTTATGAACTTGGTCCTCCTGTTTCTTTTTCTGTTTTAGTATTTCTTCCTCTTCTAATTTGTTTTCTTCTATGTTTCAGACTTCCTCCGGCACTCTTCCTCTTTTTAATTCCTATCCTGTTTTTCAGCTTTTATTTCTTCTTTCTTTCTCTTTTCATCCCTATAGTGTTGGTAATTTTTATATGCACCCCAAGCAAGAACTAACAAATCTTTGTAGATTGGCTCCTAGTTCAGGTTCAGTCTTGATATTGTACAGCTGCAGAGAATCTTTAGTCATCATTATTCCATTTAGAGTGGATCTGTCAAAGAATAATTTAAAGAAAACTTTCTTTCAATGTCTGCATTGCCATGTGACAGGGAGAGGGGCAGCTTTCTCAACCATAGTAATGGTAGGTTACTTTTTGTAACCTGAAACATCATTGGTCATGAAAATTTAATTCCAATACTCATCAATTCGAATGTTGCATTTACCTCTATCTCCTCTTCAACTTGCAACAGCTTCCACTCACCCATGAATCTGTCACCAACGACATCAAAAGGTAAGGCTTTGGCAATTATGACAATATCACCAATACTTTTCTGCAAAAGTACTGCATTCGGATGAAGACACTTAAAACACTACAATAACCTTCCACTTTTCAATGACATATTTGCAACAGGCAGTGTAATGTTTACTTACATCTCTCAGGAATAACAGTTTATTTTTCTAATTACATTCCATAGAGCAGCAAAGATAATTTTTCTACAAGCAATGTCTTTTGAAAGAAAAAGATTCATTTCCTCCAAAATGCTATCATTTATTCCATCAACACTCGCTACTGGTGACTTACATATCCGACCTAATAAAATCTTCACCAGAGTTCTAATTTCACTGTAAACCAAGTGTATTAGCAGCTTATCTTTTTGAAATGTCCCTGTAAATTGAGTAAAATCTGTGCACTGCTACAGACAAAGAGAATTTCAGCTTTCATAGTATTGTCTTTCAACAAGTCAACAATATGCTTGTAGTTTACAGAGGAAGCAAATTTTGCCTTCTTCTTCTTTGGGATAAATGTAAAAAAGTACTTTTTCAGAGTATCCCATTGTTGGAGAAGTCTTTCTGATGAATTCTCTATAGTTAACCATCTAGTAGTACTGTCTTTGATAAAACGATGGTTAGGCAATTATAATTCATCCTGTATGATTGTAAAATCTGCTGATCGTGATGATCAGCCATTAAAATGAGAATGAACTGCTACAATTAGATCCGACACATCCTCTCCAAGCTGAAAAAGGCTTCTAAGAAATGCATTGTGCAAGGTATGGATGTTGCATGCACCAATATCAAGAAGCTTTTCGTGTCATACAAATGATATTTCCTCATTCGTGAGACGTGTTACTGCTTTGTTGACATTGGGTCCATCGCTGCCAAGCATCGACATGCTTTGACGTGAGATGTGTGCACTGTCAAGGGCAGTTGTCGATTTCTGAAATAAATCCTTTGCAGTGGCTTTACCAATAAAGAAAGATTCCAAGTGTCTGTTCACTACACGGTTACAATTGTTGGACCAGTAGCATACTGTAATTTGCAGCTCTTTCTTGCCAGCTACATTCGTAGTTTCATCAAAGCACATGCTGTAATATACTCCTTTCATACCTTTTATTAACTCCTATTGGAAGTAAGGTCCTAAGCGTCATTTAAAAGATAACTCATTTTAGTTTGGCTCAGAGAAAAAACCCTTGTGGTAATGCTTCATGAGGCATGGCTTTAAAAACCTCTCCAATTCCAGCGCATGAAGCTGCTGGAAAATTACTTGCCACACACTTTAACACCCATATCAGTTCAGCAGTTGCAGCACGATCTCTCACACTGTACAGCCTAATGCTTGAACATGCCTTGAACACATTTGCATTAAAACAAGAAGCAGATACTGGCACATTGTTTGCTGGATTCGATGTCAACTGAAGCTGTTTGGTGTCTTGTGAGAACAAAACGTTTTTTCTGTACTTGGATGATTCAGCATGTTGCAAAATAGCTTGAAAGCCCTTATTTCTAGTGTTTACAATGCAGAAACATACTTTACAAAACAGCTCGATGTCACTACGTTTGGATCCTCATTCAGACGCTGTGCAAGGCCATCATCCTTAAGAAGGCAGTCATTTTTAAATGAACATTTCCCCATGATTCAGGTGCGAACTTTTCAAGGTTTAGGCTTTACCTAAAGCACAAAAAAAAAAAAAAATGTTAATGTTTGTTGTATTTAAAACAAAAATTCTGGAAAATGGATGCTACAGCAGCCTGGGTTATGACAGGCTAGAGCATAAGGAGAACAGAGCAGTGTAGAAATAAGGTGGTCGGTGTTCAAATTTTGAAAAATAATGTTTTCTGTGTAGAAGTGATCTTACGTGGCATTCAGATTATCATTCTTAAAGTTACAAGAGTTCTTTTAACTTTTTGAGCACTTTTAGATTAGAACCATACTACTTTTAGAACTTTAGTAAGACTACTAAAATAAACGCCTTGCAAAACCATTTTTAACACTCAATTTTTCAAAACTTGAATGTAGGCTTCTTCTATACTTCTCAAATATTTCTCCTAAAATGTCTATCACTGGGGAACTTTCACTGAGTTTTCAAGTAGTTTTAAAAAAAAAAATTGAAATACTCACCGTATAAGGATGCAATGAAAAAAAATAGCAAGGAATCTAAAAAAAAAGTGAGAAAAGTGTAAAAGTGACCAGTTCGCAGACCTGTACTTACAGCAAGACAATGCACCGGCCCACTGCTCCTAAATTTTGACTGAGTGGTTGGATGAACACTCCACAGAATGAGGATGCTTGCCTGGTACTAAGGTCACCCGACCCCAATCCTATTGAACATATCTGAAATGCTGTGGAGAAGAATACCTGCACCATGGATCTTCCTATGAATAATCGTCATGCATTGTACGGGGCTGTGTAGTGGTCATAGATAAATATGATTCCTGAATGCATTTGAGGGTTTTGTAGAATCCATGCATTGCCCCATCATTGCCGTCATCAGGGTGAAAGAGAGTGCTACACGCTACTAGTAAGGTATCTGTAATTCAATTGTTCATAAATGTATAACCTATATATTATTATCTTAATTAAGGTAATAGGAGGGTAACTTGTTATATCCTAAAAAGTTGTCTTTCAACGTTACTCTCTTGTTACCATTCATCTTTATTCAGTTGTTCATAATATTGTACATAAACCTTAACATGCTTCCAGAAAGGACATAAAGAAAGCTTTAGATCGGTTTGAAAGTGCCGTGGAACATAAAAGTTAGCTGGAAGAGCATTACTTACAGATATACTCATAAATAAATGATCTGCGTGTGCATTTTTACTTAAAACTAAAACACATGGAATTGAATATCAGTTGGATCTCTTCTCATGTGAATCTTAAGTGCTCAAGGGTTGGCACCCCTACTCCTTCTCCTCTTAACATTCATACCAACATTTCAGTTTGGTGTACATAAATATGCATATTAATATCTTTCTGTCATAGCTTTTAACTTTATTTTTTGTGTCATTAATATGTGAGAAATATATATATATTTGTTTGTAAAAGGTTTTTATATTGTAAAGTATTACTAGTCGAATAAAGATATATATGGAGTCTTCATGCTTTCGCCTGTCTATGTAGGAACCTGTACCATTTATTTTGACATGGTTAGAGTAGAAAAATTTTAATATATGGCTTACATGTACAATAGATTCGTGTATTAATGCATTGCTATCCTTGTGCTATAAAACATGGTCTTAGTATTACAAAAGGAAATAAGTCCCAAAGTGATTACGATGTAGTGTCTAATGCACCAGCAATAGTTTATAAATTTTCATATAAAGGATATCTAGCAAGGTTCTTTATTGTTATAAATATTCATAACACAAAAAGAGTAATCTATATACGCTGAATTTCGGTTTATGGTAGGAGAAAGAATAGCTCAGAGTTTTTTGGTACGAATGTTAATAATGGCAAGCGTAAAACAACATAGCACTAAATGAAAATCACTACACCACAAAGTATAAATCAGATTCAGAACAATGTTGAAGTGGTTAACATTTTTAATAATATATAAATATGTTTTCAACCATTCAAAGTGATGCTCAGATGTTACAAAATTTGATTTTCAGATTTTGTAACATCTGATGATGACCATTACTTTGAATGGTTGAAAACGTGTTTATGTATTATTTAAATTTTTAGCCACGTCAGTGTTGTTCTATATTTGAACATAGTATTAAGTAAAATGCATTAAATATAGGTATCAATGTTATAAAGCATTTTTTTTTTTAACTATGCTCTGTAATATTGAGTATACTAATACAATGAAACTCCTCTAAGCAGACAACCCTCAAATACGGTCACCCTGTTTTTATGGCCAGATAAAAATTCCCCGGCAGAAACTGATTTACAATAATGTATTTCAAACCCTTGCTTAGCGGTCACCCTCTGATATTGACGCGGACACCGTTTCCTTGATTTATTCCATTAAACTAGACTTCCTGTAGGGACAAAATGTAAACTTCGGTGGACAAAATACAAACAAAAGTTGACTTTGACCTTCACGCTGTTTCTCACAACATAAAACTAAGGATAAGAGCTAAGGAGAATTTTTCCTCCCATTAACAAAGGGTTGCAATTGACTTGGATTGTCCAATTCAAATGACTAATACTTAACAAAAACTTCGATAATAAATAAATAAATCATATAATAATATGCTGCATGAGACTAATAAGCAATTGTCAACAAAAAACTACTGCAGTTCAAATTTATTATTATTGTTTACCAGGGTTCGAAATTAGCGGGTGCATTGTGACATAAATTTTTAATTTGGGTGCATGCAGTGCACCTAACTATTCAAAACCATGGCTACTTGCATTTATTTTTCAAGAACGGTGACCTATGGAATAATTTTATATAATTTTCTCAATGTATCTGCATTTGCTTTGAATTTTGTTTTATTACATACAAACGTTCAATTATTTTGAAAAGTTGCATTTTTTTTAGCTTGCATGCTTAAATATAGTTGCTACATATACATTTTTACCCATTTTTAATGTTGATGTCTATTCTGTTAGTTACTTGTACACCTAACTAGTATTTGGTGCACCTAAGTTACAAGACTTGGGTGCACTTGTGCACCTGATTTAAAAAGTTAATTTCGACCCCTCTCGTTTACTCAACTAGTACATAGGTCCTCTAAGCATAATGACATAAAAACGGTGAATTTAATTTCGCAACCAAAAGTGCATTTGGGAGGAGGAAGATTGGTGAGTAAAACCCACCAAGCGGTTATTGATCAACTGTTTTCCACGGCAAATTTTAATATTTATTTTGTTGTAAATTTGCTTGTTATATTCAACAAACGTTTATTTTCGTTATCATAAACTTGTCTTAACGTGCTTAAAAATATATAAGTTTCGAAAGGAAATATTTGAATGATTGAAATGTAATATTTTAGCAGAATGACCCCCCTTCCCTCTTTTTACCAAATTTTTCTGTCCGGCGAGTAACTGTGAATGAGGGGTTACGTTGTATGAACTGTTTTTATTATTATGCTAATATTTTACGTCATTTATTAAATTTATTACAAATGTGTAATAATATCATGCATATGGTTACATTGTTTTTTATATATGTTTTTATTGAGGATCTATCACAAGGATGCATTATTTGTGTCGTTTCGTTTGTACTTAGTGAAATTTTTGTAATGTTTATAATTTGTAACTCAAGAATGAATTCTTTGTGTAACCTTCGTAACAATTAAGCAATCCATTGTAAGATATTACCCTTCTCAGGGATAACACAATTGCCAAATAATGGTCAACACACAAAGCCACCAGGGCATACAAACCCAAGTGTTAATATTGGTTGTGCAATCATTGTTTGGGGAGCGTTGACCCCATAAATGTGGTTGTGTTAAAAGGTCCCTTTATTTTACTGAAAGCTCTTTTGGTTACTTGTTTATCAATATGGAAAATGGTTGTTCATGTTATTTCCATGATATTTTCTTATTTCTGTTATCATTTTCTCTCTCAGCGCGTGATCAGTTCCTTTCGCATTGTACGTCGCGTCTTACAGACGCTCACCCAAGCATACCACCATAAAGGCTAATTAGTGGAAGTTGATTTCTCAAGCATTTAACGGCTCATTCCGGAACTGACGTTTATATAAACAAGGAAGAAATATGGGGAACTTAATTTAAAAGACTCGTTTAATTACATAAAAGCCTGTACTATTAACATCACATGTAATTATGGACTCTGCCCTAAGCTGTCATTGCATCTCCTCTTAATTGACTTAAATGTTTTCTATCTTCCTTTCTTTTACATTCATATTATTTCACCAGCCCCTCATTCTCACGCTATTGGATAATATTTACAAATATGTTCTACTCAAATCAAAAAGTAATATAAAAGTAAACAATGCATTAAAACATACCAAACCATACGTAGCTTCATAACATTTCCGAAAAAAAAAAAGTTTTGAAATCCTGGAAGTTGCTAGCAGGCCAGATTAACCCTGTGAATGGCCCGTAGGCTGTATGTTGGACAACCCTGTGATAAACCAACGCTCTCTTTCCCCCATATGTAAGGTATTATTACCCTTCTCAGGGATAACATGATTGCCAAATCATAATCAACACATAAAGCCAACGGGAAAGTTTTTAAAAAAGTTTTCATGGAGGATTTTTATATTATGGTTAATAAATTCGACACCCATGTTTAAGCGCATACTAGAGCTTTTTTGGTTTAGGAGGATTAAGAGACATTGTCCCCGTCCTATAGTCGAACTGCAGGCTCAACAGAGGGACCTTGGTTCGACTCTAGGATGTGAATGATGTCTCTTTTTCTCCTAAACCAAAAAAGTCTAGTATGAGCTTAAACTTGGGTGTCAAATTTATTAACTGTAGTAAGTAATACGCTATTATATTATACGAATACTTAATGTACCGATAACAGTGCTCAATGTTTTTGTTTTGAAACAAGAGATATCCTTTGAAATCTCCACTGTTACACTTGAAATTTGGATGTGTAGGAAATCAACTATTGATTGGACATTTTTCATCCAAATGAAAGAACTTGCATTTATTAAAGACAGGTTAATGTTTTTCGGCCTTTTATCTCAAACCATGCATCTCAATATATAGACTGTTTCGTTTTTGTGTCATAAATTTTTAAAATAATAAAGAACTTTCTGGGATAGACCCAATATAACAAAACAATGATTACAAATATCACTAGTTTATCTAGGTTGGTATGCAAATGCTCAAAGACAACTCTTGTCCATTGAAAATGCTGCTTTTAGACGAAGCTACCAATCGTCAGTGCCACAGCAAATACATGTGCTATGGTACTGCACCACATCTTCCTACAGTCCCATAATCTTTAATTTAATCAAAGTTCATACTCGCATTAAAGGAAAAAAAAATCCTGATTTTCTTATAAAATTTCCTGATTAGTCACAAACAAAACTTTCAACTAAACTTAGGTTTAGGTGAAATAGCTTCACATTCTCATGAAATTCAGCTATTCATAAGTTACAAAGACTTCTCCATGTTTGACCAAAAAATCTTGACTGACTAGGCTATTAAGGAAAACGTAAATAATTTGCAAGGCCAATGGTAACAGTATGACTTGATAAATCACTCTCGGAGAAAAAGTTTTCGTACATCTGATGGGATAAGTTTCCATAACCTTTTTATTGCTGGTGGAATGCTCTACCCATTGAGCTACGGACAGCTAATAAACTCTACCCTGCGAGTGAATATAAAGTTTCACAATGGACAAGTTATTAAATAGTGGTGCAGAGCCAGGATTGCTTTTTAAACACTTTTAATTGAGGTTACGTGGTAAATATTTTGGTTCTGTTTTTAGTACAATCAGTACTGTTTACTTTATTTTTCAGTCCTCCTTGTTCATTAGATTTTTTTTCTCTCGAGGCATGAGGCAAGTGTAGTTTAAAATAAAATTTTTTATGATTGCTCTCTGTGAAAAAGGATATATATAAGTAAGGTTAAAGTAGTATAAGACCATTTACAGCATTACATAAAGCAATTTTACTGCAAGATACCAGAACCAACATGGAAAGAACTATATCGACAAGTTATGCACAAATTGAAAAATACCTAAGTTCAATGCAAAACAAAACATATACAAACAATAAATATATTTACAATATTTTACATGCAAACCTTTTTCGAAAACTATGAAATATTGATACGATGCAAAAGGCAATATAGTAAAGAAATGAACCAAAAATGGAATAAAGAATTTAAAGTAGGAGTGTAATAATAAATAAAAGTCGAGAGACTTGAGATCCTAAGTTTAGCATTGGCTGGGACTCGAACAGAAACATCCAATACTGAACTCATTGGGGCAAGTGTCTCTCTTGAAAAAGTGCTATCCTATGGGTTTCTCATATTTCATTTATTATTACACTCCTACTTTAAATTTTTTATTCCACTTTTGGGTTCATTTCTTTACAATTTTACTATATTGCCATTTGTATCCTAGCAATATTTCATAGTTTTCAAAAAAAAGTTTGTATATGTTTTGCATTGCACTTTCAATTGTATTGTTCAATTTGTGAATAACTTGTGGATATAGTTCTCGCAAAGTTGGTTCTGATATCTTGCAGAAAAATTGCTTTATGTAATGCTGAAAATGGTCTTATACTACTTTAACCTTACCTATTATAATATTTAATTGGTTTTACTCCAGGCAGACATTGGCGCCAGAGTGATTCCAATTTAACTAAATTTACCTGTACCTCTTAGACTTAAATTCTTTTTATTTTGTTTACCATATTGTTTATGTAACAGGTTATTGATGTGGAAGCGAATTGCTCAGGATAGACTTGTGTGGAAAGCATTTGGAGAGACCTTCATCCAGCAGTGGATAGATAATGGTTGAATATGATGATGATATTTACTTCTAAAAAAGGATATCAAGGAATTCTTATCTAAATTTTGAGTGACAATTATTTAAAAAGTCCTGTACCAAATCATTGTATTAGGTCTTTTTTTTTTAATCTGGTCCTTTTTATTTTTTTTTAAAAGAAAAGTGGCTTATTTCCCTAGTTTCTTGCAGAAAGTCAGCTGAGATCCCTGTGTGCCTTCTGTCCCGCCCAGCTGCATACAATAGTATATCCCTGGGTAGCTCCTGAGACACTCTTTATGATGCTGTGCATCTTCTGTATTTTATTTTGGCGTTTACGTGAGTTTTGCTTCACGTTTTGAAAATCTTAATTGTTAATTATTTTTTTCTTTTAATTTTTTCACGCTCTACTACTAGTTCAGTGTTTTGAAATGCACTTTCAACATATATCTAATCGAGACTTGCGTGTTGCCCGTTTGAGACCAAAACCAGCGCCATAGCTACACTGAGTCACGAACTGTGCAAATTGGAAGTTTTTATGGATGCCCAAATTGGCCGTTTTGCATTGAGCCTAATGTACTGCACATGGGTGTCAGTGACCATGTTTTAGTGGGAATGGAACTGTGTACTGGTTAGAATGATAGCAAAACCCAGTCAGGCTTGTAATTTCGGAGTTATTTAATGGTTTTGTATCAGCATGAAAACTTACCTCAAGATTTCTGAACTGTCACCCAGTATTAGATAGAATGAACTTCTAGATGTCTTCACATCAAAAAACACAGTGTTACTTGAATAATTCAAACGATTTCTATATTCCAGTGAAAATCGAAAGTTAACAAAATTTTATTCAGGGACATAGAAATTCAAAATAATGGGAAGGGCACAATAACTTTATGGCAGATCATGTGACATGGAGTTAAATAGAATGTGTCCATCCTGATGTCCAATGGAGGGGGCTTGAGCTTTTGGTTCTTCTGTATGCATATGTCACTTAAATATACACCTTCTCTTAACAATCCCCTTGAAATATTGCAAAGGAAATGAAATCTAACACTGTGAATGGACCTGCAACTGCAAACAGCTTTCTTATAGCAATTGATATGTGATTTAACATACATAAGGTGGATGACTTGAATGTTAATGGGTAATGTGGCACTTTTTAAAATTATTAAATTCAAAGGAAAATCAAAAATCAGAAGCATTGTCAATAGTTTTATTATCATGAAAAATTGAAGTTTTACAGTGAATAAAACATACTAACAAAAGTAATGAATTGGTTGACAAAACTACAGAGCAGCTGTTGTCATTGAGACATACATGAAACATTGTTCACATTAAAAGCAAAGGTTTCGTTACAGATTTCAAGGTTTTAAAAAACACTATTCGCTCGCTATGTGAAACATCCTTTCAAAAACCGACTTGAGGGTTGATGAAAACCGTTGTATATTTCATTGAAAATTTAGTGTAGCAATTATGCATCATACTGTTTTCTAAATCTACAGAAAGCACTCAAAAACAGATAACTTGTTATTGCAATATAGATAGCAATAGAAAAATGCACAATTTCATAATTACTGCACGAGAAAAAGGCTGCTCTAAACAACATAAATACACTCATCATAAAAAAAAACAAGGTAGATTTATGATAATAATCCACACTAGCAAGATAAAAAAAAATGGGCCATTTCTAATACAGTAATGATTTTTCTGCTTTCATGGAGCTAAAAACAAGCATTCAACAAGGAATTAATGAATTTCTGATGTGCAATACCTATATTATGAAAAAAGATTATACTTCCCATAATAAACTTCCTATTTTTTTATATTGCATTGGTTATTAATAACAAGCTATTTGGTGCAGAAATTCAGTTGATAAGTAAACATTTTGAAATCAGTTTTTGACTTAGTTTGATGGTTAAAAGCATACAAAAATGTAATTGCTATATATTCCAAATAATAAAAATAATGCAACAGAACATAAAACAGCAATATATGCATACCTCTTAAACAATTTTATGTCTAAAATGTACCAAAGAAATAAAATATCTTATAATGAACATTATCCAGATGAAATCCAGAAAAATTTATTTGCTACCAATTTTATATCTTCATTTATATTTACCCGTTGCACATTATGAGGGTTACAGGAAGAAACTTGAGGGGGTGGAAGGTGCACTACTTTTTCTGTGTGGGGAAGGGGTATTTATTCTTAATTTCCCATCCACATTATGACATACGTAAAGCTAATAAATTTGTGCATTTTATTATTGCATTGAATCGCTGTATACATAGTGTAATGCTAACTTACAGAATTGTGGTAAAACACAACACAAAGTACCTTTATTCTTGATAAATGTTGGTTGCAGGAGCGTAGTTACGTGATCTTGCGTCCCTGGCAAAACTATCCAGATTGTGCCCCCCATATTTCCTTCTGTGAATTATTTCAACTGATTTTATGCCCTGCCCCCACCCCTGGCTTTCCTTGTCACGACGGTCCTGGTTGGTTAGAGGTGTTCTTAAGATGTAACGACAGCAAAGGCCATTCTGCATCAAATAAAGTGAATTCCTACACAGGGTTTTGCTTGATACACATATGGTAAATAAGTAGGATCTTAAAACTGGAAGATGCTAAAAATGAAAAAAACACAACTTGTTTCAATTTATGTTCTCATGCGTAGAAACAAGCTAGTTTGTATGCAACAATGAGAAAATAACTGAAACATATTTTAAAAATGTACTGTTTGTGAAATTAACCAAACTAGCAACCATAGTGTATGACTCTACTCACAAATCGTTACATTAGAATAAATTAATAACCATTTGGTGAAAGTTAACCTTCTAACCTCTGCCTTCAATAAAAAGATTTTGCTAAAAAAAAATTGGAGAAGAAAGTTTGGACGCTTTAACAAAAATGAGAGAATTTGGGTATCCTTATGCATTACTGCTTAAATAGGGTCCTCTTTGTAAGCACACTACTCAGATCTGCATGTTGAGAAATGTTTAGAGATCTCTATTAATATGGAAAAAAAAAAATCAACACATTGTGCTTGTTCTGTAAATGCAATTCTGGGAATTGTTTTGAATTATATACTCAACTATTATAACAAACTCACCTTCCACCCCATTTCAATATAATTATGAAATTTGCTTTTCATATATATATATATCTGTTAATACTAAATTATATATAAAATTCACATAATGTAGTGATGAAACTATTAAGTTCATTGTGATATCGCACGTTAACAAAAAAAACTTCGAATCTACAAGTTTTACATTTGCAAACCACATCTTGCATCCTTTCACAAGAAATATCTTCACTCCATGCTATAGGACACTTTTTAAACTTGTTATCAGACTAAAATATCCAGCGCAGCATGACCACTGTAGTCTTTGAGTCGTGAAAGCGAAAAGACTAAAATATGCTCTGAAGCAGTCTTATTACATGCACACAGGAATATTCAAATATGTCATGCCAACAATAATTGATTTAATTTTACTGATACTTTTCTAAAACATTTTCACTTTATCATATGTAAAACACTTTTCTGGTAATGTTATAGAGTATACATTTACGTGGCAAGAAGATAACTATTACACAATCGTGACAAATATTCGGAGTTGTAATACAAGGTTTACCGAGATTTTGATGAAGGATTTGGACATGTCAAAAAAAAAAAATCTGCAGAAAACTAATTGCTATTTGACAATGGCGAAATTTTAAAAAATGGGAGCTAACCAAACAGCACAAAGACAACAGACTCACAAACTGCCTCTCATCTCTGAAACATGATTATGTGTTTCACATTCTGATGCTATGTAACAGATCATATTGGACAAGATCAACGGCTCAATGTACCTTCTGAAATATTCAGATACGATCAACCCTACCACAAGAGACATAGAAATATGAAGCAATGATTATCTTGTATTTTCCTTTTATCTCGAATGAGCAAAACACGTGAAAATAACAAAAACGGAGCCCTTCAAAAGCTGCAAATAAATTAAATATAATAAACTCATAATCAAACACATAACACCATGTAAAAATTCTTACACATTATGAATGATATTCACTGCAAATAAATCTATAAATAATAACTGGAATGAATAAATGAGAAAGGCGATAAAGGATTGCAGTACCTATATTTCAAATTGACATAAAACTATCGCTGACTATAAGTGATTGGTTTTCAGGCAATGTAAGTTGAAACATGGAATCAAGATCTGCACTCATCATTCTTGGCCAATCTTAACTACAAGACAGTCTATTGCAAAAGTTATAAATTGGAGAAAATCTCAAGTACTTGCTTCCTTGAATACCAATTAGAAAACCATCGAACGATATTTAATACCAAGTAGAAATTTGAAACAAGAGTAGATGTGCTAAAAAATTAAATGTTTCTGAGTCGCAAGGTTCCAACTTTGAGAAAACCACAAAAATTTCTAAAAATTAAAAAACGTGTGTGCCTATTACGAGGAAATTTATAAAGAAAACTCGAACAAATCACTATTACAGCTTTCCTATGCACGCAGCACGCAATGAAGCTTTACCAATCAATGCTTATCATTGAAAATATTTTAATGCGTTCTGATGTTCAAAGCCTAGGTGATTGTTGCTTGACAAAAGTTTTTAACAAAGCAATATTCTGTAATTGCATATTCAAATGAACAGGATGCACTTGGTTTCTTACAGTAAACGACATTACTAGAGAGTGTTGTTGTCTTCGACTACCAGTGCAAGTTCTCTACCGAATGGAATCACCACAAGTAAGTGTTCTGTTCGAACTCAAGAGAGTTCAAATACAAAATGACATTTTCTTACCTTTAACAGTAACGCACACACAACAAAAAAAAAACCTCATTAAAAATAAACTGAATCCATGATACAGCCAATCAAGAGTTCGAGAATTTAACAAACTGGGAAAATGTCATGGTAATCAGACGATTTTAATGTCAGAAGTGCCGTTGACACACTATAGCGCATAAAATACATGGAATAGAAGGAAAGGACTCGGTATTAGAAAAATATGTCCCAGGGACCCACTATTTTAGTAAGGAAGCGTTTTGTTTCTGAGGATCCACATTTTCCAAAAAAATACCTGTATTTTTTAAACATAGCGGGTGCTTAAAACTCAGTTTTATGAGCACATAGCGACACCCCTGAATGTGAAATTAACTTTTATCACACCGAAGTTTAAAATCCATAGAACATGTAAATTATTAATATTACAGTTATGGACTACGTGAAAAATTTATATGCATTTTTTTAATTAAAAGTACAGGTTTCTTTTTTACCAACTATAATTTGATGACTTTCTCTTCATTATATTAAAAGTTTTAAATTAGTAAATCTTTAATAATTGAAATAAAGTCATGCTATTATTTATTATCTGCCTAATCGCTCATAAAAGTTAACAAGTTTGACTTATCAATAGTTTACAATGAAAAAATATATATATATTCCTTTACACTGAAAAGTTGTGCTCTTCGAAGTATTTTAGAAAATGTGCCAAAAGTTGGCTAGTTTTCCAAAAAAAAATGCAGCAGTGCCCATTTTGAAACTTTTTTCTGCAGTTAGACTGTAGTTTAGTGCACTATCCATGTGAGTAAAAGGTTAAATTAAAAAAATTTTCATCAAAATATTACAAATAAACATCTTTTTACCATATTTATGAATAAAAGTATGGCTGTGTTAATATTTTGCATGAAAATATTCTACCAGAGACCCTTCACTGTTAGCATTACTGATGTTCAGATGTTTTAGATTAATTTTTCACCAAACTTGCATGGAAAGGAAAATACAAAGATCATCGGAACTTTTGTGAATGAACTTCTAAATGTTGCAAGCCGTTTGCAATGGTAGTAGCTAAATCTGTTTGGTTCATAATATTATATATTGCATTGCAGGGGTGTGACATCCCGAAATATATGAAAAAGGTGCATGAACCAAAAAGTCCAAAACCGTTGCTATACCGTTACGTTTAAAAGTGTTCAATTTAATTTATTATTTACTGAGGCTGCTCTACGCTGACGATTGGAGGGGAGAAAAGAATAAACAAGGTAAATTTTAATACTCCTTTTTTTGTTTATTTCAACTTTTAGTTTCTAAATTTTTGGAAACTTGATTGTTTAAAAAAACAAAAAATTCCTTATCATTGAATCCGAAGCACATACCTCCACCATCTTTAAAATGATTGACATAACGAATTGGCTTGATTTTGCAAATTGTTTCAGAAGCACACCAAAGGTACCATTTTCTGTAGTTGCAGGCATGAGTGCAGTTTAAAGGCTTGCCTCCATTGCCAAATGAGCCAACTTCATTCTCTGGGTTTTTTCTTGGTGCAATTAACATTCTGAGGGTTGCTTTTGCTTAAGTGGGTGGAGGGGAGGGCATAAGTGCAGAACACCTCCTTGCCTATTAAGACCTTTAGAGGAAAACACTGATTCAACAATTACCAATTCCAGAAGCACACCATTAATGTGATCTAAATGAACAGCGAGGGCGTAGCCCTAAGCAGGGGGTCTTCCACCACTAACCCTTCAAGGATACATCCCCTTCAATGATTCAGGAAAATTATAGGGCCCAAAAAACACCCTGACATAAGACATTTCAAGTGCCCTCATGTAGACTCTCTAAATACAGAATATCGCAGTCGTGGATCCAATAGCAGCTTAGGAAAAGCACCATTTTGGAAGGCGCAATGCAAGTTTCTAAGCGTGTATGATTTGACGATGTCATGCAGCCAGTTCCAATGTTCCTTTGTGCACATGTACAGTTTTTCACGGCGTGAAACCGGGAAATCATCTAAGCCAAATGATGAAATGATACCATAAAATCGCACATGCACACAAGAAACATAAGAATCGGTGGTCTGACACCCGGCAAACCATGGTGGTCTAACACTGTGAAATCACGATGTATCGCCGATTTGAAAATTACGAAACTGGTGTGACGATGTCGGCTTCACACCGGTTGTGCACGATGTATCGATACATCGCCCAGGCCTATTTACAATACTCATTAAAATGTAACGTTTGCGTTTGAGTTAGATCACCTTTAGTTTTGTTTATCTGCCGTTCGAGGAGGGGAAGGAGAAAAATGTAGGTAAGGAAACACTCACCAAAGCGGAAGCCCGTGTCGTATTGTAAAAGAGCACCCAAACATTATAAATCAATAGAGAGCATTTTTAACTACTGAAAAGTAAATATTGGGCACCATGATGGATTATCATTTGTAAGTGTTTGGAAAAGTGCTTACCTCCATTTCAACGTCGTAAATTTTTTGAGGATTGCTTCCCCCCCACCCCAATTTTATCTTTTATCATTGTTTTCCACCCATTTTAAAATCTACCACAGACATAATGGAAAGGCCTGAACCACGAAAAACAGTCTCACTAATAGCTTCTTATAAACAAGTCATTATGGCCGTTATGGACCAGCGATATTTCTGGCACTGTTCTAAAAAAACCACTGTTGCCGTAATAATCTTGCGCCCAAGACATTTCCTTCACCTCATTTTTAGAGTATACGAGGAGTTTGGACAAGCCTTTATTATGCACTTTAACAGCTTTTTTTTTTTTTTTAGGATTAAATTTCAACACATAAATTTCTGTTCTCTTAATTACTTTCAACTTGGGAAAACATTTCACCTTGAGTACAATTTTTTAATGCAGTACTAAACATATTCAAGTACAGAGAAACTTCGGCAACTCAGAAATCGAGGTTTTACTCAGAGTAATCAAGGTTCATTGAAAATGATCGTTTCTTCTTACTGAGAACTTCAAGGTTCCAATGTAGCAACTACACTTGGATTTATCAATGGAATTCCATGTACAAACCAAGCATGTAAATATTGGGTTTTTTTTATCAAAAATTTACTGTAAATACATGTGTCCAATGCAATGGATTGCATTCCATGAGATTTCCTGATGAAAAACAGTATTAGCCCATTTAAAATATACACTGAGTTTTGCTGGAAAATCAAAATATAAAATCATGCAATGTAACCTTTTCGTTCTTAAACATTTCACCTCTGATGGCATAAAATGGAATTCAAAGCCATTACTCACAACCTTTATTATAGTTAGCTTTCTTTTTTTTTTTACTTTTCCCTAACTTACTAAACATACTTTTAAAATTATCAGTAATTAGTTTTGATCATAATTTTATGAATTGATATAAGCTTTAGTATAATTTCTAGTAATTTAATTCCATATTTTGAATATCTTATTAATGAATCCTTGACCTTACAACAAATAGTAATAGAAATTACCTTACCAGGCAACCTTAATAACGAAAACTCCAACGATGGAAAACTTGAACTATAAATGAAAAAACCTAAAAAAAAAGGAACGATGGATTTTACAGAGCAAAATCTCAAACCTTGTATTAAACACCCTGGACAAAGCAGAAGGACAAATCTTTTCAACGTAACAAAAATTTTATTATGACGATTCTCGAACTGGTGAGCAGGTTTATGCAAAATGACATCTTAAAAGCAAGTGGTAAGATCCAGCAATAGTGCTATGATGACAGGTTGTTAGGTAAGTTGAATAAAGTTAAATCATTTTCAATAGATACATCGACTTGCCGAACATACGATAAATGGTGAAATTCAAAGTGGATGACAAAATTTTCACAGTAAATAAGTTATAAATGAAGTTTCAATTTGGTGGCAACAACTGATAGATACAAATGAGTTGTTCAGTGTTATTGTAGTTCAGTAAAACTGGCGTCCTCTTCCACGGCCACGATAATAAGAATTAGGATAATACTTTTTGATATTAGCGCTATATTTTCCAGCAGGAGGTGCATAGATTTGACGTTGAGTCTTGGGGCTACGTTTCGGCTTTTCAGAACTCTCGGGACCTGTAATTTCCTTCCGTTTGTTACTCACAGGTGAGTCAACAACCTTTTTCAACTGCGATGGCGTAGCAGGTTTCCAAGATAAAGTAATCGTCGTTCTGTACGATGGTGGATTGTGGAAAAAGTCCTTAATCAGTGAACTGATATTCGTCATGGTGGACAATGCAACGCTTTTTACTTTGTTCTCTTCCGATTTGTCGACTTTGCCCTTTTCTCCAGCAAGTGATTCGCGGATGGACTTGATTCCAGATTGAATGCTCAAAGCCAGATATTGGAGTCTCGCCTTGAAATCTTTGCATCTCTCGGCATTCTCCTCCGAGATGTAGAACTCTGGATATTTCTTGGACAGTTGGTGAAATGCATACATCAAACATTCGATGTGTGTGAACTGTAAGTTAGGTTCGTTTGCCAATTTTTCGCTATCGACTTCTACGGGAGGATGCGGTACATACTCCAAAAGACAATTATGCAATTTCTCCAGGCATGGCTTGCTCTCCTCCAAGTTGATGCAATATGGCATAATCTCTGCTAGAAGTTTGATTAGCTCCAAGCTGGCATCCATTTCTTCGATAAGTGTTTTCAGTTCCTTTAAAACGGGTAACACATTCATGATAATATACTTCACAAATGGCACCGAACTGACAAAGGGTGTAAAAAACGGCAGGGCTTGTCTAACACATTGAAGTAAACAATGAACATTATCGGGTGTGCTGCAATTGAAATCCTTGTCCAGCTCCGCTTGTTCCACGATGATGTCCACCAGCATCTGTTGACCAGGAACGGTCTTCGCAAGTTTAAAACTCGATAGCAAAGACATGAAAGAGGAGAACTCTTCGTCAGTGACGTCTTGGAACAACTTCTTACACTGCTCCAGAACGTATTCTTCCACATCCTTTGTAACCATATCTGCTGGAAGAAACCTCAACTTGTTGCAAATGAACGAAATAGCTCGCTTGCGAACCAATTCATCATCCGTTATCGCCAGTTGGCTGAATATTCCAGAAAGAGTGCCTTTCAGATCCAGTTTCATCACAGTAACCATGGAAAAATTGACGATGGCCAATTCGGACGAATCCTCGCACTGGAGCATCTGCGTCATGATATCGGAAACCTTGGGAATATGGGTTTTTGAGAACTTACATATGCTTGGTAAATTTTTCACTGCTTGCTTCCGAATGGTGAGATCGTTATCTTCCACTAAATCCAGCAAGGAATCGAGGGCGTTTTCTTGAAGAGCGGGGAATCCAGTGAAGAATCGTGGAATGAACTGGGCAGCCAGTATTTTCTCCTTATACTCGCCTTTCACCGACTTCAATATCAGTAAATACTCCTCCTCGTGCTCGGCGATCTTATCTTTAGCATCCGCGAGTACTTGGTAGCACTCGTACAGTCTATCAACTTTATCGTCATCCATTTCTAAGACAATTTTTCGAAAACGTCTCAAAGCAATCCAGTACAATTTAAACACTGAACTAGCAACCAAATATTTTCAGAACGAACTCCAGATGTAATCAACACGACTTCGAGGCCTTCTCAAAAAAAGTCCACAAAAATTTAAACTGAACTAGCAAATCAAATAAAAAACGAAATAGCAAATACAGTAGCAACTGAATCTTACCACAACAAGATCCAAACGTAATCAACGCTTCTTAGATCGAACACTGTCGCAACACGCCGAAAACTAATAATGGACGCGTAATAAAGTCGTTGCCAACTCTGCTTTAATTTAGGGAAAAAAATCAAAAGGGTGTTGGCAACCGTGGTGGATTCGTTTCAGACTTCATTTGGGAAGGTAATTTAAGACTGGAAAACCATCTTTCATTTGTCGTTTTTTAATTAACAATGCGTAGAACAGAAGTTTTTATTTATGAGAATTCAGTAACATTCTTTGTAGTAATAATAAAACACAAAATGGTAATGAAAAAAAGGTGTACCTCCATTATACTCAAATCCTGGGTTACCGCTCAAAATGAAATACTTATATTCAAAAATTAAATAAACACTTCAATAATCATTTGCAGGCTCATATAATCTACAATGTATATTTGAAAATTAATTAATTAATCCACAGAATTAAGTTTGAACTATATCACCAGTAAATGTGTAGGTTACGCTATAGGCAATACGGAAATATATTGCCCATGGGCCGGTTTGGCGTGGGGGTTGCTGTTAAATTGCCAAAATGTTGCCTTAGACTTAAAGTTACTATTTTTCTGTGAAATTTTAAGTGGAAATAGAGCCAAATTTGCCATTTGTAGCTTACGGTACGCCACATAAAAAGGTAAAATTATTAAATTACCGTTGTGACCAACGAGCTAGGAGACGTAGAGTGCGCCTACTTGTTGTACAGAATGTTAAGATATTGAAGTGGAGACTAAAGTGCCAACACTATTTCCAGTTAGTTATTTACCAGCCTATCTGGCTATTTTTCATCCAGAGTGTCGAAGGTTTTTTTTTCTATTATTGTACCTTTTTTATCGAAATAAAGGGTATTTTTTATCTACTGAGACATCTTTATGTAACTTTACCGGTATTAGTTTTTATAATGACAATCAATACCGCGAAAAAAGTGTCTGTTACAAACAGTTTGGCTAGTTTTACCACGCTTTTACGCTATTTCTTAAACTAGTAAAGCTTGCGGATGACAAATCCTCTGAGTGGCAAAATGTTGATTTTCAATCGTTTTTTACATGCTTTCCTCGGCCAACCGAGTATAATTCATGTTTTTATAATAATAAAATCCCATCACGGTGGTAAAATTTTGTGCTGCGTACAATTGTACGTAACGATATATAAAAGGCAGCGTAATTTCTTTTCATAAGTAATTTCATTTTTTATATTGACAGGATAATACTCAAATTATGAATGCTGCCAAAAATGAGACGTCAATTTAATAGTGAAAAAGATAAATGATTGCATTTAAAACAGGTTAAAAAAATTACTCACTCTAGGTGGTTAATGTTTGAACATGTTTAATTTAAGGAAACATGGGATTTTATTAGAAAAAAATGCGTTAAAATTATTAGAAGATTAGAATTAAAATTAAATGAAATTATTAGAAGATTAGAATTAAAATGAAATAAAATTATTAGAAGATTAGAATTAAAATGAAATAAAATTATTAGAAGATTAGAATTAAAATGAAATAAAATTATTAGAAGATTAGAATGAAATAAAATTATTAGAAGATTAGAATTAAAATTATTAGAAGATTAGAATTAAAAGTATTAGAAAAAATATGTATTTATGTAAGGATTTTGTTGGAGGATATTTAATGAGTTTTACTCTTAATCTCACACATATTGGTAATGGTTTAAAATAATTATCCTCAAGAAAAAAAGAGTAATTGGGATAAAACACTTGGGAAAAAAGTCCCATGGTTTCCTATAACTCTAATTACAAAAGAAAACGTCCAAAGAAATTTAAAAAAAAAAAATCTGCATAAAAACAGTGTCCAAACTTATACGTGGCTAACTATATTTTGCTTAAAAATCACTTAATAATATACACTACTAGTATATATCAAGAATACTGTGGTAAAAACCTTGGTTTTGCCCTTTTTGCCACTCACGTATGAGCCACGCTCGCCTCAACGTTGACTTCACCACGGTGTTGTCATGCACACTCTACTCATCATAGCTCGTTGGTTGTGACGAAAACACGTCTTTAATTTAATTAATTTTCTTTTTTTAGCCCACAAACGGGTACAGATATTTTCGGCAATGTTTCAATTAAAAAACAATTTACTATATATTTAGTATCACAATTATTATAATTTAATATATACAGTAATTAAATCCTTTATAGTTAAGTATGTATATCTTTATTCAATTTTAAAGTCAATAAGTTTAATGCATTTACTTCAAAACTATGTACAAAACCCTAAAGTGCTTCTGTATTATGATTTTAAAAAATTTCGATTATATTAACCGGATTTGCACCGAAACTTGCAGGTCGTTATAACCGAATTACACTTTATATTGACAGGGCTATGAACCGTCTAGTTTTTTATTTTGTTACACTTATAACATAATATTATGAGATATATAATATCTATATTATTATATAGATATAATATAAGCTTATAAAAAAGATTCCTAAAGAATAATAATAATTAAGACTATTATCAAATGTAATTCCTATGAAACGATGTTGTTTAACATTATTAATAATGTTATTGTCAACTGTGATAGAGATACTATTGACAAGGATAGTGTTTCTGGATATGGGTAGAATAACTATCTTATCATGGGGAAATGGACAGTTCCCAGGTCTTGAAAAAAGTATTGAGGACATTTGCTGCCTCTTGTAATTTACTCTATGTCCCGCGATGAGCACCACACGGCAAGGTCATCCTCAAATATAGAAACGTTGACGTCCTGGGAAAAGTATGATGGGGGATCACCCAAAAGGACTTTCAATAACAGAGGACTCAATACCCCTCCTTGAGGGACCTCCGTTCTGGGGGTGATCGTAGAGGAAAAGGAATTACCAAGTCGAACCTGGATGAGGAGGTTGGAAAGGTGGGAATTAATAAATGCCAGTGCATTACCGCATATCCCAATAGAAGTAAGTCTTTGCAGAATGGCAGACTGAGAAGCGGAGTCAAAAGCTGATTGTAGATCCAGAAAAGGGATTGCTGAGTGTAGTCCAAGATTTTTATTGCTATAAAGTGAGGATGCTAGATCGATAAGATTCCATTCTGTAGATCGATTTCGACGAAAACCAGTCATACAGTTAGGAGGAATATGATTAACGTCTAAGAAGTACTGAAGTCTGTCGTTGACCATTCTTTCAAGAACCTTGAGTGTGCATGATGAGAAAGATATGAGCTGATAGGATGAAGGAAGGGTAGCTGGTTTAGAAGGCTTGAGCAATGGAATAATGTGAGATCTTCTCCACTCTTCCAGAAATACCTGATATTTCCAGATGTAATTATAGAACTTTAGAAGTTTCGTAATCACAGTTGTTGGTAGACAGGTGAAAGCGTTGTAAGGTATGCCATCAGCTCCGGGTGAACTACCTCTATTGCTATTACGAATGGCACGTGAGAGTTCAGAGAAATTGAATTTGGTGTTAATTTGCAAAGATGATGGTGAAAAAATTGGCTGTTTCAAACCAGGAGTGCGCTGTAGAATTGGCATAAGAGTAGAGGTATTCGAATGTCTATTGAAATGCTTAAGTAGTGTTTCTACAGCTTCTTGCGTGGAGCCCAGAACACAAATTAGGGCGAACCATTGACTTCTAGGGGTGGGTGGAGTGTTAATGCTGCGAATCCTCCTCCATACCAAACTATCTGGGGGTATGGGCATTTATTTGGTTGCAGAAGTCAATCCAAGTCATTCTTCGACTTGAACGAATTCAGCGTTTTAGCTTTGTATTAGTTTTCTCAGTTCAATAGAGTCCTGAACTGAACCACATCGAATGATTTTGTTTTTAAGTCGCTGTTGAAGAGCTAGAAGTTTATTTATAGCTGCGGGATTTCGCTGACAGCCCGGAACTATCAGATGTGAATTTGTGTCTTTATCGAGTGAAAATGTACTCAATAACACTGAAGATTTTTTTTCTTTACAGTTTTGTCATGGATGAATAAAGAATAACATTGAAATTTAAGCGGAATAGAAAAACTACGTGCGTACCCGTCAAAACTTGAATGAATACTAATAAACAAAAAGCGCCCTCCGACATTTCGTGCTACCATGACAACCAAAATTATAAAGAAAGGAATTAAATACAATTGACATTTCTTCATGTAGCTATTATTGATTCCACCAGAATATAGTGGCAACAATCATTTTTCATTGGTTTCAACGCAAATGATTGTATTATTAATATTATCATAATACTGGGAATACAGCGCTACCACATTCGGCGGCCACCCTTCCCATGACCCTCCTTGCAAAAGAACGAATATTATCATAATAAAGTGGCAACTCCTGCTTTTATTAAAACGTCCCGTAAAAAAAACCCCAAAACATTGGGCGTTTCTTTTTAATTGACACCCGTAAAAACATTTTAAACGTTCAAAAAAAAAAAAAAAGTAAATTTAGAAACCGTCTTTTCCTAATGATGGTAATTTCATTTTTAAGTATGACACCACGGCTCACTCAATGGCGGAAGAAGAGTTTCATTTTGGGAAGGGGTTAAGGACAGAATTTGCCATGGTCTTGGAATAACACCCTTCATTTATCATGAAAGTTGGAATTTTTTACAGTGAAAAAATATATTTTGGGGGTCATGACCCCTGTGACCCTCCCCCCCCCGTGTCCGCCTCTAGACTCACTAATCATGGTTTATTCTAGCGAGCCGTAACCACACCGCAGATTAAGTAAGGAGGCGGAGACCTGAAAAGTTATCCTAAGCGAATAATGCCAAATCGAAAGACAAGCTATTCTGTTGGTAATTTTGTCCAAATATTGGTGATTTTGTACAAACGTTGGTGATTTTGTACAAACGTTGGTGATTTCTCGCCAACAGATGGCAACCCTTCATTTAACATTAATGTGCATGAGTAAAGCTTCTACGTGACACGTCTACACCAATGAAACATGTAGGACTGTAAAATTATCCAGGAAATTCCTCTAAGAAAAGGTATTTTACAAATCAAGAAAAAATATACTTCGTTCATTTTGTAGATTAATTTCTCATATTTCGCATTGTTTAAAATCTGAAGAATAATTGATAGCCATTTATTTTTCGTTACAAGTATTATTTCTGACATTTTCAACAGTTAGAAAGCACTTGACTAAAATAAAGTCCCACCCAAAGAAAAGATGTAAAATAATAATTATAGTACTTGAAGCAACAACAATAAAAAATAAAAAAAGGAGTATGACAAATTTTGAGGCACAAAAAATTCACAATGTTTAAAAAAAATAGTTACGTAAAATAATATCTTATTTTCTGAAAAAATAGTTTAAAGCTGGGGTGTTAAATCTTTTGCCAGCAACGTGAAATTAGCGAGACATTTGCCATTGTTTTTGAGACACTAATACTTCGATATTTGGTTCTATTAAAGTAATTGAAGTTCTCAGTGAGTTATCAAAGTGCTCATTAGATATTTTGGTTCTGGTTTTATTCTTTGTGTGCTTCATCTTTGAAAATATCTGCTTAAAAATATAAATGCTTTCAAACAACGATAACATTAATAACGCATGATTATGAAGCGAGGGATATTATTCTATGGGAAAATATATCTTATAGAAGTTCGGTAAAGAGATATAATCACATTTTTCTTTACGTTGAATATCAGATGGTAGCTCTACACATCCCATTTGAAAACAGGCAGGTAATATGTTTATGTCGACAGAAAATGGAGTTGCAAATACCTAAAAAGACTGGTGAATTATACGGAAATCAAAATATCATTTCTGAAATTCCTGTATCCAACCAAAAAACAAAGCTGCATGTCACAGGACCGTGTTTAGCCAACGTACCAAAACGCATAAAATTACCTTAATTTGAGATTGCTATGATTTTAGATCATTTCAAACGCTGTTATGGTTTGAAACATTGTATTGATCATTTGGTTTTCACCTTGAAGTCACGTGTTTAACTCATTTAAATGAGCGGTAAATTTACTAAAAATGCCAAATCTGTGAGCCAGTTTTTATTATAAAGTTCTGACACACATTTTGTTTTTGATTCCATAAAGGACTTGATTTCATTTTGCAAATCATTTTACAATTTTGGGATTCTCTTGAATTGTTCCACTGTCGTCTATAAAGTTGGCCCTCGAGAATCATGCAATCAAGTTAAAAAAAAAAAAAGCTCCAAAATTTCATGTCTTACGTAATTTTGGGATTTGGGCCGGCATTCATAGCTATGATGGGTCGCGGGTTGGACAAGCCTGGTTTACAGCCTGTTTCGAAGGAATATATCGATGGTTCAGAAGCAGAAATCTTAAAAATTTTAAAATTTACTTCATGTAGAAAACGTAAATAATATAGTAGAGTACAAAGATTTTTTTAATAAAATAATCCTATACGGTAAATTATATACCATACATTTTTTTTCTGTTTTGTATAGGAAGTAAGAAACGCTAAATTGGCTCGCCTTATCCGAATAAATAGGATTGTTTTTTAGAATGAAGTCCTCGTCGTTGCTATTGGTAACACTTTGGCGGGAGTGTTTATGGAAGAAAGTGACCCCACTTTTTTAGTTTCCATGTTCATTAATTTATGCAATTATTTTTTTGTTTGTTTTAGAAATAACAAAGTTTACTTCGTGGTTTTCGAGTATGTATTAACACCTAGTTTCTGTAATTTTTATACACGGAAAGCGATACTATTCGGTAGAAACCATAGACTGTTTATAATTCTACTTTCTCTACTGGAGATGTTTACTGGATGTTGTACTGGAGATTGTAGCAATACTGATGCTGTTACCTAAAAAAAAAAATTTGGAAGTGATGGGGGAATCTGAACCCTCAGTTAATTTGCAAAGGATAAATAAGAACTAAACTTATAACATTTGACTCTGTTAAAATTATTATATTGTCTTATAAGTTTAATGTTGTAAAATCGTCATTGAATAACAATCTCACCCTTTGGTCGCCAATGGCGCTAACTTAATTTCTTCTTGCCGCGACTTCCCCTTTATGTGACGCCATGATGGATTAGCCTGGAATTTTTAGAAGTGTATTGAAAAAACTCGCCTATGTTTTTGGAAGTTTGGTGCTAGTACACATACTGTTCCATTTCGTTTTTAGTGAGAAGTGTTTCCAATACACTTGGCAACTTTGTCTTGGCTTGCCGCCATGTTGCTTACGTCTCAATACAGGCTCCGCCCCTTTCCTTCCTCCATCCTACACCCAGCCCTCACCCCTACCCTCTCCCTCTTCTTCACTCCTACCGCTCTTTTTGCTCTCTTTAACTCCTTCACCCATACCCCTCTAACCTCATATTCTTTATCCTCCCCCTCCCAACCCCTGTTTTTTTGGCCGTCTCTTCTTACTACCCCTACCCTAATCCCTTACTTAAAATAGTAAAATAAATTATTTTATAGTTATAATCTGTTCAACAAGAATATTTTTCACTAAGAATTTATTTTTTTTTTTTTTTAAATTCTGGATTTTTTCTATTTTAATCAATAAAGTTTAGGCCATCTACTTCATGAATTTTTAAAAACTTTTTAATGTGCCTAATTTCACTCTCTGAAATCATAGTAAAATTTTGTTCTAAATAAAAATAATTTACCATTTTGCATGGTCCATAATATGTATTTTGCAAATAACCATAAAAAAAATAATAAATAAAAAAAAAACCACCTTAGAGGAATTTTTCTTTTGTTGTTTCCTTTTGGGAGAATGTCCCTGTAAATGAAACATAACATGAAGCATCAGCTTTGCGATTATATGGTTATTTAACTCATTATTATAGTTCATTATAAAAGAGTTTAAACATTTTTATAATGAAGTCAAAAAGGGCCAAACGAAAATGTTCTTGTAAATATTTAATTAATGCAAGTTTTTAGTGTAAAGAAATGCATTTTTAATATAGTTTTTGTATTTGTAAATTCACTGTAATTGAGTGAGGCCTTTTTTGGCTTTGGGGTTTGTGTTAGTGGATTTTATGGTCTTGAAACTTATTTTTATTACGCAAATTTTAATGCGTTGTGTGTTGTTTACTGTAATTAGCGACTGGAAATCGATTAAGATTTGGTCTGGAAAAGTCAGGGAAGTTTGAAATAGAATTTGGGTAGACACCCTGTTATAATATAGGCTTACTGTAGAACTTCCATAAAACTTCAAACTTCTCTTTGTGTATAGACCAAAGTTTCGGTGAATCTAATTATGTGAAGTACCTATTCATTTATACAGAAAAACTATTTCTATATATTGAAATTTTTTTATGGAACTTTCAACTGCAATACATGGAGGTCTTACTGTTCATTATATTGCAATAAAATACATAATGCCATGGAGGAAAGGTTTGTATTTTGTACATTTTTATTATTATTATTTATCATGTTTTTTTTTCTTCTGCAGATTATTAATGTGCTTTTCAAGCAAGATGGGAATAAGGTCCAAGTGGAAAACGTTACCTATTTATTAATACAAGAACAGAACCTTTGAAGGAGAAAAAAGAATTCTCTATCGTCTTTTTTTTTTGTTGTTGATTAAAGAATATTCGTCACTAAATGGAAGTAAACAAAGATTGCCCGGCTGATATGGTTATTCCAGAAACGCAAGATGATGATTTTCTTGTATTTAAAATAGGAAGCCATAAAAATCAGACTAAGCCAAATTTGAGAGCCAAAACTACCAAATTGAAAAAAAGCAGCGAACCCAATACAAAGCCTGCAAAACCAATATTAATAAAAAAGCGCAAAGTTCCCGTTTCTCCAAATCAAAATTGTACTAAGCAAACGAAACAAGTCAAACAGCTTTGTATCAGCTCTTTTTTCTCAAATGCCAACAAGGAAGCAAATGTTAATTCTATTAATAAATTAAAACCTTTGAATCTTGCACGTGAAATGCCTTCCACATTGGTTGAGGCTAATAACTGCATTTATTCAAATGCTAATAAGTCCGTTTGTCGGAAATTGGAACTAGGCAATGTGGATTCTGCATTGAACATTTCTTCTATTCCTGAGAGGACTGATATAATCACAGAAGTTAATCACAATTTGAAAACGAAAATGATATCATCTGTGAACGATATTGCTCAGGCCAATTCCATTTGTGAATCTCCTAATTATTCAAACATAAATAAATTATCAACAGTCAATACAGTATCAAAGTCCGACAGTAGAAGTGTCACATTAGATGTATCGTTCAGCCCTGAAGCAGTCGGCTTAACTAATGAACCTAATTTTAGTTCTGAAACTATAGCCCCATTAGTTGTGTGTGATATTTCTCAAAGTCATTTTGTACGTGGTGCTTGTGTTGATTTAAGTACAAATGAGTCATCAGGCTCTGCAGGGTTGAAATCCAATGATGTAGTTTCTGTGTTTGATGTCTCTCAAATTCCTGAAACACAAAACATCGTAGAGCAACTTGATTTTAACCCAAAAACATTCATTTCACCCATTGTACATAACACCACTGAAGACAGTTCTAACGAATGTGTTAATACATCCTCAATAATAGGTAGAAATTTCAAATTGAACGATAAAGGTTGTATATCAGTTGTCACTTCAGTTCCAGAAATAAACGATGTGATAGATGAACTTGATTTTAAATCAAAGGTGTCAATTTCACCCGTGAAGCATGATGTAACAGACAACGAAGCGATTGCATTTTGTAACTCTATAAAAATGAATACAGATAATTTGCACATGGCCAACAGAAAATTAAACGATATAGAGACTGAATCGGTTGCCTCATTAATTCCAGGTACAATTGACTTAACATATGATCCTAATTCTAAATCAACAATGCCAATTTCACCCATATTGCCAGGCACTGTTGAATGCCAGTCTACTGATATATCTACCAATGTAATCGAACTTGCTCCCAAAAAATCATGTCCCGATCAGGTGTTTTCGGATGATATGGATTGGGAAGAATTTGGTGGCAATTTAACATTTTCTTCTCAAGAAATACTGCAGAAATTTAGTCCTGCGAAAGGAGTGAACGGATCAGATTCTAATGTTTGGTATGTGACATTTTTAAAGGTCTTATGCAAGTTCTTTTGCTGTTAATTATTAGTATATTAAGGTGCATATTCTTTACTGTAAAATATAATACATATCCTTTTATTATAAAAGATGATTTATTGATAGAAGGAGAAGCGTACATTGGCTCTACGTCCCATCGGTATTAGTTATTCCAAAGTGATGCGCATGGCTCTATATTCCTTATATAGTAATCATTACCATTAACAACCTTCAAGGGACAGAGAAATATCGTTAAATGGAAAAAGATGATTATCATAATGTATCTAATTTTGTGAAGCATTTACTAGGAATGCAAAATACAATCATTCAACAGAAATATTCATTAATTAAAACGACATTGTTGAGAGAGAGTTACTATAATCTTTTTTTTAGCCACTTTTGTTATTATCTTATTAGTAAAATTTTCTCACTGGTTAGAATGGACAACAAAAAAAAAGTGGGACATAACTAACCTGATGAAGAAAGCCCTGGTTCTCAAAACCCTCTAAAAACGTTTCTATTCTAATAAGTTTCACTCTTGCTTGCTACTTCTAGTTTGCATTCATACTTTCTTTTGTACTCCTGTTTTTAACGTTTCTTTTCATTCTTTACTGTGATTTGATTGTGCTCTTTACTTTTCTTGTCCCATCTGTTTTCTTTTTCATTTTTTTTAATGTAACTTAAACCAATTTTTCATGTAAGTTTCACTAGTTTTCCATGTAACTTTTGGTCACCAGTTCAATGCTGGGTTGAGAAACAAATGTCAAGAAACTAATGGCCGCCTTTATTGTAGGAGTGACTCTCGCAATCAAAAATTCCGGGTCAACAGAATAAACCATTCCAAACCAAACGAAATTGAATTACTTTTAGAAGATGTTGCGAAACTTTCCACCACCCCACAGAAATGCATCCTTCGTGGATTTTGGTAAGTTTATTTACATAATGCCTTAAACATTGCACGTCCTGGAATATTGGTAACACAGTTGTCTGCTGTACCAAAAATCCAGGGCCCTGCAGTGGTGCGGTAAGGTACACTTTCGCCTTGTGTGCCATTAACTCGGGTTTGACACTCAACGGTGCAAAGAATACTTAGTCAGGTATCCCATAAAGTTCACACTGCTCACTGTAGTCCAGGGTTTGGTTTCCTAGGCCTTAAGAGGTTCAGATTTCTCAGAAAATTGTAGGTCCAGAGGTTCGGATTCCTCGGAAAACAGTAGGTCTCAGCGTAGCATGACTGACCATTGTAGCCATAAAACCACAAACAAACAAAACCAAAAATCCAGATTAGAATCTAACATGTCCTTACGTTTCCACTGTTCTGCAAGTTTAGTGTTTGATTCAAGGTCGTAGCTAGATGTTTTCTACAGTGGGAGGCTCTGATAGTTACGGAGTAGAGGGAAGCCCAGAAAGAATACAGGGGAGGGGTAGAATTCCTTAATATTCTGATATATTTTATTAATATATTTATAATACGAAATATCTAAGCAGACTGAGATATTTAGCTTTAATGAATGAATTTATTAAAAAAATTTTGCATTGAAAACTTACAAATATGTACTAAAATTTATGATTTCCCTTGGCCTTACTATAAACCAAACTGATGAAGACCCAGGCCTCTGTAAAAAAACATGATGTACACAAGGTCTACTGTAGAAATCTATTTTGAACATGTTCTTAACATCAAACAATAATCCCGTCGTGTATAATTTCATACAAAATATTTAAAACAAAATTCTACAATAATTTATTTTGAGGGAAATTACTTTCCCAGGGGATATTCAGCCCCACCTAGTCCCACCTTGGCTATGGCCCTTGCTTAATTTTCTAACAAGCAGAGGCTGGGATTGCTTGAAAATCTGTGGGTCCTGGAACGACATGATCTTACTGGTCCTTACATCATAAAACAATTAAACATTCTGGTTTTTTTTATTGCTGTGATATGCTAATTTAATTCATTAGTTTTGCTTGGGTAACGTAATTATTGTTTCTTAATTAGGTTATAGGAAAGAACAGAAAATTATTTTAGTTCTCTTAAAAATTATATGGCTTGTGATTTGTTCTCGTCATTAAATTTCCTGTTATTTATGTGGCCCAAAGTAACTTTTAAGAATGGCTGAAATAGTCCAACGTTTGTGGAACGTGACTTAATGCATACCACTTTTGCATCATATAATATATACCACTTATGCAGGTGAAATTAAACTAATATTTTATTATATACTGTGTTCCTGCACACTAACCGGATAAAGGCAAGATTTTGCTTATGTCAGAAAATCTTCTATTATATGACTTACTACGAGTATAAAAAACTAAATATGGCTAATTATTCAAATCCTAAAATCTGGTGTTCCTTTAATTACCCATGGCAATAAATGTACGCGCACCGCATATGACGCTGTTATAAATAGTAAACAAAGAGGACTCCTTTGCGTTAGTAAGAAAACATTTTTATTACACCAAATACTCCACTTCAGCTATCGTTTAGACAAAAATCAGCACAAACACTATAACTGGCATCTTGATATATGCCTGGAATCATTATATCTCTGAAAAGACGGTGGCAATAAATTTACACGCAGCCAGCTTTCGTGATACGATTGCCACTTTGTGGGTCCTCCTTTTGCTGCATATATGTCGGCAACTCGTCTAGGCATTGATTCGACATAGGCACGACAAAGTTCTTGTGGAATTTTGACCCATGCTTCCTGAAGAACCATCATTAGCTGATGTTTTGTCCGGGCGAACTTTTTTCCACACTTTTCTGGCCACAGATCCTCGCTTGGGTTGAGGTCCGGAGAATTTGGGATCCAGTCAAGAACTTGGAGACGATGTTGGCGAAACCAAGCTGTCATTTTGCGTGCAGTATGCGGGTTAGCGAGATCTTGCTGGAAGATAGCATCTCCCTGTGGGCGAAGGCGGTCAACAGAAGGAAGGTAATGCTCTCGTAAAATTTCTTGGTAGTGTTGTGCATTGATAGTCCCATCATACAGAAACCAATCACCAATGCCACAATAGCCAAAACACCCCACACTTGAACAATGCTTGGGAACTTTACTTCTTGTTTTACACAGTTTTTGGCGTGTCCTTCATTCGGCCGGCGGATGACTCTCCGCCCGATATTTCCATATAGGACTGGGAAGGGGGGACTCAGACCAAATCACCTTCCGCTAAGGCTAAATCACCTTCGAAATCAACTTCCGTCCTAGGACATATGGTCTCTAGTCTATGCAAACTGCTTCATTAGCTAAACTGGCATCAACATAGGCTTTCGCTTACTCTTGTATGAGCCATATCCCATGTCATGTAGTATATTGATAGCAATTCGTCGCAATACAGGTCGCTTTATGTGTTGGCTCCATTGTTCTGAAGCTTCCACCTAAGTTTCAGATCGGTGTTTCGTGACAACGCGACCCAAAATTCAATCTTCCCTAGCAGTAGTTATAGGCGATCTGCCTTTGCTAAACCCAGGCCCAATGGAACCAGTTTCGTCGTAATTTTTGGGAAATGTTCTGACGGTAGACTCGTTCAAATACAATTCCCGAGCAATCTGACGCATAGCTGCTCCATTTTGTCGTTTCTGAAGGATCTTATTGCGCATCTGCAGTCCTAACCTTTCTCTTGCCAGTTTTTCGAGTTTTGAACAAAACAGAGACTACATGAGGTTTTATACTGCTCTTCATTTGCATATTGTTGACTGCACAAGATACAAAGCAGCAAAAATTTGCATGTTGAGCCAAGCAACATGTGCAGAGATTTGGGTACACGTAAATTTATTGCCACCATCTCTTCAGAGGTGTAATGATTCCAGGCATATATCAAGATGCCAGTTATAGGGTTTATGCTGATTTTTTTTGTAAATCATTGTTCAAGTGGAGTATTTGGTTTAATAAAAATGTTTTCTTACTAATGTAAACAAGTCCTCTTTTTTACCATAGCAGTATCGTATGGAGTGCGCATACATTTATTGCCATAAGTAAGATATTTTACATGTTGGCTAATATGCAGTATGGTAACTACGATGGCTTCTTGATTTTTCAAATTTGCACAGACCGAAAAAAAAGTTAAAAAAAAAAAATTGAAAGTTTGTTAATGGAAATTATGATTAGTTCTAGGGAATGCTAATTGCATTGATTTTCAAGATCAAAGCAATGGTTCATAAAAATGTGAGCCTTGTATATAAGCCAGAATAAATACTAATATAACAGTAATGCACTCATACTGTAGATTTAAATGCAGACTCGCGTTGAAAAGTGGGACATGTCCTCTTCTGCCTCCCCCAATTAGAAGTATTGGTTGGACTCTATTTACACTGCTTTATTCTATGCCTCTCATCGATCATAACTGGAAGGAGTGATGATTTCCTAATGACAATACCTACCTTCCTAGACACTAGAGTGCGCCAAAAGTTTTTCTTCTTTTGATTTGCTATACAGCAGGAGTCGAAATTAACTTTTTAAATCAGGTGCACAAGTGCATCAAAGTCTTGAGATTTAGGTGCATTAAATACTAGTTAAGTGTACAAGTAACGAACGGAATAGAAAGTAAACCTCAACCTTAAAAACGGGTAAAATGTAAGTGAAGCAACTATATTAAAACATGTAAGATAAAGAATGCAACTTTTCAAAATAATTGAACATTCGTATGTAATAAAAAAAAATTCAAAGCAAATGCAGACACATTGAGAAAATTATATAAAATTATTCCGTAGTTCACTGTTCTTGAAACATAAACCTTTAGTTTTGAATAGTTAGGTGCACCCAAGTTAAAAATTTACGTGCACGGATAAAATTTCATGTGCACAATGCACTCGTGCACCCACCCGCTAATTTTAAACCCTGCTATACAGCAGAAAACTTACTCCTAGTCAATACAAACAAAATTTAAAAAAAAAAGAAAGAAAATTCGTCGATATTTTCTGCTCACCTATCACCTTCGAAATTTATAAAAATATACAAATTTCCAATATTTTCAATTTTTATTTTTGATCAGCTATGCCGCGGAAAGCTTGCACCTGGAAAAAAAAAAAACCAAGTGAGTGGAAGATATCAACCGATTTAAAATTTGTATTTTTTATTTTGTTTGCATTGACTAGGAGCAAGTTTTCTGTGGCATAGTGAATAAAAAAAAAAAAAGTTTTTTTTGGCCCACCTTACTAGACACAGATGGTCAGTATAATATAAACGATTAACAAACTCGTACATTATTTAAAGCAAGCTTTGGCCTTGATAACATTCCAGATTTGCAAGAGTATGGCATGACCCTTATATTAATAACAGGTAATACAATGGACATAACAAAGCAAATAGGTCTAAATAATATAGAGATTTATGATGTAGATGATTTCTTTGAGAGTCAGAGTGAAAGTTTTCAACAGAACATTTAGAAGAGCTAGCGAAATAGCTGTCCTCTTGTCCTCATTCGTCTAGTAGGTCAAGATACCACAGGATTCTGGTTCGAGTCCAGGATGAGGACGGCGCCTCTTTTTCTCCAAAATTACATAAGCTCTAGTTTGAGCTACATATACGTGGGTGGCAAAAATTATTGTATAATAAATTCCCCCACGAAAAACTCACAAAAATCTCGCCCCGGAGGCTTTTCTGTGTTGACCATTATTTGGCAATTGTGTTATCCCTGTGAAGGGTAATAATATCTTACATCCTCATATACGGAGAAAAATGCGTTTGTTCTTGTCCTCATTCGTCTAGTAGGTCAAGACACCGCGGGCTCAACGCGGGGACCCTGGTTCGAGCCCAGGATGAGGACGGCGCCTCTTTTTCTCCAAATATAAAAAAAGCTCTAGTTTGAGCTAAATATACGTGGGTGGCAAACATTATTGTATAGCTGTCCAAAGGTGACAGAGAAAAGTGTGTCTGACTCTACACTACTGGTTGGGACATTTCACAACCATGAAATTAATAAAATCGGCTCTTATTGTCAGTTAATATAATCAGTTCTTGTTCAATGCAATCGGTTGCTCTTATTAATAAGGGATGTGAGATTTTTGTTGCCATGGCCATAACTGGGTGTAGAGCTCAATTGTTAAGAGGGGGAATTGAGTTCCATAGTGGTCATATGTTTACCTACCATGCTGGTTCATTTCCAATGATACCGTAAAATGCATCATATTTTTTTCCCTGCCCATAGTCCTAAGTTTTTATATGAAAACCCTGTTTTATCACTGAGAACAATCACTACCTTTCCTTAAAGTGAAAGACTTAATTCACTAAATTTTTTAAAAATTTCTGCTAAATATAACAATTTCATGAGCCAATGATGTTTATCACATAACCTGTTTCCCAAAGCAACGTGATCGTCAATCGGAAAGGTTCTGACTTCATTTCAAAGAGCAGAGTCAAAGTTTTGTCTTGAGAAAGCCACCTTATGTCTGTGTGAAGAAGTAACGATGTACATAGACACCCCATGTCATCGCCCAATCTTTTGAATGTCCTTGTATTATTGCATCATGATTTGATCAAATTAATTATTCAAGCATTTATTTACTAAATAATTTCTACCCAATACTTACCTATATAGCCACACAATTTTGAGATCATATTGCATTTATTTTTCTTTCAAATATCATCTCGGATTATGGTTTGAGAACTGCTGCTCTAGACGATGGATGTTCAAATCCTTCAGAAAATTGCAGGCTTTGTGATACAGCATTATCTTACCTATCCTTGTCCCTTAAAACAAATTCCATAATGCACAATATCCATTGCATAAATAGTTATTCATGAGAGACTTGTTTTAAAAGAGACCACTTCAAGCTAGTTTTTGGAAATTAAAAATGTTCTTCGAACTAGCTCTTATCATTATTGTATTTCGTTTTTTAATATTTTGATTATGAATACTTCAGGACTGAAAGTGTTCTGAATGTGGGAGATATTGTGACCGTTTTGTCCCCGTTTGTGGATGGCATCGCTGTTATTGATGATTGCTCGGGATTTTTGGTGATCAATCCAGATTTGTTAGTTTCAAGCACTTCTGTTGTGTCGACTTTATTTTGCATGAGAAAAGCAGTGCTCAGCCAAAGGTATCGACAATGGGAGCCTACTAATCGAATAATGATGATTGGTGTTCTTGTTCATCAGTTATTTCAACAGGTAAAAATGATTAACATTCATCATCACAGCTATGTTCTTTTGAAATAAAAATGACTCAGTGGTATTTGTATAGTTCAGGAGATTTGTGCAGTATGATCTTTGCTACCTTTATCAGTTAATGTATAATCCATATATTTAAAATAGAGAAAGTTTCGTAACTAAAAAAATTTTTGGTACTGGTTGGAATACAAAGTACAAAAGAAGAATGTAAAACATATCAGTTGCCAAGATAGCCCTAACATTTCAAGATCTACTGTTCCCTTCATCAAGCGAAAGTGTCAAGGAAGTGTAGATTTCCAGTATTTATATTCCAACTTTTGGGTTTTCTCATAGCTATCCCCTAGTCGGAATCTGGATTTCCCCAAAGCTGTTCCACGTTTGAGTTTCCCACCTGTCTGAATTTGGTTTTCCCCATTTCCTAGCAGAAATGTGGCAAGGTTTGGGCATCAGTTTTGAGATGTTCGTCGTCTTACTACGCATTCAGAAAGCCTCTCTGGACTCCAAAGAAGCCTAAAATAGTGTGAAGTTGCATTTTTATGCACTACTCATTTCTTGCATCATTCTAATTAGGAGCATGACCTTTTTCTCCCAGAAGATTAGTCATCTCACCTTTCTCCACAGCACGATGATGTTCCTTTTTACTCGTATAAACAGTTCTTCAACTCACGTCAGTGTATACTTTTGCGTGGCATCTAGTAAACTGTTTCAGTCATTTCATCCATGGGAAC
>QLNU02014802.1:98677705-98708543 GCA_006491805.2 Dysdera silvatica
CTTAATGATTAATAAGGACAGTGGTACTGCTTTTTGCACCTGGGCGGCCAACAACCCAGGGATGGCATTGACCCCCCCCACCTTTGAAACCACTAGATTGGGTCGGACTCATAATACGCTTGATTGTATGTAAATATATTTTAGTTCAGTGATCATGTAAAATCATCAGGAAGCCATTTTCAGGGATGTAACATACACATGACTGGTGAAAAAAACTCACCAAACAGCTATTTATAAAACTGTTTTTCAGGATAAATAAATTTTAACGTTTTGTTGTAAATTTACTTGTTATATTCAACAAATGCTTATGTTCGTTATTTTAAACTTGTCTTATGTGCTCAAAAGTACACGTTTCCAAATGAAGTGTTTAAATGATTGAAATGTAATATTTCACCCACTTAAGAATGATCCTTCCCCCCTCTTTTTATGGGGATTTATTTCTGTTTGGAAAGTGTCTGCTAATGAGAAGCTCCACTATACTTATTTAATATTTATTAAAGTTTGTCTCTTTGTTTAGGCTGTAAACGAGTGTAAATATTTAGAAAAAGACATCAAAGACATTCTTACCAGAATCATGAAATATTCTGAAAATTTGATATTAATGTAAGTAATAAAAACTATTCCAATATATCATGAAATTGATATGCCTTATAACTATGACTACGGGATATGCTAAATTGCACCTTTGTGACGAAAGTGTTACAACTCAAAATTCGGTGAAAATTACTTAATGTTACAACTAGATGAAACAGCGCTGCATCCTCCCGTGAAAACCGTTAAGCCATAAGTTATTCGGGTTTCGGCTAGTTGGCACATGTCATTAGATGAACACAACATCCCTCAATTTAGCCAGAAACAGGTTTGTTTTTTTTTGTTTTTTTTTCATTTTCTGAAAATTGGGATTTTTTGAGTTGTAATACTTTCGTCACAAGGGTACGAATTGTTTGTTAGCAGTTGATGATTTATTTTGGACTAAAGAGCAACTGCAGAAAGAAGGAAAGCTGACCAATGTCCCTCTTGTGCAAAGAACAGTTTTTATACTGGTTGCTTAGCTTTAGCGTATTTTTACAAAAGTAAGCAGAAGTTCCGATTCCTTCGAAAATTATGGATCCCAGTGTAGCATAACCTTTGCTGTCCTTATGTCATAAACTACAAACAAATGCATATGTTTGAATCTATTCTGTTGAAACTATGCAAAGTTAAATACTAGAACTTTTAAAACTACCTCACATTTGTGTATAAAGCGAAACTTAATCACACAATACACATTTCCACCACCAGGCTTCACTGGTCTTCTTCAGGAAGTTGTAAACAAAGCTGTGTTGCCAATTTTTGGAAGCACTGTCACCCGGATGGGGTGTCTGTTGACGTCGATGCGTGAAGGGCTCACCTACTGAATGCGTGAAGGGACTACCCACTATGGCCACCCTTCATGCATTGACGTCAACAGACGCTCTAGCCAGGCAACAGTGTTTTCAAAAATTGGCAACATGGTTTTGTTTACAACTTCCTATGGAACATCAGCGAAGCCTGGTGGAAATGTGCAGTGCGTAATTAAATTTTCGCTTGATACGCAAATATGAAATACAACATCGTTTTAAAAGTTCTATTAAATGCATATGTTATTGCATGTTTTCCATTTACGAGGACAGTGAATTCTTTTGGTAATGTTTTCCATTTATGAAGATAACGAAATCTTTTGGCAATGTTTTCCATTTATGAAGACAATGAATTCGTTTGGCAATTGTATTAACCCTGAGAAGGGTAATAGTGTCTTATAAATAGCTTTAATATTTTACTGAAAATGGTGTCCAAAATAGTATTTTGAATTTTCTGCATGTAATCTTGTATTTGGTCTCCTTATCCTTTTATCTGCGAAATAGTATACAAAAATAATATTTAAAAGAGATATAGCTTCTATCATGAAATAACAAGTGCTTATTATTTCAGGACATATTCCTAAACATTAACTAAACAGAATATTGTGCAGCATTTGATATACTGACATATCTCATATACGAGCCCTTGTACATGTAGAAATTGGTCATCTCTGATTTATAATGCCAATATGTAATTTATGGAAAACACTGGCATGAGGGACCTTCGCAGATCGTAAGAACCATCCGTATTATAGAATTTGATTCCCTAGGTGACAGGAGTTCAGGTTCCTCGAAAATTACCAAGTCCTGGTGCAATGTGACCTTACCTGTCCTTACACCATAAAACACGTACAACATTGTAGGAGACTTGCATCAAGAATATTAAAATAAGCTTCTTTCACCACGAATTGTGTCTCATTGGTCCATACTTCAAACTCGACTTAATTTTCTTCTTGGTCCAGAAATGCAAAACCTCTGCAGTATATTGACAGATATTCAGTCTTCAATGTGTCTCCAGTGTCAGGAAGGTGCCGTCGAAACTCTGGAGCACATTCCGCTTAGGTGCCGTGCCTGGCCTATGACTGTCTTCAGTCTGAGCTCGTTCTCGCTGCGGTCAACTGGGTACGACCCCCTCTCCCCAGGGGTCTGTTTGACCTCCTGGATCCTTTGGGTTCCCTCCCTCATCGCATCTTCAATACATCGCTTTCTCTCATTGGGGGGGGGCAGTTTATACAGGTGCCCTGGCATGTTCCGGGTGTAGTTCCATTCTGTTAGTTGGGGCTGCTCTCTATGGCTCTCTCATTGTTTCTGCTGGCTTCAGATCATATTGAATGATGACACTCATGCAAGGGAGCACCTCTGTGTGTCATACATGATTGACTTCCCCCCCTTAACCTGCCTTTGGCGGTTGGTTGTTGTGTTTGAGTGCTCCAGCTGGAATTACAGGTTCTTATTTGGCTGCCATCCTTCCCAACTATCTCTTACTTTGTTTCGTTTCATTGTGCGTTTAAAATATTTATACCATTATAGTTTTAATCTATTTTGATATTAAAACCGCATGTACAGTCTCACCTTGCTTGTCTCAGAATCAGTCATTGTGCCATAAAAATACAAATAACCAACCCATCCCACAATGGCATAACTCACTCGTTCTCTTTTCAGGTATTCTGAAAATTTACCTCTTCAAACATCTTTTATTTGGAATATAAAACAAATTCTCGTGAAATTATGACTTCTAGGGCCCCATTCCCCTTTTTTAGCTCTAATTTTATCTCAAATTGTACTTTGAACTTCAGATACTCTTTAAATTTAGTGAGTTCTCTTTCATAAGTCTCTCCCCCTCCCCTCCACTCACACTTCATCTTGATAAATTTAAATCTTCTCACCTCAAAGTCAGCCTTTATGCACCCATCAAAACCATGCTTAAAATATGCATGGCGATATAACCTCGACAGAGTCGATGTTCCATAAGTCCATGTATTGGTTTGGTTTTGGAACCATAGATGTCTCATTACCTACATCACTGATATAGAAGAATAGTAATATCCTTGACATTCTTTATGACATCACCTTTATCATTTGAAGATGATGACACAATGACATTTATTGCGTCATTATCTGTGGCATCTAATTTGTAGGTGCAGTCAAGGCCAGTGTGAAGAGGAGGTATACATCGATTTGATGTCATACGTTTCAAGCATATCTCAGTGGATAAAAAAACACTGTGTGACTGAAAAATCTCCACATCAGCATAAAGACTTGCTTGTGACCGAAGTACGAGACATAGAGGACAACATTTGGTGTACTAAGTATGGGCTGAAGGGCAAAATTGATCTTACTGTTCAAGTCGAAGTACAGAATCAAACTTATGGGAAGGTATGTTTGCCATTTTGTACCATTATTATAACCCTTAAATAAATATATTGGGCTGGGCGTACAGTAGAAGTGGTCGTCTGTTTTTCCTTTTTTTTTTTCTGGGACATTATTTGTACATTTGTGGAAATCATGTAAAGGGAGTATATCTCAAGCGACATGCATCTTTTTTTTTTCTTTTTCAAATTGAATGAGCTCTGTATTTGTAGGTTTAAAAGCAATTAAGCTACTTGTATCGTTGGTGTGCCGAAAAAGATACGAAATTGTTATAAGTAAAATATTTTTATTGATGCGACGCCCCAAATATGTATTCGTGAATACATTTATTTATGTGAGATTGCTGAATTTGATCTTGTATGCTTTTTGGGAGTCAATATCTGACAGCATATCATCCCAGAAGTTAATATGTAACTGGATGATATGGCCTGGTCCTCATGTGTCATTTGGTGCAAAATGTTACCACCACCATATATATATCAGTCTAATTAGTACTTTCATGTATAACTTAATGTAATGGCCTTTATATGTTACCTAGTGTAATGTAACTTTATGTAATGGCCCTGATACGTTACTCTGTTTCATGTAGCTCTGTGTCATTTGATGTACAGTAGATTCTTAATATCATGAGCTACACGGGATTTCTAAATTATTTTGTTGTAACACAATTCATATTAATTTCTCAATGTCACATCATATTTTCACAAATATAATATGTAAAGCATTTCTTACCCGAAACAGATGTGATTTTGATGGAAAAACAAATTAACCTAGAATCATTTAGTGAAATGAAATTTGAAAACTAAAGACTTAACTTATTTTTTACACTATTGATGAAAATCCATCATTTTTGTTTGTACAAATGAATTTGTAGTGGAAGATAATAAAAATGCTTGTAGTGAATGTTTTTTAAAAAAAAAAAAATCTAATGGGGATATGCCATATTTTTGTTTTCATCGCCTTTCCATAATCTTGTATCATTCTCAGAAATTATTGCTTTCTTTTCTTCCAAAGAAAATTGCTGTCATTTCACCTTAGTCATATCAATTCTGAAGAAATTAGCAAGAAAACAAAATGTAACTAACACCGGACATAGACAACAGCAGGATAGACATTGAACATCCCTAATTGTCAAGTGTTAGTTTTATGACTATCAGTTGTTTTCCATATTCTCAACCTGGAGGGAGGGAGGGTGAGGAACCGAAAGCAAATTAGACAGAATAAGGAATTTCAAGGGATGCAAAAAGTCGGTTCAAATGCCTACTTGTTCCTTTGCCGTTAGTCCCCCAAAAAAATGTGACACTTTATTTCTTGCAGTTTGAATTCTTTGCATTTCAAGCACATTTTTTTTTTTTTTACGTAATTGAAAATAAAATTTTTTTGGATCTGGAATAAATATTTTGTTATAATGGATTCTAAAACTTTACTTCATTAAACTGAAAATTTTAATGCATTGTTTTAATGACGTATGAAATGGGGATTGGTATTTGTTTCCTAATGACGAATTTTTCGTTATTTCGGAATTCATGGTAACAAGAATCTAGTGTAATAGCCCTCAGAACCTTCGTATGTAAGTCCCACTGTATTGTTTTCATTTGTATTTTCTTTTGTGTAGTGGCCCTCATGTGCTATTTAGTGTGATGGCCCTTATTAGAACTTTTGGATATAAGTCCCTTTGTGTTGTTTTCACATGTACCCACTCCCTCTCGCATGTGATATTCCTCGTGCCATTTAGTGTAATGGCCTTCAGTACCTTTCCATGAGTGAGTCGTGAGTCAGTAATTGTAATCATGACCTTTGAACCCATTATGATGAGTTTAATTGCAAGGTCGCCTTCTCATATAAAAATGTACCTTCAGAAGTCATATTAAGCCGTTGAGCTCATTTGAGATAATTCAGGGGCAAACTAGGATGAAATAAATGTATTTTCATATCTCGGTTTATATACAGTGAAACCCCTCTTAACCGATACCCCCTCGGATTCAGTCACCCCGCTTTTATGGTCAGATAAAAATTCGCTGGCAGAAACTGATTTACAGTAATACATTTCAAACCTCTAATTAGTGGTCACCTTCAGATACGGACACAGACACTTTCACGATCCATTCCATTAGGCCAGAAATACTGTACGGGCAAAATATGTTTTAACTTCGACCTTTACAACGTTTCTGACAACAAGAAACTACTAAGGATGAACAGGATAAGAGCTGTGGAGAATTTTCCTTCCCATTAACAAAGAGTAGCAATTAACTCGAATTCACCAAATCAAATGACTAATGCTTAACAAGGACTTTGATAATAAATAAATCATATAGTGATACACTGCATGAAACTAATAAAAAATTTTCGACACACAACTACCACAGTTTAAAATCATTATCATCATCATTTACTCGACTCGCACCCAGGTCCTGTAAGTGTAACGACGGAAAAACGGTGGATTTAACCTCGCAATTAAAAATGTATTTTGAAGGAGGAGGATTGGTGAGTAAAATCCACTGAACATCTATTGATAATTTTTTTCCAAAGCAAATAAATTTTAATATTTAACGCTTTGTTGTAAATCTACTTGTTACATTTAATAAATGCTTACGTTCGTTGTCTTAAACTTGTCTTACATGCTCAAAAATACATCAGTTTCGAAATAAAGTATTTAATGGTTGAAATGTAATATTTCAGTTACCTCAGAATGACCTCTCTCTCTCTTTTATGGTCACCGCTCTTTTATGGCCAAAAATTTTCTATCTAACGAGTGACCGCTAATGAGGGGTTTTGCTGTATTTGATTATACTATTTATAATTATTTTATGTATGATAGTCAAAATGCTATTCTAATATGAGAGTGTGTATCAGGTCATGTAAGTCAAGAAATGAGTAAAAGGTCACGGAAGTCAAGAAAAGGTAATTAAATCGATGCTGTAGGTCATGGTTATTCCCATTTTTCAATGTTATGCATGCATTGAATTGTAATTTTCATACGATATTTTAACAATTTTCGTACTGGATTAATTATTTTCAGCTTTTTTTTTGTCACATTTTGGCAATATGTAAGGATTTTTACCTATTTTTTATGTTACTGTTTTATCAATTGTCAAAAAAAAAAAGGCTGAAAAACTTTTTTTAGGGTTAAAGAAAAGTCAAGGAATTGGCTTTCTTATTTTTAGTAGACACTCTGAATATGCAGTTTATATTAATATGTTTCTAGACTTTCCAAAGTTGTATGTTTTTCCCGCAGATGATGCCCCTTGAACTGAAAACCGGCATTCCAAGTTTCTCTGCTGAACACATCGGTCAAGTAAATCTGTATACTTTAATGATGGAAGACCGAAACCATGAACGATCCGATGGCTTGCTGTTGTATTTGAAAGGTGGTCCACAAATGAAACAAGTTCCATCTGACCACAATATTCAGCGAGGTTTGATTCAGTTACGGAATGAGCTTGCTCATTTTTGCTTTAACTGGAAGGCATTGAAAACGGATGAAGAAAAGTTTGACGAGAATCTCTCTGGGAACCGCTACTTGCCGGATCCTATTAGCAACAAAAGACTGTGTCAACGATGCAACTTTATTTTACCTTGCACCCTTTATCAAAAGTAATAATCTGCATTCTATAAGGAGGATCAATTTTAATGTACGGGGTCATTATAATTAAAGTTCCACTTTGAAATGGCCATAAAATGAAAACTACCAGACCAAATGTCATCAAACTTGGTAATAGCTTACAGGAGGTCATGGGATTTTATTTTCCGTCAAAAAAAAAAATGTTCAAAAATCACCACCAGCAGGAATGGCACTGTATGCAATATTGTTAAACGAAATAAGACATTAAGACATCATTTTAAAACGTTTTTAATCGTTTCTAAAACGTGTTACAAAGCATGTTGAATGTGGCGTCCACCATTTTCTGAAAGCAAGTTAAATCGCATTACTGCGTTCTCAACAGCAGCTCTTAGCATATCAGGAGGAATGTTGCGGACATGTCGGTGTATCGCATCTTTCAATTCCGCCAAATTGTTTATGTTATCACCATAAACAATTTGCATAACCCCACAAAGAGTTTCGTTTTAGAAACGATTAAAAACGTTTTAAACCGATGTCTTCATTTTTTTTATTTCGTTTAACAATATTGATTACAGTGCCATTTCCGCTGGTGGTGATTTTTAAATTTTTTTTTTATTTTTGCGGAAAATAAAATCCCATGACCTCATATTAGCAAGTTTGATAAAATTTGGTCCAGCAGTTTTCATTTTATGGCCATTTCAAAATGGAACTTTAATTATAATGATCCTGTATAATATTGCTGTCCTCCTCCCCCCCCCATTTCTTCAGTGCTCTGCTGATTCGGTAGTTTTTAGTTACAGGTAGGAACGTTACAATACTTACGATATGAGTAAGTATTGATTTTTTTTTTCGATATTGACAGTATTGGTATCAATGTGCATAATTTGATGATGCAATAGGAAAACCAAAACCAAAGTTTCAGTATTATTAAGCTAAGCTTACTGATATTATGTACCTATGTCAGTATTTCATGTAGATACTGGTAAATGATGTTGTGAATGTACTCAGAGACAGAAGACAAAAAAGTGCTTCGGAACTTTTCAATATATTTGGCCAATTCAATGTGTAGTGGATTGACCAAATACAACCATTTTTTCATATTTTTACTAATATTTGATTTTTTAGCTGGTTATTTATTTTATACATGAATCATAAATTCTGAATGATGAATTATCCATCAATATTCACCAATACTGTTAAGTATCAATACTTCATGTTCAATACTATCATGGTATCAATACTTCTTAGTGATGTTGGTGTTGATATCAAATATCGTATTGAATGCGGTATTGTAACGTCTCTAGTTGCAAGTAGGACTCTGTTTATGTTGCATTACTTCCCATTTTGTGTGCCAGTTGCTTCCCATGGATCACAATTGAAGGGAATGATGAGTCATGACCTTGCCTAACTTCAACAGAACAGATCTTGACATGTTTTGCAATAAAACGTACATGGCAAGGGAGGGACGTGTTGTACTGTAAACCTATAAAATGTATAATAGATATGTATTTGACGGTATAATATGTACATATGATACGTCTGGTTTTTATACTCTTTTCAACGTACAAAAACCAAACATACTGAGCGAACAAAATTACAAAATTTGGGGTAAAAACGCAAATAATAAGAACGTTTAATTTTTTATCAATGTTTCATGCATCCATGAATATTGTTTATGACTGTTCCTTTCGAATAGCCGGTTAACTGAATTCTGCGTAATAGAATCATGAGATTCTATTCGGGGACCTATAGAATTTTTTTTTTATTTATGGGAATCAAGAATTACTAATATTTAGTGGCCAATGGCCAGGATATGATCAAAAGAGCATATATGACACATGAAAAGGAGTTTCATTTCTTTGCATAATTTTTTTTAATTAATGTCATATTTTATTTCTTACTGTTTTAAGCTTTTAAGTATTTTTTTTCCACTCAAGTAATTATAAGTAGAATTTTGAATATTTGTAGTTTGAACTATACTATCTATATTGTTTTTTAATTCAAGAATTGAAATGAAAAATAACTGAAAAAATTATACATTATTTGTGATCAAACAACTGTAAGAATTTTGGCTAATCTAAATGTAAGAGGCCATGCGAGCTGAGGTCACATCACAACACAGCATATTTCTGTTCAGTGGTAAAGAAATTCTCTATAAAAAATAATTTCCTCACAACAATGTCTGCTGGACAACGCTTCTTGTCACTCCCCAAATTTGATTAATTTAAATGTCAATAATTTAGAGTAGGGTTGTTCAACATATGGCCTGCCGACAACCGTTTGGAATAAAAAAAATCCCCAAAAAATTCAATCCCAAAAATTTTTTTTTATTTTTTTTTCAGAAAAACTGCGAGGACAGCATGAGCGAGCCCTTTCCACGTCGCAAGTGAACAAACAATTAACCAGAAGAAACTCTGAAGGGAGTTTTTTTAAAGAAAACGCTGGTCCGCGAGAACAGCGAAAATTTCTTAAATGGCCTGCTGCCCAAAAATGTGGATGGCCCTGATTTAGAGGTTAAGATTGTCAACTTCTCAACAAACACAAGTTCACTTTTGCAGCCTATGGCTGAAGGCTTTCTATTTGTTAAAGGCCGTACAGTTGCACAGTGGTATTGCATTGGTCTAGCATATCATTAGTCTTTGTTCCGATTCTGGCCAATGCCAAAAAAAAAAAAAAAGTTGAAACAGTTCGTTAATTCGTTATGTATGCCTATTATTGTCACCCATTCTAAAATTTATAAAAAAAATTCTTAATGTAGTGTATATCATATTGCATCTTTCCTTTTTTTTACGAAGCTACAAAATTTAGATTTTTACTGTTATCAAAAGATGATTTTACCATGAATCAATTTTTTAGAGCGTATGCAACCAAAGAATTGAACACAAGTCATCCAATGTCTACTTTAGTGCCAAATAACACAAGTCATGTAGTTGAAAGCCATTTGCAGTATTTTCGTCGCTGGTCCTATTTGCTCAGTTTAGAATCAGCATCTGCATCAGTCGAAACATGCTTTTGGAATGAAGATCCATGTAAACGGTAAAATGTTCCCATTGATGGCCAACTTTAAATTAATCTTTAGCTTACAGGGCTGGAAAAATTTGTTGTTCTGTAAGGGGAGGTATGGCTTCTTCCATCCGCACTCCCATACAAAATAACCTCATTCATTTATTTATATGCATTTATATTACATTGCATTGCAATTGTATTACACTGCATGGAAAATAATATTTGAGAAATACAAAGAAACAAATGCAGATGAGGGAAACATCTGAAAAAGGCCATGAAGGTCTGACGAGTTAGATGAACCCAAAATTAACAAATCACGAAAAAAGAATATACAACAAACAATTAAATCAGCTGGGGAGAGTATATCAATATTCATTACAAGTCCCTGAAATTAATCTACATGTCCGAGCTTAATAAATCAATGAGCCTATGTCTAAAAATGCAAAAAGAATCTGATAAAAATGGAAAAGAAAGTGATAATAGAAAATGTCGCTACATGGGGTTAGGAGGAAGGTGAAGCGGCCCTTCAATATAGATAAGCAATGCCAAATAATTTTAATAGGCATATATTGTACATTGTTATGGTAAGAAACATACTGATAATCTAATAGCAGACTGTTAACTTCCATGCAAAGCTGTGAAAAAGAGACGGAGGGAGAAGGTCCTATTTGTGCAGTAGGCTTTTATTTGGTAACCCTTTTTGTTACCACCCATGATCAAGCTATTTGTACTACTAAACTAACCATTGACTTGGAGAAGAACACAAAACGTGCGGGGAGGGAATCGCTGAGATAGGGCTTATCCCAGCCCCATTCTTTTGGACGTAGATCAGCTGGGATATACCCTGTCCCATCCGTAAGCTAAAGGTTAAAACCAATTTAAAACTGACATTTCCTTTATTCAGTGTCCTTCATTATTTCTCTGTAGTGCCAAATTTACAAATTTTGCACCATCAAGACCTTTGGAACAGATATTTCAATGACCCCTGTGTGAGTCTTTTATTTATTTCCAAAACAGAATTCTGATATCTCAGATTTAACATTGTCATTTCCAATTCAAAAAAAGCACAGAAGAACTTCCATGTATCAAAATTTTTGTGAAGATCAATAGTCATTACATATAAAATCTGTTTCTGTATATAAAAAAAAATGTCATGTATCGAATTGTTGTAAGGCAAATTATGATTTTTTTTGTTCATTGATTGTTCTGACGTGTCATGGTCTTCAATTTGCTGAACATGTTCCTGATAGTTTGTTTCCCAGACTTTATCAGTGTAAACACTTTTATGATGAATCATCATCGAAATTTTTCATGTAGCATTTCATTAGAAAGTTTATTACACAAGTATAAATGCATATAAATGCTACACATGAATACGGTGATTTTCAAGGTATGTTCAGCCCACTTTTTTCTCATTAATTTTTATTTTTAACTATGTGAACGTAACTTATATATCTGTGGTCACAGAGAATAAGTGGTTATATCGAATAATGACAAAATGAGTTAAGTGCACACTGTGATCCTCTTCCAAGCCTTCTACACACTGTGAAGAAATCGGTAATTCCAGGCTTTAATATTTTCCGAGTTATAAAGATGTAGGCTTTTGAGTATTTCGTAAAACAGTGTGTGTTCTCGGTTAAATCAACTTAACTATATTCTATACTATATATTTCAGAGTGGCATCAATCCCGGGGAATAACAAAAGAATTACCATAGTTTTCTCAAAGTATCTGTGTGGAAAACTGCATCTAATACCTAAGTATCATTTAAGTAAACACAAGATCCTAATACCAGGGCCAGATTTAGGGTACAAAGCGCCCTGAGTACTGATTTTTGGCACCCCCCTCCTTTAAGCATAACTAGGGGAGGCTAACCTCTAGAAAGTTTCTGCTAAGCATTGAGGTATAAGGTTCAGCCCCCTCCTATAAAATGGGTTAGTTAAAAAATAGCCCCCCCCCTCCTAGACTTTGAAGCTAGTTATGCCCATGTCTCCTCCCACTGTACCAGTAAAATAAATAAAATTCAGTTGCTTCCACACCCTCAAATGCGACAAAAATCACAGAGGATAGGGAAGGGTTACACTTATGTCTGTAGTTCTATATAATATTTGTAAGTTAATATTTTGTTTAAGATATATATAAATAAAACATTAGTTTATGTAAATGAGCATTAGTTTAAGTTAATATTAGCATATTTTTTTTGCATTTGATTTCTAGTGAGAAAGAAGGGATGTGTTTCAGCTACATGGTTTTACGAGACAATATTTCCACCCAGCAGGAAAAGGAAGGAGACTTGTACGTTCATAGTTTTTTCCGTTCTCCAAAGAGTCCCATCGAAACTGATTTTTGTGGTATCAAACCAGGAGATTCCGTTGCCATTAGCAATCAAGAAAATAATTTGCAAGTGGCATTGGCAACAGGCTTTGTTATTAGTGTTACCACTGATTGTGTTCAAGTGTCCATTGAAAGGTAAATGGTTGTTTCTATTTTTGTTATACTGTATTTATTTTAACTAATAAATTCTTTCTGTCACTGGTCAGAAGACAGAGTAACAGGAAGACAGAACATACCAGCCATAAAAAAAGATCTGCAACATTTCGAGAACTATTATTCTCTTCATCAAGCAAATAGATTCAACTTGATAAAAAGAATAGTAGTTCTCAAAACTTTATAGATATTTCTGCAAATGGCATGTTTTATTTCTTTTTATTTTGTCTTTCACATTCTGACTAATAATTCAAATTTTACTTATTATGCTATGTTCTACTCAATCCTTCTACGTTGTTGTTACTGTATTTGCTATGCACATCCATTCTATTGAAAGATGTAATGTTACGAATACGCTTACTACACATTCCTTTTTGATCAGGATTGTTCTAATTTAGAGGTCCCGTTTTGGTCAGTTTAGGATTTTGTCCCAGTATGAAATCTTGGGAGTATAAATATAAAAAATAACGAAAATTATACAGAATGCAAGAAATTTAAAAATAATCTTATAAAACACGGCACATAAATTGGGTGGGTGGTGTATTTTCCATCCACCTGTGAAAAATGATGCATCCTGTACAATTAAGGGCCTGCTTTTTTGGTTTGCATCATTAATATCCAATGGTCAGTTTTACATCTGTGGTGCACTTTCCCCATAATGGTAAGTTTTATGAAAAGATACAAAACAATTTTTATGAAAGGTGTATGGCTGTGAGAAGTACAAGTAGTTGTGCATTCCTAATTTCTTTTTACAACATTAGTAATGAACAAAAAATCTTATGTTTTATGTATATATTCCCTTTTAAAAATGTTCTCTCTTTGTGCAAAAAGTCACCATTTGAGGTAAACGATTTATGGTAAATCTTATAAGTAACGGAAAAATGTGCAATTAGTCAGTGTTTTCAGTATATGTGTATGGTAAAAAACTTGCTAATTCAAACTAATTGAAGACGAGATTAGTCTCAATTAATGAAGTAATTGGGTAATTTAGATTTTTGTATTTTTGCTCGGTATAGTGTGTATGTGGGGGACAGGTTTAAAAGACAGACCTTGGCTTAAAAAGCAGTCTTCACTGCACTATTTTTCATGAACTTGTTCATAGTGAAAGTCTTATATATGCTCGCACACACACACACACATATGGAGAGAATGATCGACACCTGTAGCTTAATGCGTAGCGCACTTGATCAGCAATCAAGATGATGTGTGTTTGGTTCCCACCAAGCACCGGAAAATCATTCTTTTCTTTGCGAATATTTAATTATCCAATACAACCACATTATCAGCTATGATAAGAATTACTCGAATAAGCATATGTTAATTTTATGTTTCTGTGTTATATGTTGCCATTACTAAATAAATAAATAAATGAATTAATACTGCTATCGTACACTTATACACTATAATATAGTGTAAACATAATGTTTTTATGTGCTGGAAAATATATTCATAAGACTGACTTTATTGTAGTGATTTGGACCTGGACCTGCAATATCTCCAAAATATTGCTGTATTTAGCAAACCCTATTTTTCAAAAATTTTAAGAGAGCTTTTTTTTTTGTTTTTTAGAGATATTCAGAAGTTAGTGCGGTATGATAACTACCTCTATCGATTGGATAAACTGCTATACAACAGTGCTATCAACACAAGTTATAAGAACTTGATGAAGCTGATGATGACTGACACAAGATCAACACGTTTACGCCAATCCATCATTGATAAAAAAGCACCCGAATTTCTGCTAACAATGTCAAAGAGCATAGCGGTGAAAGCACGGCCTTATTTAAAAGATCTTAACAAACCTCAGAGAAAAGCAGTGTTTAAAGTGCTGATGGCAAAAGATTATGCTCTATTGAAAGGAATGCCAGGAACAGGTCTGTTCAATCTTCCAACATCAGTTGTTTGCTTAACATCCACTGTATAATCGCAGAGTAAAACCTTTATTATTATTTATTTCATCTAGGGAAAACAGCGACAATTGTTGCATTGGTGCGACAGTTAGTTCAGATGGGACATTCGGTTCTTTTGACTAGTCACACCCATTCTGCTGTCGACAACATTTTGCGAAAATTACTGCAATTTGAATGTAATTTTGTGCGAATTGGTCAAACTTCCCGGATTCACGCTGACATTTTACCATATTCGTTTCAGTGCCTTACTAAAAGTATGAATTCCGTTCAGCAGTTATCGAACTTTATTCACTCAAATGTAAGTTTTATTTACAGTGTAAGTAAAGGGTTACAACCTTATTTACATAACAAGAATGTGTTTGTTCATGACAAAAATTGTGTCAAATGGACGTACAAATATGTCGTCATTGGTCGCCAGCCCAAAACACATGGTTCTATTCTAGAATAAAGACAGTATTATTCTGTATATATATACAGCTACTATGTACATATAGATGTATATTAGTATTGTATGTATTATCATACTATTCTGTGTATGCAGTAGCGTAGCTAGGGTGGGCCAAGGGGTGCTGTTGCCCCGGGTGCCACAATTTGGGGGCGTCGATTAACCTTTAAAAAACAATGACAGGCACAAAAATTACAGCAATGACAGTCACTCACCCCGGGCAACAAAATATCTAGCTACGCCACTGTGTGTATGCAGTACATATCAGTACAATTCCAAGTGCCAACAGTGATTTAGAGAAAAAAATGTAAAGTTAATGAAAATAAAGTTGAAGGAAATGGGTATAAATATATATAACGCATAGCTGGTCTATTGGAAACACCAGTTTCCATGTGATCACAAAACTGTCAGGATGTGCTGATCAGTTCTGTGAGGATGACACCACATGTAAGAGTCCTTGCACTTTGAAATCGAGGTGTCTTGCCATGGTGAACCATTCATCTCACATGCCGTTAACCGGGCTTGACTCCCAATAGTGCCAAAAAATCAATGCTTATCAATTAGCTGCTTATCGTATAGAAACAGAGTCACACAAAAATACATAAGACGTTGCTAATAGCTATTTTGATATCATGTGAATCAATCATCAATAGAGCATGGTGGCTTGTTTTAACAGACGTCACTGTGCTATCGAAATAGTTATTTATAACATTTTTAATCCAACGTTTTATAATTTAACTTCACCAATCAATTTTGTGTAACTTTGTTTCCATTTAATTAGTGCAGTGTTCAGCTAGTAAGTCAACTGCTCATTACGTTCTGGGCATTGGTTCCTTAGGTGGTTTGGATTCCTCGGAAAACTGTAGGTCCTGGCACAGCATGACCTTTGATGTCCTGGCGCCATAAAACACAAGCAATAAACAAAGAATCAAGATTCGAATTCCTCCTTAAACTGCAAACCCAGCTACATAATGCTTTGTTTTATAATGAATTCAGATAAATGTACACACTAAAAATTATTGTACTACACATTGATCCTACATAAATAATTGCATAATAAGGAACCTTAATGTGGTTAAATTACGATTTTTGAAATACATTATCTAATTTGTGGAGAGCCTTGCAATAAGTTTTTGCTTTCTGTTCTCCTCCCACTAACCTATTCGTTGTCAATAGTCTCCAAATTTAATCAAATTTCAGTTGCATCATCAGAAAGATGTCAAAGCACACGTATAAATAACCACTGTATATCGGTTGAATAAAATTATTTTTATTCTGTTCAATTCGCCACCTTGTCTTTCCAGCATGATGAATTTAAGACCACGTCCTCTAAAATTCTGTCGCCATACTGCATGCATGTGATGGCATTTAGAGAGGCCTTCATCCTGCAATGGACAGATATGACAATTTTCTGTTGATTTGTGATACACACACGTTCACAGACAGACAGACAGATAGATATCCCACACACTTGGAGAATCTGGAATTGTTAGGGGATTTGAAATTTTCCCTAAAAGTCAGGGAAAAACGACATTTTTTTGGCTAGGCCGTGAAAAGTTAGGGAAAGCCTTCGTAATTTCTGTTCTGAATAGCTTAATTTTATGCTAACTTTATGCTGTTTTTCCCGAAATTAAAATTCAATTTAAAGTTTCGTTTGCGATTAGTCATGGAATGCTTTTCTCCAACGTGAGTGGAAACCGTTTATGCATAAAAAACAACAGAAAATCTTATATTATACTTCACAAGAGGATTTAAATCATGAATGTGTACCATTGCTTACAAAGTGGGGAGTAAAAGGAAAGACGATAATGTGTGAACATCCTGACTATATTTATATCAAGTATTTTTATATAATTTTTTTTACCAGCAGCTATCAATAAAAAATTTATATTATGTATGTAACAAAATGCGTTTTTTAGATGGTTTTTGCTTCAACGTGTTTGGGTATTAATCACGTCGTTTTTGAGACTCGTAAGTTTGATTACTGTATCGTTGATGAAGCTTCGCAGGTTGTACAGACCATTTGCCTTGGACCACTATTTTATGCAGACAAATTTGTGCTTGTCGGCGATCCCAACCAGCTACCCCCTGTCGTCATAAATGAACTGGCAAAGTATGTGATCACAAAATTTCTTTAATTTCAGCTTGTTTTTTCATTTTGCTTTGTTTTAATTTTTGTTTTATGTTTTTCAGAAAAAATGGTATGCAAGAAAGTCTGTTTACAAGGTTGGAGACTTCGTCTAACTGTTTCAAATTAAGTTTGCAGTACAGAATGAATCAGTATGTATCTGTATTTATTTTAAACCGTATTTTAACCATTATTTTACCGAACATAACTGTCATATTTCATATGTAAGTTTTTCCCATTGGCACTTACAGTCGTTGAAGGACCTATATCTTCTTGGGATTCATTCTGCGCTGCGGTAGGTAACTCGTCCCTAACTTTTGGACAAAGTACAGGGTAGAATTATATCATCGAATCCTTAGGGCCAGTGACATTCCATGTATATTTTTAGGCAGAAGGATTAGTGTTAAATCATTGTTTTGAATTTGTTTTATGTAAAAGTAGTTTGCTGTTAACTTCAGGTAATTTGTATTTTTATATTTGGCAATGGCCCAATGAGTATCCAGCAGAAACCAGCAATTTATCAGAACCTTCAAACCATGATAACTTTATGTGCAGTCATGCAGTGGTAATACGTTCACCTAGCATACTGTTAAGCCAGGTTCAGCTCCCAAGGGGAAAAAAAGTGCTTACCAACTAACTGCTCGTTGTAGTCTGGAATTTGGAGATTGGTTCCCTAGGCCGTGATTCAGATTCCTCTTAAGCCTCAATTACATTGGGTGAGTTTACACACTCCTCGCTGGCTTGTAAACTAGTCAGTATATGAGCGAGTCGTAACTCATTCAGTGAGTCTCGATTATTTTACACATTACTTGTAAAACTCGCTCAGTAAAAATGCGTAGCAGAGGTGCTCGGTAGACGACTACTAACAGTGATTTTTCTAAACTAGCTTTCAACTCTGCCTACCTCTTTCGAGAGTTTGTTTCGGTCAATCAAATTCGAGAAAACACAGACAAGTAGCGTGTAAAGTAGCTCACACTTCAACTTCACTAGCTGAGCGAGCAGCGAGTTTAGCAGCAGCAAGTAAATTTGGTAGCGAGGAGTGTGTAAACTCGCCTTATGTAAATGAGACTTCAGACCCGATTCTCAGATCCGATTTTCTCAGATCCGATTTTCTCAGACCCGATTTTCTCCCTACAATTCAAGGTTTTATCTCTTCCATGAAAAATTCTCATTTCTATTAGCAGGTTATTTGCTTGATGGTTATGTCCTTGGTAAAAATGAATGAAAGCATATTCAGTGACTGTTTCACTGAATGATTTACTGGATGGTTCTGTTCATCGTTAACGGATGTGCCAAAGAGTTCAGTGACCTATTTTGCACACTTCTACTTCACAGCTTCTGGATCATTTGGGTTAGGTTCGAACCTTCGTACATTTGGATAGTTAAAAATGCAGTAGAACCTGCTTTAATCGAAATGCCAATTAACCAAAATATGTATGGTATTAAAAAGGGATTTTTTTAATGACTTTCGCAAGAAATACATTTTCCTGATAAAAAATTAAATACTGTGCAGTATATTAAATGGTACTATAATATTCTATCACATGATAGTGGAGATGAGTAACATCACCTGTTCTGGCGGTGGCACTTCCTGCCTACTGTATTTATTGTTTAGTCTCGTAGCTTCCATTCTGCCAATTAGTCGGTTATCATATTTTTGCTCATACAGTAGCTTGTGTAAATTGTGTATCGTGATTTATTCATATGATTGATTTGTGTGTTTGTACGGTATTACTGGTATGTCAGCTAAACGTAAGCTGTTTGTTATTACAATTGAAGAAAAATTGGAAGCAAATAGAAGAATACAAAATGGAGAGATTTTACAAACAGCAGCAGATTTTGGCGTTGGTATTTCTACTGTGTCTGACTGGGTTAAAATGAATAAATTCGAAGAACATGCCTCAAAGTTGCCGAACAAGAAAACAATGATAATAGCTCAAAATGAGAAAGTCAGCGAGGACATATTTTTATGGTTTACCTAACAAAGGGAAAAAAGTGTGACCTTATCAGGTCAATTATTCAAGAAAAGGCGAAAATTCTTTTTGAAAAGCTTGGTGAAGGTGCCATAAACCTTGAGTACCAGTCTTCGATCGTAGTTCCATCCACTTTTCCAAAACTTTTGGCAAGCAAGTTGAAACATACCAATTAGCAAAGACTGTCTGTTGAGTTTTTAGAGGGACAGTTGCTATATGATCCACTTTGGAAAAGAACGATGCCACCACCTTCTTTCCAGTGCTTCTTTGCTTTTTCACTTTCATTAGATGATTTTCATCTGGGAAGCACCACATAGATGATTGTTGTTTCGTCACCAGTTAGTACCTCTGACACATGTTGTAACGCTCCTTCTCTAAATTTTTTCAACATAAATTGGCACCAATTCACTCGTGCGTCTTTCTGCTCTTCAGACAGTTGATGCGAGACTCATTGACAACACTTCATTAGTCTAAGGTTATCATGAAGTATATTGTTAACATTCCTCGCACTTATGCTCATAGTCTCTGCTATTTTAAGGTGTGTTGTATGGGGATCTTGTTTTACTAGTTCAGCCACAGCAGCAACATTTTCTGACATCACTAAGGCTAACAGTCTTACAAAGTGAAATTTTGCCCCTTTTGAATTCCAAAAACCAGTTGAAAACTGTAACTTGGCAAGGCTTTCAATTAGGAAAAGTAGCTGTCAGAGTGTGGTAACATTTCTTCGGTTTTAAAACCATACAAAATCCCAGCTCTTGATGTCTTGAAACATGGAAAAATAGGTATGGGATACGTCAAATGAACGTTTAGGGGAAGAAATTGTCTGCAGATGTGGACGCTATGTTTGACGATTTTTTGCAGATATACATGAAAGATCTAATTTATAATGCGGATGAAACCAGATTAAATTTTGAAATAAAGGACCAAAATGTGGTTACTTGAATGATCCAGATAGTCAGTATATCTGGATAATTGAACCCAGTTAGTCAGTCTGGAAAATTGAATAAACTGGATAATCAGTCTGGATAAGTAGAGCTCTACCATATTTAACACGATTTGAGCAAGTGGTGTGAATGCTTTGACATACACAGAAAGCTCCAATTTTGGTGAAGATTTATGCACTACTATATACCTAAAGTATTCAAAAAGTTTTTAGACACAGCTAAACTTATTGAAGAAAATGCAATGTTCGTGCACCATACACTAGTTTATACTTTCATTTGACTACACCAGCTGGCAGCACAATGCAGGATGCATTCTTTTTCTGTGGGCATCCTTGAATTCAGACATAGTCATTCGAGCAGCGATAATGGACCTTGACACAAGTGCATTTCAAGCTATAATTTAGTATTGTTTTAAAACCAAAGAAATGTTACTAAACTCTGGTAGCTACTTTTCCCGATCAAAAGCTTTAACAAGTTACAGTTTTCAACTGGTTTTTGGAATTTAAAAGGGGCAAAATTTCACTTTGTGATGACCTTTGTGCAGGAAGACGGTTAACGTTAGTGATGTCAGAAAATGTTGCTGCTGTGGCCAAACTAGTGAAACAAGGTCCCCATATCATGCAACTTGAAATAGAAGAGATCATGAGCATAAGTTCGAGGAATGTAAACAGCATACTTCATAATAACCTTGGACCAATGAAGTGTTGTTATCAATGGGTCTCTCATCATTTGTCTGAAGAGCAAAAGGACACACAAGTGGATTGGTGCCATTTTATGTTGAAAATTTTAGAGAAGGAGCGTCATGACATGTGTCAGTGGTACTAACTGGTGACGAAACAACAGTCACCTATGTGGTACTTCCCACATGAAACTCATCCAACAAAAGTGAAAAAGGGAAGAAACACTGGAAAGAAGGTGGTGGCATCGTTCTTTTCCAGAGTGGGTCATGTAGCAACTGTCCCTCTAGAAACTCAACAGACAGTCTCTACTAATTAGTAGGTTTTAACTTTCTTGTCAAAAGTTTTTGAAAAGTGAATGCAGGACCGTGCTTAGTGAGGTGTGAGCTGGGCGGCCGCCCAGGGCCGCTAAAATTTAGGGCCGCCGAAAAAGTGTAGTGCAAATACCAAGAAATCAGTTTTTAGCGGCCCCATATACTTTCGACAGAGTATTTGGTCAACTCACCTTTTGTGTGTGTGACGTCATACTTCCCATAATGCAACTTTTAAATGGTGGTCAGAATAAATACATGTGTTATTAGTCAAATGTGTTAGCATCAGGAGCCTATGTACATTATCATGTTTATTGTGGTGGCCATACGGCCACGTCATATACTCCTGGCAGCACAAAAAACTAGAAAAATTACTTTGTAAGTTCTAATATTATAAAACAAGCAGCTTTGTTCGTTGAGAAACTTTTCATTAATTCGTTATAATTATAATAATTAGAGTAATAATAAATTACAATGATTCGTATTTTATTTAATTTTTATCCCCTATTTTCAATTTAACTTCATTATCTGCTCTTTATTTTTACCTACAGCGTTTAGACTAGTAAAGGACTTTATGCTAAACCCGTGTAAATCTTTTTATCGTTGTGTTATGTCAAAATATTTTTAAGGGCCGCTAAAAATGTGCTTCGCCTAGGGCCGCTAACACCGTGAGCACAGCCTTGAGTGGATGGAATTATGACCAAAGACCAGTACTCAAGGTTTATTGTTGCATCATGACAATGCATCGGCTCACACCGCAGTTTGAAATGTGGACTGTATGAAAGAGAAATCAATAGCAATTTTGCTCCATGTGACCTTTTCCTATTTTTTTACGTGAAAAACTCGTTGCATGGAACAAGATTTCCAACCCCAGAAGCGGCTGTTGAAGCGAATGAAGGACATTTAAAGAGTGTCTCGAAAGAACAGTGACAAGACTGCTTTAAAACATGGTTCTAGAGTATGAAAAAGTGCATACAATTTTCTGAAGAGTACTTTGAGAAAATGTAACTAACAGTTTTTTGGTAACTCGTATAATCTCTGTGCATCTAAAAACTTTTTGAATGCCCTTCGTACACTCATTGACTGCTTAGTCAAAATGGTTAATTTGCTAAAGGTTTGATAATTTATATTTAAGCATAACATCTATGAAGTAGATAAATAGTTTATCGCAATATTTTGTTTCATTAGCTTTTAACCAAAATAATTTTACCCTTTGTGACATTTTATGCAATTCTTTTAATCATGAAATCATTTTTAATTTTTTATTGGTTTTCCCAAGTGCATCTGATTTTATTATGTCGGGTTTCTTTTTTCTTTTTACCATTATAGCTTTAATTTGTTTACATTTTAAAACTGCATGTATGGTCTTACCTTGTTTGGTGCAGAATGACCCTTGCTGTCCTTGTGCCATAAAAATGCAACCAGCTAACAATATTTTGTTACAGGGAGATCATGAGAGTGTGCAATGAATTTGCATATGATAATACAATGCAATGTGGGTCCCCAGAAGTGGCATCCTCTGTTTTGAATGTGGACACTGTGAAATTGAATAGTCTTTGTGCATCAGATAAAGAATGGCTGTTGACAGCACTGGACAGCCAGTTGAAAAATTCCTTAATGTTTTTAAACACTGATGACATCCCAGCACTGGAATCTCGTGATAATCAAGGCCATGTGAAAAACGACATCGAAGTTCAATTAGTGTGCTCCCTGTCATCTTGCCTCATTAAGGTATATATATTTTTTTAATTATTTATTATTCAGTTGCTTCATTGATTTTTGCTTCTAAGCATTTAGTCATTCTAGTCATGCTCATATGCATCATTGTGAAGAACTCACAAAAAAATTTTTTTTGGTAATATTACATTATGTGAGCATTCATGGGTGAGTGAGTGTTTATTGGCAGTCAACCCCCAATGCAGGTGGGGTGTTTGTGGGGTTTATAACTCCTCTCATTACGATGCAATTTTGTGTATATACCAGGGTTGGCAAGTTTCTGCCAAAGCGGTTAAAACCGGCATGGCAGAAACTAGTTTCTGCCACAAAAGTGGCAATAACCGGCAGGGACCCAGAAAATAGTTATTTTATGCGTTAAAAACTTATCAGAATACCCCAACTTGCAAAAGGGAATGAATTTTATTTAAAGTAAAATAGGTTTAGTTACAATGTTTATAGCCTTGCGGTGGCAAGGCGTTCTCCTATTGCGCGGCTAATCCGGGTTCGACTCCCAGCAGTGCAAAAAGAACGCTTACTCAGAGATCTCATAAAGATCGCACTGCTCACTGTAGTCCGGGGTTTGGTTCCCCAGGCCTTAAGAGGTTCGGATTCCTCGGAAAACAGTAGGTCCCGGCGCAGCATGACCACTGTAGTCTTTGAGCCGTAAAACCAAAAAACAAACAAAGCAATGTGTATAATATTTATTCAAAGGTTACATCATAGCAAATTCACTAGCATTTAAGTTCAGGCTGATCTTTTAAATACAACAGCCTACAGTAAAAGACGAATTTTGCTGCTATTTTCTAATTCAAATAATTTCTTAATTTATTATGAATAGACGAAAAGCTTAAGAGAAATATTCTTCCAAGCCCACCAGTACTGCAGGCAATATCATTGCGCACACAAGAATTACAAATCTTCATTTATAGGTACAGTATAACCTGTCTATAACGATAAACCTGTTTATAACGATATTTTCCACGGTTCCGGCGGATTTCCCATAGTAGTGTATGTCGAATTTGTCAATAATGATAACTTGTTTTTGAGTGAACCTGTATATAATGATAATTTTGCACATTTCAAACTTTTTTCCCCTATGTTGTGTTCAATACTTTTCCAAACAACAGCTTTGACAAACCATTAATGCTGAAGAAAATTGTACACAAAGGCAGTTCATCCTAGAATATAAGGGGAATAATGTTCTACTTTCTGAACAACAAAAATGGTTTCCATTCCTCTGCCTTGGAGATTTACACGACAATGGGTGGAGGGAGGAGTGCATGCACAATGTGATAGGGACCACTTTCTAAGAAATTGTGATCAGTTTGCGTTTAGTGAACGGCCATTGTTTTGACTAGCACATAGAAGTAGAGAAATTTTCGGATAGGGAGCTGAGTTTTCTGAAAAAGCTATAATGTAAAGCACAAAATTTGGGTTAATGACATTAAAGAATTTCCTAGTATTGTCTTCCTGCTCCTGTGACAATTTAGATCACATGTACTTTGGATGAAGTATATAAACTGGCATATGATGTTGAGTTATTGCCTGATTATATCTACTTTTTACCCTTTTTTGATTCATTTCCATGAGATTATCATCATCCATTAGTGTCAACAAAATTTCACAAACATCTGCAGTAAAAAAAAGTAATCTTTTCAAATCTTACGAAGGGCAACAGCAATAAGTCTCAAGAACTGCAACAAGTCTTTTTACATCTTTATTAATCATCTGATTATTTATGACCTGGAAAGCTCCTTTATCATCCATATCATTTTCATGATCTGCAAGTAATATGGATGATTCTTTATGAATAATTCCAAGAAATCTACCTAACTTTTCCACCTTATATTGCTGGGTGTTTGTGGCTTTACAGTGTTTATGTATTCCTTTAGCCAAGCACCTTGTCTGTACCGATTTCTCAAATATTTCTAAACAGATACCATATGCTTTACAACAGACTTAAAAACAAAAAGTGTGGTTCATTCACTGTAATACAGCTTATTCGATTAGTCATAAACCATTGAGGCTTTTTCTTACTGCCAGTCTGTCAATGTTGTTGCTTTTTATTTTATAGCCAAAGGTCTAATGAGGTAGGGAAGATAAATAAGGCGAAATAGGCATAATAAGTTAAAAAATATGGCCTTCGAAAGATGGTTTTTGTAACAAATCCTTGATTTACTCTGAGTATTTTTTAATTATTTTAAAATACTTTAATTATTAAAATACAGTCCAACTCACTCGATACGAGCACGGCTAGAGCGAGCAGTCCACATGTTAAGTTTAGTTCACTATTTAACTAACTACATTAGAAGTTTCTCACTTTTTACGAGCACAGAAGTAGAATCTTGGCTAATACGAGAAAACTGTCTACTTAATGCGATTTTTCTCTTTTCCCATACCATTTTTTTCTCTTTTACGATAAAAATGGGTGGAAAGAGAAAAAAAATCAAACTATTAATTGTTGCTGCCCCATTACCCGATGATGTCTGCCCTCAGGCATAGCCATAAAGCTCCCCACCCCACGAAGTGAACCCATTGTAAGGGGGTACAGTTCATGTATGTAGCCCTCAACGAGTCGAGGCAGAATTAGTTCTTTAGAAGCTTTGGTTTTGGCACTATGCTTTGATTCCAGTTCTTTAGTACCCAAGTGCAAAAGAATTAAAAAATCTTTTGAAAAATCTATAAATTAAATTTTTATCTTTTGCAAATTTATAATGACAAGTATAGAAAGAAAAGCATTATCAGTTAGTCAAAAAGTCATCATTTTTAATGAGTTGCAATGTGGAAAGAAAAATTCTGCAGTAGTCAAAAAATATGGACTGTCCTTATCTACAGCATCGACACTTTGGAAAAATAGAAAAGCCATTCTATTTGTTTTTGAAAAAATATGGTCAATACTAAAAAATTAAAAGAAGTGCAAAAAAACAACAACAATATTAACAAAGCTTTGTTATCCTGGTTTAAAAGTCGTTGGTCGCTGGTTTAAAACTTGTGTGTATTTTGAGTTTATTATTCCTTTCACTGGTTTTATGAGTAATGTCTAACATGAGGCATTTTACATATTCTTACCTTTTTGTATTAACCGAGTTCCACTGTAATTACTATAAAGCTTTATAATATTCTAAATTATTGTAATAAACATATATATATTTGTAATCTTTCATTTACTAAATGATACAGTATTGTTTTTAGTACTTTTATTGGTTTCTGCCAGTTATAACCAGTTTCTGCCACTGGCATGGCAAAAACTAGTTTCTGCCGGCAGAAAGCCAACCCTGGTATATACATATATATATGGATATATAGGGTTATAACTCTGCAAGCTCCCCACCCCTTATGAACTTTCAGTGTATGTTAATGTCAGCTAATATTTTTATTATGACTTTGAAATCTGTAAAAGAGCAGACCACCTTCATATTTGACTATTTTCTGCATACCATTAGAGGGTGCTCTTCGTAAGTTCCTCCCATCATGAAAGCAGGACAGTAAAAGGGAGATGGGCAAAATCAGACTTAGCGAATTCTTAATTCAAAGAATGAATTTGCAGATCATTTAAGTAAAGACGATCACATTCAGTGAACAGTTTTGCCTACCTCAATAGTGAAAGTGTTAATGGCCCACTCATTTTCTGGATGTTTTCTGGATGATGCAATGGCGTGCGGTGACATTTTTCCTTAGGCAAACAATACATTTATTTTTGCTTTGTGTCGTTTTCCTTGGATGCTTTGTTGTCAAAAAGGTCTTGCTCTTAAACTGTCCAAAATGCAATAAAAGTTTGTATTGATACTACTAGATGGCAGCATTGTCTTTCACATAAACGATCATGGAATTGCTTCACAGATTAAAATTATTTTGCACGTAATATGGCTTAAAAAGTTAAAATAATTAATAAGTATAAATCAGTGTTTATGAATTTAATTAATGCTTAAGTTGACGAACTCACAGATTTCATGTAGAAAACACGATTGTATAGAAAATTAAAATATGATAAAAATAAAATTTTTTACGTAGCTGTGCCTATATCTACCATTCTCACTTAAAAGCAATTCTCAAATTGTTTCTGACCTGACGTCACCAGTCCCACCCTCAAAGTGTAGTGCCATCAAGGAACAAAAATATTGCAAAGATTAGTTTGACTTCAGACAAAATTTTAGTTACACAAACGCAAATTCCGCTGAACCCTTATAATTGCGAAAAAAAATGGAAATGTGTTTTTAAATTTTTATTTTAAATTGATGTTAGGCAAGCAATGCTTACGTTGCTTATGTGGACTACATGCCACTGTTCTGGCTCCAATAATCCTATAGGGAATCAAACCTAGGATGACCGTTAGGCAGAAAAGCAGCAAACATACGTTATACAGTCAAACCTCATTAAGACGAATTACTTTTAATACGAACCGTTTTCTGAAGTTCCGTCATATTGTATAGCATACTATTCTTCCCAGATAAGACGAATTACTGTTAATACAAACAGATTTTCTGTTCCCCTTAACGAGGTTTGACTGTATATACCTATATTGTTCCATGAAAACTCTCAACAGACAAATAACTCCCATGTACTAGGCTGACATGTAAACCTTCCTTGGATTTTTATCTCCTGAACTGTTAAATTTGGAGCTATGGCCCTAAACACGGACATGGGTGTGCTTTTATCGGAGGAAAATAATAATGGAATGGCTTAAAACTTTGAAATAGTTTCTCTAATAGCTGTCTTCAGCTGAGATCTGCTTGTAGATTACAACTCATAGATGATTTCTGAATTCATGTAAAGGGAAAAAAAAATTTTCTTTCAGTGTGGTGTCTCTGACATTGGAGTCATTACTCCATACAGATGCCAGGTGGATTTGGTAACGAGAAGTTTAGCAAAAATGGATATTTCCGGCATTGAGGTTAACACAGTCGACCAATATCAAGGAAAAGATAAAGAAGCCATCATTATATCTTGCGTTCGGAGTGGACACAGCATCACCGAAGACAAAAGCGTAAGTCAAGACTTGAATTGTGTCTTCTTGTAATTCTCTTATTCAAGGGTATTCCCAATTCTAATTAAACTGTCTTCTTAATTCTATCTTGATCAAATGCTTCCTTAATTTTCACTCAATGGCAGTTTTATTTCTTCTTCAATGGCTTGCCTCATTTGGCACCACATGTTCTACATTTTCCCTGCACCATTAAAGTCCAACGAACCAACCAACTTTAATGGCCTATTTAAATGTAAGATAAGGTCTTGTTGAATTGCCTTAGTGCTCTATTCTTGAACTGCACTCTTCATTGATTGTCTTAGCTCTTTCTTTTTCATTGAACTATATTTTTTATTTGTTGTTGAATGTCTTGTTAAATTGAATACAAACACAATTTAAGGAAATGTTTAAAAAACTACTTTTTCAAATTATATTGTTACATGGAAATTCTAAGAAAAACATGTGTTCACCAAAGGAGGAACTGCTTAAGAAATAAAGAGGAGGGCATAGAAAGATTTTTCAAATACGATTAAGTTTTTGACTCTTTGCTTTTAAATGCTTCATGCTGAAATCTCTGTCTTAGTTGAGAGAAAACATGTGCCGCGTGCTCAAGCTAAGTCCTGCGATAGTGCATTCGTAACCTCTTCGCCTAGCACTTCATTATTCCGGGCTTAACTTCCTGAAAAAAGTGACCCAAACCCTGGGAGGAAAAGCACTCTTACTTTCCAACTGTTCACTGTAGTCCAAAGGTTGGTTTCCTGAACCATAAGAGGTTCTGATTCCTCGGAAAACTGTAAGTCCCAATGCAGCATGACCCTTGCACTGTGAACTCACAACAAACAAACATGCTGCAGCAGGAATCGAACCAGCGATTTTTTCTATCTAAAACACAGGTCCTAGCACAAAGCATAGTGTAAAAAAGATCGTGATTTTTTAAAAAATCAATTTGTTTTAATAAAGGATTTTTTTTTATTTAAATCGATTTTTTTTGGTAAGATTGTACACCTCAGAAATAGATCAAAATTTTCAACCAGTTTTATTTATTGTGAGATTTTAGTATTCAGTTTACTCTTCTTAAGCTTTAAGTGAATAAATAGCGTATTTAATAACATTAAAAAAATTCAATAATTTAATTTCTTGCTTATTGAGACTACAATATGTATTAGATTTCCGTTATGATATTATTAAAAACCAACATTTAAGGATTTAAATAAAAATGTCAACTTTATGGTCTTATCAACTCTCGCTTAATTTCGTAACTTGCTATGTAAGAGCAGGGGCGGACTGGGCCACCGGCCCCCGGTCTGGTGTACCCTCATGGGCTATAGGACTCGCGCCCTCCGATAATCCAAGGTATGGATCCTTTGAAAAGACCCAGTCTGCCCCTGTGTAAAAGTCCAAATGTTTGAAAGCATTCTTTCAACTCCAGTAGAGGTTCCCTAAGCTGTGCATAGTTCCTTTTGGCCAACACATTCTTTTATGAGGAATTAACTAACCTTTATGGACTATGAGTAATTATTCTTTTATGATGAGTTTCATCACTAAAGTGTAGAAATGGATTTCACTGTCTCTTCTTCAAATAAAACACCATTGAAAGGTGGTGCACAGACAATAAATGTATAATCACCGTCTAATAATAAGTTATCCTTGTATTTCTTTTTTTTTTTTTTACAAAATATATTGCTTGCTTTTTTTGACTATTTGACAAGCGTTCTGCTTTAAAATTTGGTGATAATAAATATACCAAATAGTGAGCTGGAGATACAGCTTGCTGATAACGTATTTTAAGCGTCTTAATGTAGGAAAATGTATCACAAGTTGATCTTTTATACTGTTTTCAAGATCTTTCCAAACTTTTACTATTTTAGAAATATTGCGACTATTTCTTTATTTTTTTTTTTATCTGGACAACAGAAAGCAGTTTCAACTGAAGGAGAAAGTTTTCAACATTTCTTTTCATATACACATGTTCATAACATTTGAGTTTATTTTTGCATCTATTACATCTCCATTTTCTTCAACTATCTGTATAAAAATTGGCCGGTTTTTATTATCTCTTTAAATACTCGCACATAGTGTTCCAATGTGCTTATATCATCAGTAGGTTCAGTCCTGTGCCATTTAATTGATTGTATTTGGATCTAAACAACTGTAGTAAAATCATCAGAAAAGTTGTTTTTGCCTATACTATATTTTAGAAAATGATAAAAAGAAAGTCATTTTTATTTTAAACTATTGATTTATTTAAAAAAAAATAGTTTGAACTTATTTTAAAAAATAAATTAAAAAATTCAATTTAAATTTTATTGATTAAAAAAGGTCATTTTGGGGCATGCGTTGAAAAAAGGTCATAACAAATTTGGATTTTAACCATCATTTTTCTTTTTAAATCACATGATTAAAATCATTGACACCCTGGCATGAACTATATAAAAGTGGGGTATCAAAAACTTAATTGTATTTGAAAAATTATGTCTAATTGTAATCAATATTTTTTGCATGAACCCAAAATAAATTTTCTGTATTTGATACGATGGTGGGATGAAAAGTTTCCGGCCTCACCTAGAGATGGCGATCCCGGAGTTACTTTGACAAAGGCACTTCAAAGTGCCGTCTTTGTTTAATACTTCTTGCGTATTTCAAAGGATTTATGTTTGGTTGTTTTTATACTGTGCTGTTTTAAAAATTTCTTCTTTTGTTTTTAACCGAGTATGGAGAAAAGTGAAGTGCAAGCTGTGATAAAATATTTTTTAATAAAAGGCTTATCTCCAAGGGGATATTGAAACTGAGCTAGATGCTACACTGGGGGAATCTGCTCCTTCGTTTACAACTGTTAAAACATGGGTTGCAGATTTTAAATGTGGTCATACAAGCACTCTGGATGCGGAGTGTTCTGGAAGACCAAAATCAGCCACTACAGATGAAATTTTTAGAAAAGTTCACAAAAACATTATGAATGATCGCCGAT
>QLNU02014802.1:98709543-98750659 GCA_006491805.2 Dysdera silvatica
GCTGTCATTGTGATGGATGGCAAAACTTCATGAACTGAAGTTTGAAATTCTTCCTCATGCACCCTATTCTCCTGATATGGCCCCCTCGGACTACAGCCTCTTCCCCAACCTTTAAAAAAATTTCTGGCTGGAAGGAAATTCTGTTCTGATACCGAAGTCATCTCAGCGACGGATGCCTACTTTGAGGCCTCAGACGAAAGCTCTTACAGAGAGGGGATCCAAGCATTGCCGTACCGCTGGAGCAAGTGTATATCTTTGGAAGGGGACTACGTTGAAAAATAAAGTAAGCATTAAACAGCTTTTTTTATTTTCCTTGTTAGGCCGGAAACTTTTCAACCCACCCTCGTACCATGCACACATTTGTGAGAGTAAAGATTTAGATCCGATTTTCTCAACTACACTCCTTCCAGTCCAATTTCAAATCTTAGAAATGAAAATAATATATTAGCACATTATTAAATATATCGTTTTGACATACAGTTAGTTATTCTGTTTCTTTGTGTTTTTTTTTTTCTCAAAAGTTTGATATGCCCCTGCTGTATGTGTTTAAGTTTATACGCCACTGCTCTATGTGATTTTAGTGCTTAATGATCACTATTTCTAAGCTACTTTGTTCATGATCCACACAATTCAAATTTTAATCGATTCTAAGCTTATTAGCTCGCTTACAGTACTTGCAAAAAGATTTATTTCTTATCCAATCCTCAGAAAAATGGTTGAAGCTTAACTCTCTAATTAAACTATGTTCTTATTTGTTGTTGAACATCTTGTTATATTGCTTTTTTGCTATTTTCTTCTATTGCATTGCATTTTTCTTGGCTCTCAATTTTGTTCGTGTTTTTAATTTTCATTCTTAGTCAAATTTGCCTCCTTTGTTTTAATGCAGACGGTTGTAAAGAGTTAATGGTGGTGTTTTCGTGGCTGCACACTCTTTTTGCTAGCTGCTAATTTTATTGCACCGGCACAGAACCCTAGGAGACTTTTCTATTATTTGGGTCTGCAGTGTATAGCGCTAAGATCTTTTAACATTGTCACAGCAGAGAATATGCGCAACTCGGAAAATCCATCTCAAATTGTGAGAATGTGCATAATGGGGAAAATTTATTAAAAAGGTTAAAAATTTTCGTGACTGCTCACATTTGGCGATATCAGGTTTATGAATTGCATTTGAACATTTTATTTCAATGTTGTTTCAGGCATCTGTGATCGTTGGAGATGAGCGAAGATTAAATGTTGCCATCTCAAGAGCAAAAAGAAAATTACTCATCGTGGGAAGCAAAAGCACATTAGCTGCATTGGATTGTTTTCAAAGATTGTTTACAATTCTGAGACCTGCTCAAATTTTACAGTTGCCAAAGAATTGCCAAAACACGTTTGACAATCTCATCGTTTAATTGTTTTTTATGCTTTAAGACAAACAAGCATCTCCAGCGAATGATTGTATTATGCTATGCATATCTTTTGGGAGAATTTTTAGCAATTATTTTTTAATGGATTTTTAATTTATGTGCCACAAATATTCCTATTTTCTCTAGTGTTTTTTAATATTGATATCTGTAACTACCTTTTGACATATCTGTTTATATTGCGAATAAAATTGATATTATACGAGTATTTTTCATGTTTAGTTCTGTTTGGCTTCAGCTGTATCAAGCTCATATTAAGATATTGGTCCCTACTTAAGCGAAGCATTATGCTGTTTGTCTACATAGGGATAGTCCAAGTATTACGTAACAGGGTTCACACTACAGCATGGGATCACACGGTTCCTGGCAGCCAATATAAAAGGACACTCCTGCAGCATGCATTTCCCCAACCTCGTAGTTTCTGATCTGACCCCTTCTGGCTCATCCTTTTGTTCCTTTACACACACCTTTTCTTCCGTTCTCCTTTCTTAATTCCCAGAGGGGGGGTTCTTAGGCACAGGTCCCCCTCAAAACAAAATTTGTAATAGGACAGCAAAAATACCTATTCCATATAAATCCCAACGCGATTGCTTCAGGAAATGCCTTTGTAAACATATGAATATCGTGGATTATTTACGTTTAATCAATTAATTTGGGAAGATTCAGTTAACCACAAAAAAAAAAGAGGATTTGGGAGGGGTGAAACCTTGGTTGACATCGTTAACGTTTATTTTCGAAGAAAACTTCTTTCAGGAGCAAGAAATACCCCCAACCTAAACAGCAATTCTCGAATTCTCACTTGGATTTTTAAAATCCCACTTAATTTTGAAGTTAAGGTGGGATAATCTTACATAATTTATTTCCTATTGTGAACACTGCATAAGCAATATTTTGGCCATTTCAACCCCCCATCCCCCACCAGTAAGTAAAAATTAACATTGGATAACAAGACCAATTGCAACCCCACCTCCTCCCAAGGTGCTTACGTAATACTTGAACTCTTCCATACCTCTCCACTGAATATATTTTTAGCTATTGCTTCCTTACTGAAGCTCAATACTGGATAAGAGGAACCCCCCCCAACCTTAAAAAACCTGCTCCCATAACAGAAACACTATGTTCATTTGGCAGGTTTTTTTAACTGTTGCCACTTAGAAAAGCAAGAAAATAAACTTAAAAAGTTCAATTTTTAAATCTGGCAAAATGCCAAAATCTTTCCTTTTACATGATGTTTTCCATACATGCATAATTTCAACATTCGTATCTGGAAACATATATTGTATAATTTTAATTCACTTTTTATATTTGGCAACATTACGTGTAATCGTTTTCGAATTCTAAAACAATGATCAGTCTTGAACTTACCATCAAAGTGTGCACATGTCTTATTGAAGGCTCTGCCAAACAGGTGTACTAAATTCATTTAATGATACATTTGAATTAATTTATCTTTTGGTGAATTATTGAGTTAACCTGAACATTTAAAGACTTAATAAATATTGCTTTCAACTGCATTTCTTCAAAACTTATATATTTGCAGTATCACTGACGTTATTTCTTAAAACTGCCTGCTCCTTGAATTTGTTCCCTTTCTACATGTTCATTGCTCATTTTTACACAACAAATCTGTATTTGTCAGGCGACAAATTAAAAGTTTTCATATTGGGTTCGTACTTGCTACCCTGTGTTAAAAGCAAAAGATCGTTTTATCGATGTCGAGTTTTTGAAATTATTGGGAGGACCCAAGCACATATGAGTATTTATACATTATAATATATGTAAAATCGCAATTTATTTCAGATTATGGGGGAGGGCCCGGGCCTATACAACTTTATGCCTATGACAGATGTTATTTCTTAAAGTGTTTGCTCTTTGACCCCTTTTTCCTTTTCTACATGTGTATACGCCCCGACAGACTACATAGAAAAATTAGGCAGCTGCCTAGGGTGGCACCATGAGATTTCTTTATTGTTATATGTATTACTGTATGACGATTGAGAGAAATTTGACAATAAATGGAACGAAATGGATTATTTTAGATTGAATTGCTTCACCAGTATTTACTCTTCTTTATATATGTCTCTCTTATCCTTTCTTTTTCACACTAACAAATTTTTCTCTAACCAATTTACGTAACTGAATAACATTTTCCCAATTACTGCTACACCTTTCAGTGATGCAACAGTACCGCTGCTGAACTAGATGCTTAGAGGATGCTCTTTTCTTTTTGATACCATTGTGCATTATTAGGGACCGTTCACATAGGACATCTGCTAGGGTATTTCATTTTATTAGGCAAAAATTATTACATTGCTGTTGACTTTGCTCACGTTCTCAGTCCTATTGATATAAAAATGGTATCTGACAAATTTGAGGAAGATTGGGTAATAGTTAGAGGTTGCACACTTATATACATAAGCTAAAGAAAAAAAAAAAGACTTTGAATGATTATTATTTTTATTTTCAAATCCATTCAACAAAACTGAACTGCAAACAAGACTTTTATGGAACAACTTAATAACATTCATGTTATTTATATTAGTTAAATTTGTAGGATGCAACCCCTCCTTTGCTTCACATGGTGCCGACTTTTCTGTGGTGCCCAAAAAATTTCAACAGGAACTGTTTCTATTCAATCCCTGATTGACTCGTTGAATTTATTAGAGCTATGCCCCTTTCTGCAATGTCATTTACCATTTTAAGGGCACTGATGAAGCTTCTTGGCCCATTGCTACAATATTTGTACACATAATACAATTTGTTGAACCCAAATAATGTTTTTGTATGGCTGGCAACAAGAATCGCTGAAGTCGTTCCCTTGAAAAACTAGGTTTTTTTTACATCAAATCGTTTTTGTGAATTTAAAGAATGTCTTATCTTCTTGCAATACACTCTTCACTGTCAGCACATCTTGCCGAGTGATATCAAATAGTTCCACAATATCACCTTTCCAAATCTGCCATTTCATATTTCTTTATTTACGTGTTTGATTTCTTTTTTACCCAGATTTGGGTACTCCTTGTATAACTTTTGAATACAAGGTCTAATTTTCTCCTCTGTCATTATAGGGATGTTTGCTTTCTTCCACACTTCCTGAAATTTGATATTTGTGGACTTCGCAGTATCAGAGAGTGTTTCCTTCATCTCTTTATGATGGTAAATTGAGACTATGAGCATTTGTTCTCTAGAGGGGAGCCGAACCCCCAGAAATTCACCAATTGGCATTTCTTCGAGTAATCAAATTCCCTTTCTAATATTTTTCACAACTTCAAAAAGAGAGAAGAATTAGTGTATTACAATTTCCAAAAGAAGTGGCATGCAGACATGTTACATCACCCTGGCAAAACAGCTTAACCCTGCATATTATTCAATTTGTCTGAAATTTGGCATACGGATCATTTAGAGAAGTGATTCCCAACTAGTGGTCTGCGAGACGAGTCATTATTTAAAAAAAAAATCAAAAACTTATGAAAATTATTAAATATTAAAATTAAATATAAAAATGAAATTGATAGTACATTTGTAGTATTTTACGATCTGATGGAATGTCAGAAAACGGTTCGTATTAAAAGTAATGTCATAACAAGGTTTGACTGTATTATTAGATTTTATTATTTCTTTTTCTGTTTATTTCTTTTTTTTTTTTTACCAAAGAAAGATTGTACAAACACATTTTCCCCAAAAAAGACCCAGTTCCCTTTTTTATTAAGGTCTTGAAGCCAACTCGTAAGAATTTTTCAAAGTGGTCCGCAGGTGCAATTGAGTTGGGAACCACTGGTTTAGAGAAATAGAACCATGGGAATGAGCAAATTGTCATGAAAATAATAACTTTGGAAAAATGAAACACCCTAACATCTGCATAATTTTGCCACTTTTAACCCCCGCTACATGCAGACGTCCGACAAACGACTACCCCCACAGATATGTATGTTTTTCAAGAAATTTGCCCAACATCTCAAAATTAACTAAAAAATATTTTTCTTTATATAGGTGTATTACAAAAAACGGCATGTGCTTTGCATTATCGAGTCCGAGTTAATGCCACAACAGAAAAAGACCTTACCGTAGAATGATTAGTTATTAAATTGGGATGAAGTGTAAACGTTGTCATATTAGTATTTTACTTCACGTAAACTATTTAGGGGGGGATTCTTCCTTCCCCTTCTGCATTTGACACAGGTTTAGTTCAGCAGTTTCTGTATTACATGTAGCTTTACACTACTAATGCAGGGCTGGGGAAGGGATTTGCAACCTTTAGGCAGTTTAGCAGATTGAGTCCCCCCGCCCTAATCATTTTCAGGGCTGCCACTCAGCTTGGAAAAGGAAATGATCATGCCTTTCCACTCCCCACTACTACTATTTTGACAAATTCAGCTTCATGTACAAATGAAATTTAGTTATTCAGAACAGAAACGAAGGTTTTCATAGACTTTTCCAGGTTTAAACAAAAAACTTGTTTTCCACTGATTTCAGGGACAAGTCTATATTCTCCAGGTATGTGGTGGGAATCCTATTTTTTCAAGCATTAAAAGGTAACGGATTGTTGACTTATATTTTTTAAAACTAAATTTAAAAATATAGTGTTTCAAATCAGGCTTCTGTGTATTTTCATAGGAAGGTAATAGTAAGACGATTAAAATATTCGGCTACTACATTGTGTGTGGCCACATTGAAAAGAACTAAGGGCTGCATTCGCAACCTGTAATACTAAAAAAAATTTATTTTGTCCCTACAATTAGAGCGGTGGTTCCCAACCTTTTTTCAAGTCGCGATACACCTTTATAGTAGCTGAGTAATCCGCAACCCCCTTTTATAGTAACTAAAAGAGCCGTTATCAATTATAGTGAATTTACAAATTCAAAAGCTGTATTAAAAAGTGTATTTCTTTACACTAAAAACTTGCACTAATTAAATATTTACAGCAACATTTCCATTCGGCCCTTTTTGAGTTCATTATAAAAGAGTTTAACTATATAATCGCAAAGCTGATGCTTCATCTTCTATTTCATTTAAAATGTGTATGACTATATATAAGGCAAAGGAGATTGGTATGATCAAAATCCCTTACAGATTAAATAGTTTAGCTAAAAACACTTTTTTTCAAGTTTTAGTTACATATTTGGCAAACATTTTCTTCTGAAAAATATATAGGCTTAATAATTTTATATAAATTATATTAGTTTTGGTGCAAAATGGTAACTTTTGGAAGAAGTTTAGTCAAAAGTACAAGTTTTTCAAATTTTTCAGTAGGTAATGTGGTATGAAAAGCACAGTTCAGGAAAATTATTTTAATAAGTTATTTATTATAACAATGAATTTCAAATTTCCCTGACTTTGGCCTTTGTATTTCAAATTTCCCTGACTTTGGCCTTTGTATTTCAAATTTCCCTGACTTTTCCAGTCAGAAAAAACTTCCCTGACTTTTCGAGGTATTCCAGATGATTAGACACCCTGATAATATTATGTTTATTATAATTATGTGTATTAAGGCAACAACCATTAGTAGAATATTGCAATGTGTGTAGCCATGTTGAAATATAAAAGCGTTGGAAACATTTGGTATGAAATTCCTTATAAAAATAATTGCAACTAAAAATAGTTGCGGCGACCCCCAGGTGGAGCCACTGAATTAGAGATTCACTATGTGAGTCAGACGAGAAGACAAAGGAAAAAAAAATCACACAAACAGGTCCTTCTTTATAATACTTTTAATTACCACTTGCTAAACTTACCTAAAATACTTTGCCAAAATCAACAAAAATACTCAAAATATAAATAGAAAAATTAAAATAAAGTTCTATTTGACATACATGAAATTCGAGACAAAAATGTTGAGTTATCGTTTTAAAACCTACTCTTCAAAACAAAGTTTTTGGTAATTAAATTAAATAACATTTTCCACAAATATTAAAAGAAAAAATATCAAAACACACACATCTACTTTGAAAAAATTGATCACCTAAAATTGTTTACAAAGAAAAACAAAACAGCGTGACTAGCTGGCATTCTAAAATGCCAGACAAGTAAAGCGGGACTACCAAAACTGCTGCAGTAACATAAGACAAGATTTCTTAACACTGAACATACACTCCTTATGAACGGAATTTGGAAATCAACATGTAGGAAAAGATCGACATCTTTTGATATAACAGAATCCAGAGAAGTGATTTATATTTCATTTACATCTGCTTGATTCCATGTTAGGATCTTTCTACATTGATTTATTATATAAATAAAAGATTTCATTAAAACAAATGCAAACGATCACCAATACAACACACCGAGTTTATTTCGTAAAAATGCATTATAAGAGAACAATACAATAGCCTTAAGAAAAAAAAGTTAATGCATACCCACTCAATCTAGTCTATCTGTTTTGAACATTGAACACCTTGGACTGAGATAATATTCATTGAAATATATGAAAGCTTATACAATATTTTCACACTCATAGCTCCTACACAAAAGCATAAAAAATAGTATTTTCCTCCCTGTATCACCACTGCTGTTATGCATTACACAATACATGTACTTGGCTTCTTTAAACACCTATGATTCAGTAGGACCCTTTCAGAACTAGAATTCAGTAGGACCCTTTCAGAACTAGAATTCAGTAAGCACCCTACAAAACCAGTAAAATCAGACTGAATTTGATTAGCATTAAAAAAATTTCATTTAATTAACCACTTCTCCAATATTTTTTTTAGAACAGTAGTAATAATTTCAAAGAAATAAGTTACTAAAACCACACCAAGTTTCAATGGTAGAACAGGTTTTAACCAACAGAATCATAATGGCCATATTTGTTTCAGGTACCTTATAAATTTATACATGAATTTCCACAACAAAACCCGAAATTCCAATACAATACTAAATGCAACCTGGAAATTTAGGGAAAAATGAATCTGTACAATACTAGAATTTTAAAAGGCAATGCGCCCAACTCTACAAAATTTGCGTTAATTCTGATATTATTAGAATAGATTTTGTAACTAAATCTCATTGCAACTGCAAGAAACTGTGGTTTAGTATCTATTGAGGTCCCGCTATTTCTGCAAGCTCCAAAATATTAAGTCAAAAAAGTTGTTAATGTGTGTCATTTCCCTCGTGGTTAGAAAAATTGTAGACTGGCTGATGAAAGGAAAATCCTGCAGAAATCTGATGGTTTGAAACATGTTCCAAAAGTTAATGTATATTAAAAGGCCATATAGTAAAATCTAAATGGACGTTGCACCGGAAGGTGTAAGGTTCTTTTCATACATCCAATTACCAGGCATTCAAATTCTTGAACTTTGAACACAGAAAATAAATATCAAGCTTGTGTCCCCATCGTTTTTGACATTAAATTTTGATATTTTTTTTTTTTTAAGGCTAAAAAAATTAAAAGGGCAATATCTATGACATGCTAAAACAGTTAAGAAATAAAATAACTTTTAATTAGTTATTTAAATAAAGTTTTCCAAAACGACTATACTTGCTAACGTTTAAAAGGAACATTGTCTTCAGATGTTACATAAATTCATTTATTTACAGCTGCAGAGATCTTTGGGACAAACAGAATCTTACAAATTTCATGCAAAACGCTCGTTTCCTGAAACACAGTATGAAACGACCTCAGATACAGAAAAAAGACGTTGTGTCTTTAATTTCTGCAGACGAGTTCTCTATGGAATAGGATAGGTGGTTTAACGTGACATCTGAGCCACATGAATTTAAAAACAAGAGTGGAAAGGTCTGATGTTCTCAGGAGCATAGAATATATTTATTGTCCATAGTACAATTCATCTTAATGACATATATCGAGATACACAATTGGAATAATAGTACAATATATATAGATATATGATAATTCCCAATTATTAACACCACCATTAGCAAAATAAATTTATTTGGAAAAATATCAAACACAACCCCGCTAGACATGATTAGCAATGTGAGAATGCCCTGTGCAGTTTACAAATATGACTATTTGTTAAGAGCAGTCGACCTATGCTAAACAAATGAGACAGTCAGACTAATACTGAGATTCCAGTGGTTGAGATCTTATTAACACACTACTCTTTAATAATCAAGCTACTTAAATGGCATTGTGAGCTGAAAAAGCAGACTTGAAAATATAATTGATAAGGTACAATAGCAAAGACTAAATCACATTTCACAGTATGAAGACAAGGCAAACAGTGATCATGATGCACGCAGGTGTAAACACAAAGATATTGTATACACCGCAATGAAGTTTTAAAAGTTAAAAGATGCGCTGCTTAATATTAAAATAGGAGAGATTGCTCAAAGAGTAAAGAAATTGGCAAATATATGTATCACCATATAGAGCATTTTAAAATGCAGCAACTTAAAAAAACGAACGATTACAAATACCTTTTTACAAACTACCAAATACATGCAGGCAGTTTCATTCATTTCGGGATGGAGCGAATGCCTCTTGTCACACATGCGTAGATGGGCATAATTATTCATTTCATTCCGAAAACAATGAAACGGCCCATTTTTACCACTCAGTACATGAAACTGAACACACACACACACTGATACAATGTCAACGTAAAACGTTGAAACATGTGGACTTTAATAAGAGTTTAGCAGAGTTTTAGCTCCACAGCGACACCTGGTCAGAAATCTTGAATCCACGCATGACAAATGGAATGTGGCCTTAGAAACGATGCCAAAATTCATGAGAATCGCTTCCAAACACAAATGGTGATTACCACCAGTTTGATTCAGTTCCTGTGATTACACACAGATCTTAAGTTATTCCTGCTGACAGATGTCATAATTACATGGATTCCTGGTGAAAGAAGAAGAAAAATTAGTTCACACCCTTAATGCTATGAGCAACATACACTAAGATAACTAATTGCCTTTTAACGAGAACGAAAGTTTTAAAGGGTCAGTCATGCATAATTTTGAAATTTTAATTTTCGATATATGTATTTTTAAGGCGAAAGGACACACACAGAGCAAAGGTTATGATGCAATGGACAAATATGAGAATTTAGAAATTTTTCCCCATGGTCCTCTCTCATTACGCAGAGAAAGTATGTGCGTGCGTGCAGAAGGATTAGATGAATCTGCATGAGTACATCCACATACCATGGGATTAAACTTGACCTTTTTAGATCTGACGAACTATAGTCACGGCTACACTTTTTAACGAATGTGATCGTGCTGAAATGCTGGACATGAATGAAAAATAAATTATTAGAAAACAGCAAAATTATCTAAAAAAGTATATATAAAACCTGCTTACATCAGCAGCTGGAGATATTCTAGCTTGTGTTGCCATATCTTGAAGATGAATATGATCGTACATTTTTTGTTTGTTAACAGGAGGCCCTGAAATGAAGTAATCAGTCATTTTTATCAGACAATATCACTTTTTATTTTTTTAAAAGTAAATGGGTTGAGTTTCTTTTCTTTGGCACAAAGATAGTAATAGTCACTTTGCGCCTATAAGTAAATTAACACAACGAACATCATCAGTTGAAAGAAAAACCCACCTCCTCACAAAGTGGGTAGTTTCATTATAATCTTAAATAAGTCTTTTCAATTAAACGATTTTTACAAATTTTGTACCCTCCTTTAAATCAGGGTTCCTACTCAAATCGAAGAAAAAAAAAAATTCCCTTGCCAATTACTAGCAACCTTCAACTGAACTTTGGTTGCGAGAAAAATAGAATAATCATGTAAGAGCTTAAATTGGACAGGAGCCCATCGGAGCCTGGCACTGGCACTTCTCCATTTTCGGTGATTATTTAAATTTTAGCCCGAGACCATAAATGGATGCCGTCATGAGAAAGTAATGAATCTGTGATTAAGGTCATGAACTTTAGTGTCCGTAAAATGGACAAACAATTGATATGATTTATTGATTTTTTAATCGATTTATCATAATATTAGGGCTCCTGAACTTTTTTTGTTAGAAATTGAGCCCTGCTTCACGTTCATGGGGGGATTTAGCTATTCAAAACGTTAAGTCAAGAAGGTCCCCCCCCCCGGAACTTTCCAGGTCTGACCAAAAATTTATAATTTTTTTCCCTGACCTTTATGAATTATTTTAAATTCCCTGACAATTCCAGGTTTTTCAGGTCGCATGGGGACAATCCTTCTTTATACTTAATTAGAAAAAATGCATTGCTTTTTTTTTTTATGAATTTTAAGTTTATAAACAAAGCCTGGTTTTATTTTTATGGTGCAAAGATATAAAAGCACATAAAGACAGGTATTATAACAATATTTTTATGTGGGAGGTTCTCTTGTAAATGATTATTTTGATAGTTCTGCAGGTCATTACAACAGGTCAAGAAACACTGGTCTAAGGGCAAGCGTTGACATTGCCCATTTGAGTGTCTCACAATTGTTGCACATTTCGACCAAATTTTATGGCCGGTTTAAAATTCTCATTAGCGATATAACAATCAAGATCAACAGTGATGTCCTTACCTATTAGACTTAGCAAAACAGGCAGGAATATTAAGCTGTGCAGGGTTCCGAAAGCTATAATGCCCACATACATTCGGAAATAAAATATCTGAAAAATCTGTGACTTTGCAAACGCTAATACTAATATACCACAATCTGTGAGCGTAATTCCAGACAGGATCTGCAAATATAAACATCCGCATTAGGCACATACACAAGGCTAAAACGTTGGAAGCATGACAGAACACCGATTATCAAAATCTTTCTGTGTAAATGATATCCAGAAACAAAAATTGGTTTGCGCTGCAAGATTATTGATCCTACAGCACCAGGGGCCATAGTTCTGCGGGGAATCCAAACCTCTTCGGCTTAGGGAATCAAATCCCCAGACTTTGATATAGACCACTTCCTATCATGTCTGCACAGGGAAACAAGCTGGATCTACATATGAAATAGAAGACTGCGTTATACTGCAAACAAGAACAGTAAAGGTCATATTGGGCCAGGACTCTTTCCACAGAACCTTAATATCTCAAGATCCAGGGAACCAACCTCCTCCCCTTTCCAGACTAAGGTAGATAGTTAATCGGTAAGCGTTCCATTTTGGAACCATTGTGAGGCTAGCCTGGGTTAGTGATACATTACAAGACTGAACTGTGACTGAAATAAGTTTTTTTTTTTTCATTAGCAACAGCTGCATTAATGGGTGGTTTGGTTGTGTTTCATGGCGAAAGGTCGGCTATGAACATTCTAAGATCTACGGTCATCTGAGGAATTTTAACTTTGGTCATCTGAGGAATTCAAACCATAGTCATCTGAGAAATTTGTACCTTAGTCATCTAAGGAATCTGAACCTTAATTATCTAAAGAAATCAAATTCCAGAGTAAATGAATTGACTGGGTAAAAAAAAAGCTAAAATTTGTACCAGTAAGAGTCAAATCCAAATTTTCTGCAATGTCGTGCAATGGATAGAACTCTGCACAAAAATCAGCTTATTCTGTTGCAACTAACTAACAAACATAAGATGCACAACTAACTCCATATACTTACAGAACTTCCCATCTTTTGGAGGGCCGCTTGAGCTCGTTTTACTCTTGTTGGTTCGGGACTTACGGCAAACGACAGAGTTAGATGAGAGCAGAACTCGACAGAAATTCCAACGCCCTATTATTTTATACAGTAAATACACAATATAATACATAAAATGCATAAATACAATACACAATTTCAAAATAAATATTTCAATTTTTTTGTTCCTGCAAGTTGGGAAAAAAATTAATGTATTTTCTGGCCCCAAAACAACAGCAATTACATTGATCTACAGCGTTACTTCAGTGGACATCATGAATGTGAAGAAATGAAAAAAAGTTTTGAACGAAACAGAATGGTTTGGTGGTTTCAGGAATGTTTTTTGGAACCTCAAACGAGTTTGAGGTTCCAAAACTCCCTTCTCGGAGTTATTTAAACTTGTTCTTGCAACAAATAGAAAAAGTTGCAAATTATAATTTTGAAATATGCTGCAACTTCATATCATGAATTTTCTGCTGATCGGTGCCATCTCCTTGTATCAGATTATGGAACTAAATTAAACTTCACTGAATCCTCAGTTTAGTAGATGTGATATTTAGCAATTTAGATGGACATTGTTAAATTTTTAGTTAAATTTTTAATTAACTACAGAGAGTTCCGACTCAGGGAACTTTATATAATCACACCCACTTTGTATATCTGAAAACTAAATAGAAAAAAAGTTTTATACATTCAACTTGAAAAATTTGATTGAAGGCAGGAAGGGAAAAAAAGTAACTGTTTGAAATATTTAATAAAAGAACCATGATCACAAAGGTTACGAAAATTACTCACCACGACCAAATTCACAAGAGAGACAGCATTAAGTGAGATGTTCCACCAATACATCAATCCCATTAAGTTAACGGTTATCATAACTATCGTGATAACCACTATGAATGCAGAGTAGATATCCAGCCCCAGGAACAAGAACGTCACAATAAAAATGGCGATTAAGGAATAGATGATGCTATGCGCGGTGTCTTTCCACATGGTCAGATACTGCTCGTAAAATGGGTGAACGATGCTGAAAATGAATTTCGTACAATATTGTTTACAGATCAGGTTAATGATTTCAGAAACTCAACAAAACGACAGAGAGCAAACTTTGTTGAAATTGCCTTAGTTATATTAAAAAGGTACAAGTGTTCAATGAATAAGCAAAAGTATTTTTCTGGTTAACACACAATTACGTTTTAATCATAAATTAAGCTGAGGGAAATATATATATATATATAATTATATATACTATGCTTCATTTTCATTTGCAACTTTATTCGTTAAATATACAACCACACGGAAGAAAAGAATGAAAGAAAATAAATTAGTACCCTTTCAAACTCTATACAGAGTTAAATCATGAGCAGGAATAAAGTTTAGAGCTATGTCAAATTTACCCTTTAATACGGCAAATGGTTCAAGTTTTGAGAAAACAGGTTTATGTTACGTCAACAAAAGCAGGTTTGGTTTCATGTATTTTAATTGTGCAAGGACAGCAAGGGCCATTCTGCACAGGTCCGATTTGTTTGTTTTATGACACAAGGGACAGTTGAGATCACGCTGTGTGCTAAGAGTTACATTTTTCTATAAAATGTAATGTAAAATCTCAATCCATCATCCAAGGCAGTGTTTCTAAAAGTGTGGCCCGCGACGGCTTATCAAGTGGTCTGCAAAATCACCAAATTTCACAAAAAAATAAACCAGACATTGCCGGCGTAGCTAGAATTCAGGTACGGATGAGATTTAAGGAATTTCTCATAAATATTACTTGTTATAAACCCTACCTTTTGGCATTTCATGAAAGGTTTGAATCCTCTGAATACACCCATGCTGTCTACATTGCTTATTATTATTTTATTAAATTAATGATGTCATTTTCATTGTAAATTTGACAAAAGATCGTAACTCACATTCTTTATCAAATAGCTTCACTCTAAAAATTTTGCTTCAGGTGGGTTTAGCAACCAACAAATATTTTAAGAACATGGTTGGAGATTTTCTGCCAAAAGCTAGTGCTTTTTTAAAGTTAAAAAAAAATACTACAAAAGGAGTTAAAATTAACTGCAAATTATATTTCAAGGGATGAATAAATCTCTCCCGCCAAAGCTCATAAACCTGCCAATAAATCACATAAATCGAGGGTACCTTTGGTTACGTCTTTCCTTAGGCAAAAGTGGGGGAGGGGGGTGATTAAGACGGGCGCTGGGCGGAAAGGTCTTAATATTAACCATACGTTGGCAAACTTAATTTCAGGCAATATATCAGAATTGGAGGGGGACGAGGTATGGTTGCAGAAAAGCCATGGGGCTGAAATTAACGGTGAGGGTTGCAGAGCTGCAACTCAAGGTTCTCATGTTAAAGGTATAGAATTTCATTGCAATGGAGGCTGTTAATAACCCCCAAAACTCCTTCCTGGGGGCCAGCGACAAATAAAGGAATGCTTAAAGTGGTTTATATTAAGAAGTTTGAGAAACACTGCCCTAAGGAGTTAAACCCAGGACCATGGCTCCCTTTTTATCAAATTCGCAATCCACTGCTTTTTAAATTCAGCACTCTCGCATGGTAGACTACACATGATATCTACACTATTGCAAGAGCTTAAGTAATAGCCACAGGCCTGTAGCCAAGCCAGGGCATGGTCCCAGTTGCCCCGTGCCCCATATGTCCTCTGTCCCTTCACATCCCGGCTACAGGCCTGAATAGCTACCATTTAAACATTGTGGAATAAAGGAAGTTGATGAAGATTGATAATTCTTATCTCATTATTAGTGAAGTCCAGAAGCAGACAACACCAAATCTCCCAAGCTGATTGGTCGATGGTTTATGATGCACAGGAACAGCGAACAGCCATGTCGCACCAATTTTCACGAGCATAAAACGTTTAAAGTTAGTCAAATATTTTAGAGGTGTGAACATGACCCTACCTTTGCTTAATAAAAAATTATGCTTTATAGTGTGCAAACACAGTTAAGACCATACTCTACGAGGGGCCCAGTTTTACGAGGATCTTCTATTCATGGGAGGCAAATGTGCTATCGCTAAGTACCCTGCAGCTGATGGGTGGTGTATCATAAAGCTATTTTACTTAGTTTTTCCTAGTTCTTTTTTTTTTTAGTAAATTTTAAAAGAAAAAATAGCTGATAAAGGAAACTGAATCACAGTTCATCCTATGACTCTTAAAATTTGATTTTGTTTACTTAAAAAAGAAAACAAACCCATGTTACCACAGTTAATGAATAATAAACATCTTGCACATTTCCATTAATATTACAGAAAAAAAAAATTGTGTTAAATATTTTTTAACGTAAGTTAAATTTTTTGCTTATAAATATATTTCCTTTTTTTGCTGATATGCACAAAATATTTAAAACTATCAGTACAATATCAAAAATACACCCAATTAAGTATAAAATGTATGATGTTGCCAAGCTAAATTTTGGACATTCTTTTCCTAAGTGTTTTCGTGAATTTAAATAGAAGCTTCTTTTTGATTCAAAGTACAAACATTGCAAATAATTCATTTTTGTTTTACATATATTTCAACGCAGTTTACTCCTTTAACAATGCAAGCTTTATGGTGGACAGTGGTAATGTTTAAATCGAAATTCACAACTAACAAATTTGGTTATCATGCTGTTAATTCGGCTACCAAAACTGCTAAAGGGTTTGAACCCAAAAGGTGCCATAAAAATGTGCGCTCTTTTTTAAAATTTTACTTATTTTTTTTTTTTGCTAATTGCAGTGAGAACCCTCTTCAAGAGACAAATGAAGAATGTATCGTTTGAAACCGAAATAAATTCTGGCGAGTTTGTTGATTCAGTTGAAAATTCAGTTGAGTGGTGACATTAAGAACTTTCATTTACAAGCTAAACCATTTTGCTTTGCACGCCATTAACAAAACATTAAATGCATTGGGTATCAGATTTTTAGATCCCAATACAGATTTCTAAAATTATCTAAACATCTGTCAGAATACTACTTTCAGAAATTTTAGTGTGTGCATCTAATTTTGACTCGTCACCGATCGTACTTTTTCAAAATCTGCAGATAATACACAGTATTTCACCATTTTCTTTTACTACTTCTGAAAGTTCCTGAAGATTTTGCGGACTACTCATTAAGCAGTCGTGGACCACCAGTGGTCTGTGATCCACATTTTGAGAAACACTGGTCTATGGAATCAAACTATGGACTGTGAATCAGTTAGAAAAGCAAAACAGGCAAGTGCGATGTACCATTGGGCATCAAACTTAGATTTTCCATATGGCAGACAAATACACATTACTACAGTGTAATTAAAATATGTTTAATTCAAACTCTCCCCACAGTTCGGTGGACCTAAAATTATAAAACTTTTCTAATTTGAATTCTTAGATAATTCAAATTAAGTTCATTGTCCCTTTAGTTTTGAATTAACCAAATTCAAATGTAGTATGTCGAAGAAAAGTAAAAAGTAATTTAAACTTTGCATTTCACTTGGGTCTCGAGCATATATATATATATATATATATATATCAAGGTTTGTATGAAATTAACCGGTGCATTGTGAGCATGAAATTTTATCCATGCACATAAATTTTTAATTTGTGTGTATGCAGTGCATCCAACTATTCAAAACTATGTTAACTTATTAAAAAAAAAAACACATTAAGAATTCTCCTCTTCTTCTAGTAACTGACACTAAATCAGAAAAGACATAAGGATCTTGGATTTCACCTTCAAGGGTGCTTGGCATGGAGCCAACAATGAACAACTTTAATCACCCCTTTCTCTGCATCTAAAAATAGAATCCCCCTCTATTTTACCTTGCCTACCTGCTATAAACACGCTTGGTCAGTTCCACTAAATAAATTTACAAAGCAGTACTGTTTGGTTATAAGTTTTAAAATAAATCCACTAAAACCTGGTGTTATAGGATAAACAATACCCAAGCGAAAACAACATACAATACCGAAATCTGAAAGTATCAGCAAATATTTCTGTGGTGCTATAAATAATGAGAAGAAATGCAACGCAAATGTTGTGGACAGGCATATAGATTTTATACGGTCAAAGGACACTCCAAACAGTGAAGCGAATTTTCAAGACAGTGACATGAACAGTTCACAACTGCTAGCGACAATTTGTTTTAAGAATGAAGTTACTTTGGGTATCAATATTTTTGTAAAAGATAATCTGCCTAAAAAACACATTTTTTTAACAGTTATGGGAAAACGGGGGAAAAAACTAGCTTCTCTGTGGAAACAAAGCTATATTTTGCAGTATTTTTCAAGTGTATGACAAAGGGCCACGCGTTAATACATTTTGAGATGGAGGTTGTTGCGCATTAAGAAAACGAATGGCTACTTACTTTTTTTTTTCAAGAACAGTGACCTACGGAATAATTTTATATAATTTTCTCAATGTGTCTGCATTTGCTTTGAATTTTTTTTTATTACATACGAATGTTCAATTATTTTGAAAAGTCACAATTTTTTTTTTTTTTGCTTAGATGCATTACATATAATATTGCTACATTTGCATTTTACCCATTTTAACGTTGAGGTTCACTTTCTATTGTAGTTACTTACACACCTATATAGTATTTAGTGCATTAAGTCACAAGGCTTGGGTGCACCTGATTTAAAAAGTTAATTTCGACCCCTGATATATATATATATATATACATTTGTTTGAGAGTTTCAAGGTATCCAGATAGCAAGGGTTATGATGTGAAGGGTATACAGTTTCCTGAGGATTACGAATCTCTTGTGGCCCAGGGACCTAACCCTTAAACTACAGCGAATAGTTAGTTGGTTAATTTTTTTGGGAGGGGTCCCCAATTAGAAGTCAAACCTGGCATAACGGTGTGCTAAATGAATATGTTATCACTGCAAGGCTTTCTTGGGCATAAAAGAATATAATTTACTATACAGAAGACATCTGCAATTCATGGCAAATTACAGACCTATAAGCAGAAGATTCAACTTCAGTTAACTCCTTGATTTTAGAAAACTATTTTTAAAAACATAAATTGTACAATTTCAGCAAATAAAGCAATGACAGAAGATAATAAACAAATGCACAGTAAGAGAAAAATACAGACTTCATTCCACTTTGAGGCAACAAGGATAGGTACACAAAACCAATCACTGCAACAAGGATAGGTACACAAAACCAATCACTACTCATGCAGATGCGGTAGACACAAGGAAAGTAGATTGGGTGCTGAAGGAGGACAACGCAGACAAAATACAAAGTGCCAAAAATTAGTCATTATAAAAGAAGAAAAAAAAAAAAAAATCATTGGTTTTAGCGATCTTACCACTTCTTTGCCGCGAGTACAATGAGGTTGCCAAGTACCAACAAAAGTAAAAAAAAGTTGAGACACAAATATAAAAGGGAATTAGAAATTAAGAATATTTACGGAATATAACTTTCAGTGACACAGAAAGCAATTTCAAAGCAAAATATACATATAATCAAAAATGCAGAAAAGCATTACTATTAAATGTCAGCCATTATGCAAAAACACTGCATTTTCATTTATAGACAATAACAATGCTCATATTTCGATAACTCATGCAATATATTAAAAATACAGCGGAACACCAATTAACGAAACCATCCTTGCCAATGAGGAAATGATTATTACTACAAAGACCATAGAGAAATACACCTTTATTTTCAAATTTTACCACATTTGGCGCAGTATAGCCCAGATGCTCTTGCGCCATAAAAAAGCCAAACAATCAAATTTTACTCCATGCTTATTTATCTATCCAACAGATAATCTTACGCTCCACACAATGTCGGTACTAATCTTGAACTTATACACATTAGTAATTAATTGTCGCAGTTAGAATTTGTTAACTTTGTTAATAGGTGTTTCGGTAGTGTCATGCCACTTCTTCCAAAACAAAACTGACAGTTGGCCATAGAAAATGAATCTGAGTATGTGGTAGTGTTAGCCACAGCTTCAGATTTCTTTTCTCTTAGCTAAAAGATTCGTGATGGCAACGTTAGCCAACGGAGCCAGTTACATTCTGGAGAAGGAAGCACATGGCTACTGAAACAGATACAGTGAAACCCCTCTTATTGGACACCCTTCAGATATGCGGTCACCCTGTTATTATGGTCAAATAAAAATTCCTGAGCAGAAATTGATTTACAATATTATATTACAAACCCCTACTTGGCAGTCAACTTCAGACACGGACGCGGACACTATTTTCATGATTCATTCCATTAGACTACAGCTCTTGTGCAGATAGGATAAATTACATTTGAACTCTAGTTTTCACTAGAGGCATTTCTCACAACAAGAAACTAAGGATAAACAGGATAGCAGCTAAGGAGAATTGTGTGTCCCGTTAATGAAGAGCGGCAATTGATTCGGATTCTTTGATTCATCAAAGTTTTTGATCAGCATTAATCATGTAGTGATACACTGCAAAAAACTAATAACCTATTCTCAACACAAAACTATCGCGGTTTAATTTTACCATCATTTATTTGACTATCACACTGGCAGTATGTGCTAGCATGAAACTAAGGCCATTTTTCGGTAAGTGTAACAACAGAAAAGTGGCGGATTTAATCTCACAATTAAAAGTGCATTTCCAGAGAGTAGGACTGGTGAGTAAAATGCACCAGACAGTCATTGATCAACTTTTTACCCAGGTAAATAAATTTTAATATGTAACGTTTTGTTGTAAATCTACTAGTCATATTTAATAAATGCTTGCATTCTTTACCTTAAACTTCCCTTATGTGATCAAAACCAGTGTTTGAAACGAAGTATTTAAATGATTGAAATGTAATATTTCAGAATGCCCCCAACAATCTTTTACGGACAAATTTTTCCGTCTGGCAAGCGTCTACTATTGAGGGGTTTAACTGTACTAACAAAATCAATAAATTCTAACTGCAACGACATTGTGTTTTGTTGTCAGTTTCCTGGATGAAGTCTTGTGATATCATTTATTGTACTTTAGTGATTACACTAATTTTCGATCCCTGAACCCACAGTTCTGATAATTGGTGCTCGACTGCAAATCGACTCTATAATCCCTTTTTTTTTTGTAATATACTTTTTTAATCACATGGTGACAAACATGTCCACATTAGGTACTTCAAAACACACAATCTTTATTTTACTGCTGATTGGTTGAAAGCAGAAACAATTTTGAAGTCAACATAACCACATGTTACTTACAATAAACTAATAAAATTTTTTATCAACGTTTTTTTTAGGCATAATAGTAGTAATGCCGATGTTTTGGCATAGATGGCGAAACGTTCGTAAAGAAAAGAAGTGTTTATTGTGCGTCTGGTGGGCCATGATCCCACGACCTTCTGCATCGTTTTCTAAAATCGACTTTTTAGAATCTGTTAAATTCACCGGAGAAAGACTGATATCCGTTGATATTAAATAATTATAAAATTCTTGAAATGGCGCATTGTAGCCATTTGTGGATGCAAACACTGAATTCATTGTAATGCCCGAATGGCTAATTTTTGGAAAAAATTCACTGAACAAAACATTTCTTATTTCGATGTTCTTCACCTGTTATACATACTTGGCAGTTCCCAACTCTTTTCTAGTGTGTTAAAAAAGGCATTTTTAGGCTTATTTTCACTACATAGTAACACAGATCAGGATTAAGAAACAAAATTCCGGATTTCTTTGTCTCTACTGTATTATTAGCTCAATCGCTTAAATTATGTATCAAAAATTGTATTTAATTCATGTAATTGGCTACGTAGCAAAGACACGGACGTAAACAGTATTTACACTCTACAGCCAAACCAGCCCCTTTGCACACATGGGGATATGATCAAATATGCTTTTATTTGGTGTCCCCAACACATATATATAAAGCACAATTAGCAAAACTTGCTAACTTTTAAAATTGCAATCCTAAAAATAGTTCAAATTAGTGGCATTTTTCTAAAGTCTATTACCAGAAAAAGGAATCGCAAGAATCTTTATTTAGCAAGCCATAAGAAAGAAAATTAGACAAACATTACCTGAATGCACAAACACATGCAAACTGATTAACAAGCGATTTGGCGCGTCAAAATTATGGAAACCAACTTTAATTCACATGGAGATAGCACAGGATACTAAAATTTTAGGATCAAAATAGAAAGCTCCCACATACGTACAGACGAAAGATCTTCTCACTTCAGGCTTAAATAAAAGATATTAGTACATCATACAACCACTGCAACACTACAAAGCAATTCATGCAATGCTGTCACCAACCTGTAGGGGAATACCCTAACGTCGCTGTGGGAATTATTGCCCTGAATTTTCTTTGTCAGCATATCAGATATGATCCTGGACCACCGCAGTGCTTCGTAAAAGTCTTTGGATGTTTTCAAGATGGTGTGATATGTCATGAAGTTGGTAGCTGTAAAGAAAATTTACTTGTCAGGTATTTTAACCACAAAATGCATGACAAAACAGATCTCCTAGATCTTTATAAAAAGCAGTTATATGTCAATAGATGGTGACGAAAGCACAGATAAGGTTATGATAGGCTGGGACTTAGTTTTCCCCCAAGGAGTATGAACTCTTTGTCAGGGATCCCACTTACTTTGGAGAAAAAAAAATCCCCAACTTTTTTAGGTTTCACCCCTGAGTTTTTGACAACATTCCCTGATTAATCGCAAATCTTTGAATTAAACTTCCATTTTTGGAGAAAAAAAGTTTTACATTAGCAAGAAATTTAGCGATTCAAAGAGGAAGTGCGGAGGGTTTTCTTCTAAGGCCTCAGGGGAACCAACTTCTGGATTATAGTGGGAAGTAAAAAAAAAATACCACCACCTAATGCATATTGCAATACAAAATATGTATGTATGGAAGTTCGACTGTACATTTTGGTGATAAAAGGAAGGCAGAACGGGATAGGAGAAGGCTGAATCGCAAGAGTATCTTGTTGAGGATATGCCTATCTCACATGCAAATCATATTTTCTCATCAGAATGTAGCCTACAGCAGGACCCCAAAGAATAGAGAGAAAATTTAAAGGCAGCTGATTTGAGTCCAGCTCTCCCTTCTCCCGTCACAAAAATGGATTTTGGTTTGAACCAAAATATGGTGGATGTAAGGAATGGATTTTTGCCATTTCTCTTTTGAAGCTAAATTCCAGGGCAGGAGGGCAATGCCCCTCACACCACTGTCATAATGGTTGCTTTAATTTATTGGACATGTTCAACTGAAGCACTTCACCCGAGAAACAAAGGAAGACACCAACTGCAGAAAATACTGCGAAGTACATTTGCCAGTTGCCCTTTTAAATATCTCAAAGAAGTTGCAACCGAATGTACAATGCTGCTGCTGATGGTATTTTCATTGGCATACGCAGGGGGTGTTGATGGGATCGTAAACAGGGATTAACCTGTCGTTCACCTTTTTAGCGAAAGGCGATGTTAACCAAACTTCGACTAGGAAAACTGCTGAGCAATTCGCCGAAAACTTCAAATAAAATTGAAAAGGTGATGGATATTCGTAATAGACTCCCGCGTTTGCAATGTAAGCCATTTGATGAACATACATAACAATGGGCCAGAGAGAAAGGAATTTATTTTTAAGGCTGCATATCATGTATGGTGAAGGCACTGGCAACGAAGAATCCAGTCAAAATATGAAAATAATTAAATGACATTGCTGTTTCTGACCAGAATTTCTTGTAAATTTATAAACAACTTTTCTGATTTGGTTACAATTTTCCTAAGTCAGCTTGAACTTTTGGGTGCAAGTTATCCGAAAAGCTACAAAAATCTCTTTGGCAGCTTACTCCTTAGTGACAATCCCCCACACTATGATGAAATTTTGTATATATACAGAGTCTTTATAATTAAAGTTCCACTTTGAAATGGCCATAAAATGAAAACTACTGGACCAAATGTTATCAAACTTGGTAATAGCTTACAGGAGGTCATGGGATTTTATTTTCCGCAAAAAAAAAATAAATAAATAAAAATAAAATAAAAAAAATATAATAAAATGAAAAAAATAAAAGTTAAAAAATCACCACCAGCAGGAATGGCACTGTATGCAATATTGTTAAACGAAATAAGACATGAAGACATCGTTTTAAAACGTTTTTAATCGTTTCTAAAACGTGTTACAAAGCATGTTGAATGTGGCGTCCACCATTTTCTGAAAGCAAGTTAAATCGCATTACTGCGTTCTCAACAGCAGCTCTTAGCATATCAGGAGGAATGTTGCGGACATGTCGGTGTATCGCATCTTTCAATTCCGCCAAATTGTTTATGTTATCACCATAAACAATTTGCATAACCCCACAAAGTTTCGTTTTAGAAACGATTTAAACCGATGTCTTCATTTTTTATGTTGTTTATATATATATATACACACACACATACAATATTCCCGCTGGTGGTGATTTTTGAGCTTTTTTTGTAGAAAATAAAATCCCATGACCTGGTAACCATAACTTGGTAAGCTATTACCAAGTTTGATAACATTTGGTCCAGTAGTTTCCACTTCAAAGTGGAACTTTAATTATGAAGACCCTGTATATATACATACATATGGAGTTGTATCTCTGTAAACCCCCCCCCACCATTGAGCCTATGAACTTTCTGTGTACGCTCTATGGTACTTACAAACAACAACCTTGCTATTACACAAAAATTCAGAAGTTCCCCCCTCCTGAATTATTTGTACATAATAATCGATTTATAGCCACACTCTGCTATGTGTTACAACTTCAGTGGTCCTCTGAATATTATTTTAACCACATTCAATTGTATGTTTAAAATTTTTAATATACTTACCACCAATTTTATACTTGTCTTTATCCTTTAAGATTTGAACAGCAGAAGCAAATTGTGCACGGCCCCTAGAAGGGCAAATTTAACATTAAGTAAAAAAGCAAATGTATTATTTACAAAAATCAGCATATTGCTGTTTATGGGAAACATTGAAGAATGTATTGTTGCAAAAAACATGAAGTGCACGTAACGGGTTTTGACATATCATCCAGAACAAATTTTTCTTACTAGATATTTTTTTTGGAGGGGGGCACCGTTGTAAGTCAAACCCAGATTAACGACAAGCTAGGTAACTACATTACAATTGATAGTTGGTTGTATTTTTATGGTGCATGGACAGCAAGGGTCATTCTGCACTAACATTACAACTGAGCCGTGGAAGAGTCCAACGTGATTTTAAAGGCGATAAAATATATTAATTCATAATGCTAATGGAACACAACAAACTTATTCCACGAACAAGGATCCTGTTTTATCCCAGAAACCATGAAGTTGTTTTGTTCCATTATTAAGTTTGATTTCTTCTATTAACAAGCCTTGTTTTTCACAGAGTTCATTTTATTACACGAATATTTAGTATATTTTACTAATATTGAACTTGGTTTATATTTTGCTAACATATTGAGCTTGATTTATACCCAATAAACACCGAAGTTTAATTCACATTCTGCTAGTAAGCATGAAGCTTCATTTATACCCTTGTAAACAGTGCTTCACCTGCATTGTACCAGTTGGTTGGCTGTATTTTTATGGCAAAAGGACATTTAAGGGTCATTCTGCAAGGAACAAGGCAAGACGTATGTACATACATATGGTTTGAGATTTACAGTTGCATTTTTATGACACAAAGGTATATTCTGCCAGTAAGCATCATGCTTCGTTTATACTCTGTAAACACTCAACTTCATTTACATTTTGCTAATACATACAAGCTTCATTTACATTTCCTTCAGCCATACCAAGCTTCATTTACATTTTGCTAATACATACCAAACTTCATTTACATTTTGCTAATACATACAAGCTTCATTTACATTTGCTAATACATACCAAGCTTCATTTACATTTCACTATGCATACCAAGCTTCATTTACATTTTGCTAATACATACCAAGCTTCATTTACATTTTGCTAATACATACCAAGCTTCCTTTAGATTCTGCCAAACAAAGCTTGATTTATATTCCAATACCGAATCAGATCGATGTTCTGCGAACACTATATGCTTTTTATTCTACTACCACTTTAGAACTGTTATCTCCGTTAATGCTAAACGTGCTTGGTATTTTAGAAATTACAGTTTTAGCATGTTCAAACGATTTAGTCAGTAATTTTGTTTTGAAAACATCCAGTAAATATTGGCAAAACTAGGAGGTTCTAAGCTCCCCACCACCCACAGTATGAAAAATTTTGCCACCTTAGAAAAACGAAAATGACAAATTATGGCTATGTGTGTGGAGCACATTGGGGTTATAGTCTTCTCCAGGGCTGTGCTTACCAGGTTAGCGGCCCTTAAAAATATTTTGACATATAAATAACACAACGATAAAATGATTTACCGGGGTTTAGCATTGGGTCCTTTATAAAGCATAAAGTCCTTTCCTAGTCTAAACGCTATAGGTAAAAATAAAGAGCAGATAATGAAGTTAAATTGAAAATAGGGGATAAAAATTAAATAAAATACGAATCATTGTAATTTATTATTACTCTAATTATTATAATTATAACGAATTAATGAAAAGTTTCTCAACGAACAAAGCTGCTTGTTTTATACTATTAGAACTTACAAAGTAATTTTTCTAGTCTTTTATGCTGCCACGAGTCTCTGCAGTGGCCATATTGCCACCACAATAAACATGGTAACGTACATAGGCTACTAATGCTAACGCATGTATTTATTTCGACCACCATTTAAAAGTTGCATTATGGGAAGTATGACGTCACACGCAAAAGGTGAGTTGACCAAATACTCTGTCGAAAGTATATGGGGCCGCTAAAAACTGATTTCTTGGTATTTGCACTACAATTTTTGGCGACCCTGGGCGACCGCCCAGCTCGCACCCTCCTAAGCACTGCCCTGGTCTTCCCCCATCCCAAGACCTTGAGGCCAGCTATGCCACTGTCAGTGATAAAATTTTGCAATTGTTTTAATAAGATTCGAAGGATTGCAGTTTTTAACTGCTTGAAACAAACGTCTTTTTTAAACTGTGAGTTCGGCATCTTTCTCTCTCTCTCACACCATCGTTAAAGTAGTTTTATTTTTAAAAGCACACAATGTGGATCTGAGATACTCAAAAATTTCATTACATACAAGTTTTAACAAGAAACAGTTTTTTACCCTTTAGAACAACGCTGTCCAGGTACTTCGTTTAGGAAATAGTTCAAATTTCTTATGAACACATCTCCTTCAGGTCGATCTATTCTGGGAATGCTACAGGATTCACACGATCCTGAAATAAAATAACTTCTTGAAATATATCAAGTGATAACATCAATTAAAATGGATTTTCGATTCCGAGAGACCACTGTGTATCACATGCAACACAGACTGAAAGGTTAAGTTGGTCTTTAAACAACGAGATATTTAAATACAACCAAGATCATATGAAGTCAAATACGGCCTTGTGAGCCAAAAAGCACTATGGCCCTATACATTGAGATATCAATGTGACAACATGGGATGCAAAATCAGGTCATAAAATTGCATAAAATGGTTTAAAAACGTGCTATGAATTTAGATACTTTAAGTACTTTTATTTTGTGTTTTATGATGCATACATAGCTACGACCATACTGTGCTAGGACCTAGAGATTTGTAAGATATTATTACCCTTCGCAGGGATAACACAATTGCCAAATAATGGTCAACACACAAAGCCACCAGAGAAAGTTCATGATTTTTCGTGCGGGGAATTGATTATACTTAATTTTCGACATCCACATATAAGCAGCTCAAGCTAGAGCTTTTTAGGTATAGGAAAAAGAGATGCCGTCCCGGTCCTAGAGTTGAACTATGGTCCCTTCGTTGAGCCTGAAGTGCCTTGATCACTAGATCAATACTATCTTTCTCCATATATACGGAGAAAGAGTGTTGTTCCAGTCCTTGTTGGTCTAGCCGTCAAGGTGCTCTGGGTCCAATGGAGGGATCCTAATCGGACTCTAGGACAGGGACCATGTCTCTTTTACTCCTATACTTAAAAATCTCTAGCTCGAGTTGCTTACACGCGAGTGCCAAAAATTATTAAGTACATCTAGAGATTTCTAAAGATTCTGTAGGTCTAGGTAATCTGAACCTCTTTTGTCTATGAAATCAAACCCACGGATCTGTGGAAGACAACTGGGAAGTGCTAGGTGATTGACGGGAATCAAACCAGGAATATCCACATGGTAATCGAGTACGTTACCATTATGCCACTGTAGGATGCTACATGGTTGTTCAGTAGAACCCTGCTTAACCACCTTAACTGGGACCGAGGGTAAGCCGGTTAAGAGAAAATCTGGTTAAACGGGAGTGATTTAAAAAATGTTAAATCCACGGCATTTCTCTTATAGCCATGTTAGATACTCTACGTTATAAGGAAAACTGTGCATCATAAACGCATTTAAACACACTTGAGCAAAAATAACTACTGTACGTACTACACTACTATTAAAAATTACCAATAATTAACAGGCTATATACAATTGCGTTACTTTTGTTTTAAAATTGCATACTGATGTTTGTCTGCAAAAGCCTGCCATTTTGCTATTAATTAACATTATATCTATTGACGTGGAGGTTGATTGTTGTTTAACATACCGAAGAGCCACTTTTAAAGTATTCATTCCATCAGTATGGGAAATTTGAGTCTGTAGGTGAATCTGCATCATCTGAATTTTCCATGTTTTGAGGCACATCAATGGTAGTCTCAATGGTGTCTTCGTCAGATAACATTTTGAAGCCCAAGTCATTATCAGTTTTAAACCACTCTTCGACATCTGCTTCTGTAATATCATTACAGCCTCGAAGAGCTTCAAAAGGTTTGGCAAAGCTTAACGCAAAGAGTTCTGTTGAGCATTTAGTCAATCACTTCAAGTTATTCCTTTTCGGTTGTTTCTTGTTGTATAGGAGCCATTAGCTTCCGCCACTATTTCTCTGAAGTTGAAGCGGGCATTTCTGGCCATGCTGAGGCAACCATGTACGCTATATCTTTAATATTGATAGCTTTTATGGAGTTAATAAGGTTGACATTAACAGTATTATTTTGTAAAGCTACCAGTAGCTTCTGACGGTATCTTCGTTTAAGAGTTTCGACCACGCCCTGGTCCATCGGTTGAATAAGTGATGTAATGTTAGTGGGGGGGAATGTATTTCCCATCTTAAGTAGTTTTTTATTTGGATGTGACAGAGCATTATCTAGAAGCAAGATTGCCTTTAAGGGCAACCCTTTTGATCCCAAATATTTTTCAATTGCAGGAACAAACTGTAATTTGAATTTTTCATCCAAGGGGATTTTTGAGCTCGATAACGAATTGGAATGGAAGCCATGTTAGCGTTTTTAAATGCCCTTGGCAGCCTTGACTTTCCTATAAACATAATCGGTAACTTACGTGTGCCAGTAGAATTGCTACACAAAGATAAACTTATCCCATCTTACTTTTTTTTTAAATCCGGGGGGAAGCTGCTTCTGTTTTAGATGAAGTTTCGGAAGGTAGCATTCTATAGTACAGACCAGTTTCGTCGACGTTGAATAACTGTTCTGCTGTTAAGCTTTCTTCAACATGAAGTTCTTCTAGTTTGGTTTGAAAATAATTTACTCCCTTTGGGTCAGCAAACAATTTTTCACCAGAAATGGTAAGCTGAAAGATGCTATGCCTCCTTTTCCTTCTGTTTAGCCCACCTTCACTAGCGACAAATTCTTGACGTCCTTCAATTTTTTTTTTAATGTAGAACCAATGCCTTTTTAAAAAAAATAGGACCGCTGATAGGCATTTCTTGCTCTCGTTCTTTTTTAAACCAAAGCAGTAATGCCTCGTTCAAATTTTCGAAATTAGTCTTCTTCAATTTTAACCGTGACTCCAGTCCATTCTTTGATGTTAATCAGCTTCAAAATACCACTATCTCATTCCTTTTCCTCTTCCAGTCATTGATAGTATTCTCTATGACACCAAATTTCAAAGCGGTTGTCTTTGAACTTTCACCTCAGTCCAGTTTTTTTTTTTTTATAGCATTAAGTCTTTTGTCATTAAACAATATATAATAATAGTAATAAATATTGGAAGGATCGGTTTTTAAGAGGAAAATGATTTTTAACTTTTGCAGATCAAATCGAAGCCGGTTTAAGCAGAGAGCTGGTTAAGCGGTGTTCTACTGTATTTTTACGGCACAAGAACAGCAAGGATAATTCTGTGCCACTATGTAATCATGATACAGGGTGATACAATATTCATTTAGCATGCAGAATTACATAGTTTATTTGCTGGCATTTCGGGGAGCCTTATTGCGGCATTTGTTAGTATGAGGGGAGGGGGGGTGGAGAAGGGAGGTACAAAGGTGGAAAAGTGAGGCTGAGCTAAATAACATATTAAAAACACCAAAACTTTACATAGACATAGATATAAATGATTAATACACCATAATAGAAGCAAATATTTTTAAAAGATAAATGCTGGTCAAAAACATCAAATGATGTGATTAAGCCATAAGAAATAGCCACACTATATTTATGTTTTACGGTGGGAGGAGGGTAGTTTTACGGTGCACCAGGTCTTACAGTTTTCCGAGAACTCAAATCTCTTCCCAGGGGGAATTGATTGTTTGTGGTTTTACGGCTCAAAGACTACAATGGTCATGCTGCGCCGGGACCTACTGTTTTCCGAGGAATCCGAACCTCTTAAGGCCTAGAGTGAACCTCCGGACTACAGTGAGATCTTTGTAAGATTTCTGAGTAAGCGTACTTTGCACTACTGAGAGCCAAACCCAAGTTAACGGCGCACTAGGCGAACGCGTTACCACACTGCGCCACCGAGTTCCCCCCTCTGGGGAATCGAATCCTTAACTATGGTACACATTCAAAGTGGAACTTACGTTATAAGAATGTATGTACAAGTGGTGGAACTTATGTTAATGATACGATGGATGCAAGTTCTGCCACTGAGGGGCTTATGAAATAACCACATCACGTTAAACAATAAAGCAACATCATGCTCATATTATGTAAAATGTTATTTAAATTTTTTTTTCAATAAACAGCAAAGGTTTATAACCAGAAACATGATACCAGTGTAAAAGTAACTGAAAAAAGTATACACAGAACTGAGAGTTACAAGAGTCGTTTCACAACTGTTTAAGCAGAAAACGGGGTGCCAGCTTTGCATAATTTTATGTAATTGCAGAGAAAAGGCAAACACGTAAGTTACTTACTAAAATTAGTAGATATGGATAAAATAGATATACTGTTAAAGTTCTAAGAAAATCATTGCTATTTTAGAGAGCAAACACTCACCATTCCGCCCAAATTCTGATGGACAATGGGAACCATTGTTGTAATAAAAGCAGCAATCAGGGCTGTGCATGTATTCAAAGTAGGTGTCGAGCCAGCTAATTGGGCTGAGAGCAATGTACGTTCTAATGGAAGAGGAAAACAATAAAATGATAGTCACAGGATGTTTATATATACATATGCTTTTTTTACTGTGTAAGGACAGCAAGGGTTATGCTGCACCAGGACTTATAGTTTCCTGAGGAATTAGAACCTCTCAAGACCTGGGGAACCAATCCATGGACTACAACGAGAAGTCAGTAAGTCCCCACCCCAGGGAGTCGAATTTTGGACAACTGCACCACCAAAGGGCCTGCTTTTATATTTACCACTTTAAGACTAAGTTATGGGTCATCTAGGAACAGATTGACAACTCGGCGATGAGACCTTGAACTCTAACACAGTTACACATGAACCAATACCGTTTTATACGCACTAATACGGTTATACGCAACCTAAACTAAGTGGAAGTCGAATTGAGAAAACTCAAAAGCATATTGATAGATAGTCCGTGTTTGTATATTTTATGTTTCGAGGCTTTGTTACTAGTCACCTGGCATTAAGGATGAGCATCAGTGGTCGATATTTCCAAAACATTGGTGATTTGAGACCATCAATGCTTTTACCTTAACATCGATTTTTTAAAAAATAATGCAAGAGATTTGTAATCTTAGGTTTCGACAATTTAAAATCCCAGTTTTAGTGAAACCATCCAGAATCATGATAGCTTATACGCAGTCTACAGTTTAACTTACTACGGTATCGGGAATCGGTAAGCCTGTATATTAAGTAGCTTGTATATACAATTAGGTTGATGACCACTGGTCTTACATTGGGGAACTTATCTGCGAGTACTAAACAGTGTAGTGTATCAATGCCGTTTGAAATAAACAATAAGCTGTTGCACTTCATTTTTATGCAAAAGTCATATCCCTTCAATTGTGTCAATGGTATTGAACGTAAACCATAGTAGCCGTCGGTTTTGGTGGGGAAGAGTGGTTATCGGCGACTACCATAAAGCCAGAGAAGTCAGTCGTAAATAAAAATCTAAGTGCTGTCATTTTTAGTCGAGGTGGCCCCTGGCTACCACATATAGATTTGCTTGTAACTGCTATCAATGCTAATTTTCTTACCTTCCACAGATGATTCAATGTGGTCATTTTAAATTTTATATTATTTTGTAATAAATAATTTAATTTATTTTTTACAATGGTATACTAAAAGATATTCCTACAAATAACATCTCTATATCCTACATATTCACTACTTTGTTGTAATTTATTTTAGTTTAAAACTAGTGACAGAAATTATTTTTTCTGAAAAAAATTAATATTTTCATACTTATTTCATAATATTAGGCATAATTTACTTTATTAATCATTGAACATATTCATTGCCTTTAGTTGAAAACTTCTGTTTTAATTGAAACACTTTTTTTTGGTCATAAACATCGATGTTTAGAAACTGATATTTTACAAATATCTCTTCTTTTTAATAAGAAAAACATGGTTAAATGCTTTAAAATTAAAACATGAATGATTTTAGATTATAAATAAGCATATTTGAAACGTCAAATAAATGGAAGCAAAGTGATTCACTGTGCTGAATGTATCACAAATCTTGGTAAAAAACATAATGGATGCAGTTTTCAGAAGTATATATTGAATATAGCTTTAATACGTCTTTTTCGAAGGCTGTTAGCCATCTTCAAAGAAAGACTGAAGACCTTTAATTTACCTGAAAAATCTTTCTATGAAGACTGCTAAAGGCCTTCAAAAACACGTTTTAAAGCTGTATTAAAGAATATACTAAAAATGTATCCATTGTGTTTTTTACCAAGATTTGCGACATATCAAATAAATATTGATGGTTAGAGACTGATATTTTACAAACTTCAATGTTACTTCATCGATGTTCATCCGTGCCTGGGATAGAACGACTGGCTTAACACGAGAACTGAACCTTGTTTCATGCACAGACAACCACACTTAGTGAAAGTCGAATCAAACCCAACAGTGGCTAACTGAATGCTTGCTTTCTTGAAGAGTTTTTAGTATTATTCAGGGAACAAAGTTTAACTAGCTTTTCAACGTAATTAATTTAAAAAATATGTTAGAACAAATCGACACTAAGTGAAGTAGTGTTAAGCATGGTCTAAGTGCACTTTAGAAGTATGCAAGTACATTTCAAATAAACTTACTGTTCACTGCTATCGGCCATCCACTTTAAATGAACGATCATTGAATCTTGATCACAACCATGACTAGAACAGAGCAGGTTTTGAGACGATTTATCCGAGTAATTGAAGCCGCTCGTAATCACAAAGTAAACAGGCGGGCCAACCGACAAGTACTGACCCAAATACTGGAAGTATTTCAACATATACGAATCCTGAAGCGAAAAGACAAAAATCCTTAAATTTAACAAAAAGCTCTATTTCAGTATTAACACAGAGGATATATTCAGAGGACAGTTAAAGGGGAAAAATAGAGTGCAGATGTCAACATAAAAAGTTTAGGTTTACACTATTTATGTGAATCGCATATACATATACATGTACTGCACATGGCATAACAGAAATTGTAGGGACAATGGTTAATTTAAAGTAGAATTAATCCACCCACTTCTTTTTAAAGGAACTGCAAATAAAATTGCCAATGAAAAGTAAATTTGGAATTTTCAGAATGTATGTGTGGTTTTACGGCTCAAAGACTACAGTGGTCATGCTGCGCCGGGACCTACTGTTTTCCGAGGAATCCGAACCTCTTAAGGCCTAGGGAACCAAACCCCGGACTACAGTGAGCAGTGCGATCTTTATGAGATCTCTGAGTAAGCGTTCTTTGCACTGCTGGGAGTCGAACCCGAGTTAAAGGCACACTAGGCGAGCGTGTCGCCCCACTGCAGGGCCAATTTTCAGAATGTGTTTATACCAAAGACAATCCCCTAAGTAATTACGAAGGTTGTGGAGGAATTTATGGTCACAATAGGTCTCATACTCCATATTTTTAGATGCAAACGAACGAGAACCAATTTTGTCTCATAATAATAACTGGAGAAGATAATTGAATCTCCTCAGTTAAGAAAACGTTCTTCAGAATACAAACTAGAAAACGGCCACATACGGTCATAATTCAGCGATCAAAGATTCAACCCATTAGCAAAATCACTGAAGAGAGGTATTCAAAGGATCGTTAGTTCGAGTTCGGCTCAAGGATGTGGAAATCTTTTTCTTCTTTGATTACCACGGGTCAAACACGTTCTAGTGTAGAAACTATTTTATAAAAATTTAACCTTCACTAAAAGCGGTTTTACTGTCGAAAGACAGCATTGGTTTTAAACGTTGTTAAATAAATTGCTTTTGCATTTTATAGTGTAAGGGCAGTTTAAACTGTGTTTGCACCACACTGTACAAGCACTTAACAGCTTTATTAGGAATCTGACCTTCTGTTACCTTAGGAATAAAACCCCAGACTGAGAATCAGCAGGGAAAAATGGCAAGTACTATAGTATGAATTGGGATTCAAATTCTTATTTTTCACACAACACAGGGACAGCGAGTCATTTCTGCATTTCAGGAAGTGACGAAGAACATGTCAAATGGATCCATCCTGAGTATATATGTGTGGCATTTTTTTCTCTCAGGTTTCCCTGACCAATCAAGCGAACCACTTCCAACTGAACTTCAGTTGTGGGGGGAAAATGGCTTCACGTTCGTGTAAAATCTAGTTTTTCGAAACGGAAGTTAAGGTTTTTCCTGACTTTTCCAATTTTGACTGAAAGATCTCATTTTCCCCAACCTTTAGGGACCATTTCAAATTCCCTAACAATTTCAGGTGCACGAAAACCTTGTTATCCCTCTACTTTAAACAGAAGGCTTTAGCATAAACCATATTAAAGTGATGTGTCAAACGGTAATTGCATATTTGAATTATTCCTCCACAGCCTCCTGTACTTCTTAAGTAATTACAACCCCTCTTTGATCAGTACCATCTGAATTGAACTCTGATCAATGTATCATTCCTATGCTTGGGCGGAACTGTTTGAAAGTGTCGATCGATGTTATCAAAATGGCACAGAAAATTTTGATCTTCATTTCATACGTTCATTTTCCTTCTGTATGTTTTATAATGAAAAATTGATATTAACCGCAAGCAATATGAAATAGAATTTATTAAATTTTGGGAGTTAAGTAGAAGGCTTCGACATCAAATAAAAATTTAAGTAGGCCAATATGGATTCTGCAAAAGTAATCAAATTTGCGGAAGTGGGAAAATCCTCAGAATTATACAGTTAGACCTTGGTTCATTACCCCGGATTTGTCGGTTTTGTGCATTCACCATTTAAATCCTATGGTCTTCACAAAACCCCTATTTAAACAATGTGAAAAGCATCCTCGTGCATTATTTCCAGTGTTCCCACATTCATCACTGAAAACATTTACCTTTATAAAAGGTCATGGCCTATTTAAAAAAAAAAAAAAACCAACTTTCATACACAAAATAAAAAATGCATTTCCCTCCCCCTCTGTAAATTCTATATACTGCAATACTTTGACAGATGGCGACTTGTAAGTTTTTCGTTCTTTTTACCAAGAATGTATCAGTGTTGAAACAATTGTACATGACATGTTAGCATATGTAATTGCATCTGTGCCAATTTTAATTTAAACATATCATTGCACACAGCATCGCTCGTTCATTCACTTATAACAAAATAAGTAGTAATAATTCCTTTAAATGTGCTTCCTTTACATAAAAACAAAAGTACATGTTCTACTTATACATAAACATTATTATTATTAGCTTTGTAAGCACATATGTATGTACAAGTTATTTATTTCTCACATGTCCTGTATGCATCTTTACACTAACAACTGTACTACCTCCCTTACCCTCGTTTTACAATAACCTGCTTTAATTATTTTTCAACATAAAAAATAAAGAAAATGATAAATGGAGGTTTCACTGCATATGTATTTTTTAAACCACAGCATCTATGCTAAGCAGTTGACTTTTTACGACGCAAGGACACATATCAAAACGAAGTGTAGCACTGAACGGAGTAATACATGTTTTGTTATTATCACAATACATAAAATATATATAACTAAAATAGTATGTACATAATATATAAATCAGTAGTTACCTCAGGCATGGCTAATTCTTGATTCAAGCCAATTTCAATTTTGTCGAGGACGGCAATGGAGGAACACAGCCACCCAAGGAACGCTATGACCTGAGAAATTACAAAGTATATTTAATAAAATGATGTAGCTAGCATAAAGTGAAGCACAAGAGAAAAAAAATGCCCACTAAAATAAAGGTTGAGCTGTCAACACAACATAAGTCTCTTGACACAAAGGGGAGAGGTAAGGTCACACTGTGCTGGAAATGTTTGTGACTTAGGGCAGGGTTTTTTAAACTCTAGCCCCCGGTTTCCTCTACCTCTGGTGAATTGCCGACGGTTCTCAAACAAAAACAGGGTATAAACATTCATATACAATATAAACTGTTAGTCAGAACTGCAACATATTCAAGCGAAACCCGCAAAGCACAGTTTAAAAGCCTTTGATTTTAGAAAGTGATCCCTGGAATATAGATTTGTAGAAAAAATACCAAATGTTTTGTACCAAAAGCATAGATGCCAACTTCTTTAAGTGAAAAATCTGTAGTATATCGCCACACATGTGGCATCGATGGAAGACAATTTTCTCTTGCTTGTTTGCTGTTCATGTTTATGATTATTTAAATATGCACAAAAGGTTAAATGATTATGCACTAAGAAAAACAGATATTTAAAAAATAATTAAAAAAAAAAAAAAATTAAAAACTACTGGGGATTTTAGATGAAATCTCTAAAAATCTGAAGCAATTACTTTCCGATTGAACAAAAATCAGATGGATTGGCACCTATGCAAAAGGGTGCAAACTGAAATGATTCAGAAATACAAAGTCTTCCATCTTTTAGTCTGCGATTTACGGATTGATTTGAACCAGACTGTTTAAAATTGCTGCTTGTATAATAATTCTATTTTGTATTTTCACACAGCTGTTACGCAACCAATACATACATACGTACACACACACATAGATATAATATGTGAACTTTACCACAAGAACTCTGGAGAAATTATTCAACAGCAATGGAGCATAAACGTTCTTGAAAAATTTGTATAGCAGCCCTTTAGCATTACAACGATCTTGTTTTTTCGAAGTGATGCAGCAAAACAGGTCTAATCTACGATCCTGAAAAGTGGAAGGATCAAGATATATTGAAATGAACTTTCATTCTGACAGAAGAGCGTCGAATTATATTTCATACGAGTTACTTTAATATCAAAAACAAGTATTCAAGTACAATAGTTTGTATTTTGTATGAAACAAACGAAACTTGTCACATACGTACCTCTTGCCTTTTCACATCGAGTGTAAACAAGCTTAAAAAGCAAGTCATCTGCAGGAAAAAATTTATGAGCAATGCAACACCTGCATACAATGCAAAAAGTTTTACCGCTGGCATGTCTGTCAAAGCACCTAAAATAACATAAATAAAAAAGAAGTGGAACAACTGCTTATATTTCAAGATATAATAAATCCACATGATCATGAATCTAACGTATCAAGTCATATAGTATAAGTATATAGTATAAGTATATAGTCATATAGTATATGTCAGCTACTGACAGAAACTCGATTGCAGATTTCCGTTTTCTAGGGCACAATCCATCTTCGCATCTTGACTAATTTTTCACAAAGCATTTCTCATTTTCTCCATAGTCAGCATGTCAGTCAATGGCCAATCATTAAATACTTATTTACTATTTGGAACCATTTTATTTGTGTCACTAGATGGCAAAACAAGTCCGTAAAATTTATTCACTTTAACAAGACGCTTCTTTCTGAGGCCCGCATCAGACCATAAATCACACAAGCGTGATTAAGAATGAAGTTTCATTCTTAAGGGGCGCAGTATAGCCCAGATGCTCTTGCGCCATAAAAAAGCCAAACAATCAATCAATCATTCTTAAGACAGCTTCCTTTGGGGATAACACTGTTAACAATCTAACAGAATAATTCTGGTTTATAAATGCCTCTGTTTATAAATAAACAATTTGCTGCAGTTAATAGATATGAAAAGGAACACAAGTGGAGGGCCACTGAAATAAACTTGGTGCAAGAACTTTGATAAAATGTAATAATACACAATTAAACTATAAATACAGGGTGTTCATAATTGAAATATACAACTTCAAATTTCGTTTCAATTGAAACTACAATAGCTAAAAACTTAATTTTTTTTTTTTAACTATGGGACAAGGAAATTTTTTCCTCCATATAGTTAGAATGCATACATGTGACAAATATTGTAATGCGCGTAGGCGCCAACTTCTAGAAGTGAAAAATCTCTAGTCAATCACGCACGCGTGGGCAGGCCACCATTTTTTAATTAAACAAAATCATACATAATTTATGAAAAACAGGCACAATGAGGAAATTAAGTATTTATTAAATTAATAATAATAGAGGATTAAACTGTATTAAACGCAATATTAATTCTTAGAATTTACAAATGCTGTAGTGCAAGATTTTGCATTTGAGAAATTTTTTGTCAAATACATTCTCGTAACATTTCACATGTCTGCATTTAACTATTAGTAAATTTTCTAATGTGTCATCAGACATGGTTGACCTGAAGTCAGTTCTAATTTTCTTCACTTGACTGAAGACTCTCTCGCATGCTGCATTACTGTGAGGGATCGTAAGTATTGACAGCATAACCTGAGAAAGTCGTTTAAATTTTAATTCACAAGTATCATTTTTTATTTTACCTATGGCTGCCCATTGTGCATCAATGCTACCTTCATTACTCACAGTTTGTGGAACTTTGAAAGCCTGGAACTCACTGAATTCTGTTTGTAAAGCATCAACAGCTTTATCTTCTGTATTATTGAACAAAAGAACAGGAAATTTTTCTGTAAAATATTTTAAGCTGGAAAATGATGCATTTTCAAAATTCGATATTTGTGTAACCTCTGCATGATGTAACACTTCTAACTCAAAAGGAAATTTATTGTGCATGTAGTCACATGCTGCTATGAAATAGCTTCTGACGTTTTCATAAAATTCATTTTTATCATGGATGTTAAAATCTTGGATTACTTTCAGTGTTCCATTTCCAATTAAGATATCAACATCATCTTTTTGATTACTCCTCTCATGATAGTGGACTTTCAAAATATCACTACATAATTTTGTGATGCTTGGTTTTACAAATTTCACTAGCATTTCTCTGTACAATTTTAAGAGAACAGATTTTAGCATATGAATATACGGTTCCGCAGACTGAAGTTGAGCATTTGCTTTTTAAAATATAGGCACAGTATAAGATAAACAGAAAGCCTTATTGATATCTTCCGACAGAAAATAAAACAACCTTTCTTCACGAGACATGGAGTTTTCAGTTTTTTGTTTCTTAGAAATATCCACATAATTTTGAGCTTTCCTTTTTAATTTCTGTGATGCTTTTTTGCTGTTACGTTCTTTCACTTTATCTGCATTTTCAACCGAAACTTTGATAGAGGGAATAGTAAAGAAAGAAAGTGGGGTGATTTGATTCCTTTTCATGGCCTCTTCCTTAAAAAAACTGATCAAAGGTTGCCACTGCTGGATTATACGCTCTAAGCACTTTCCAACAGACAACCAACGAGTGCTAACGTGTTTTAGTACCTTTTTTATATCAGTCTCATGAAATTCTTGAAGAATTTTCAACCTATCTTTTCTTTTCGAACTCTTTTGTAAGTAATAGTAAATGTCTACCAAAATTTCATCGATTTTAAATGGCAAACATGCAGCACTCTTTTCAGCTGCTAAGTTAATAAGGTGGCAGGAACAGCCCATAATTTCAATATTTTGGTGATGATTCTTTAACACCGCTGCTACACCTGCTTTTTTTCCTATCATAACAGGTGCATTATCACAGCTAAAGGCAACACAATTAGAAATCGCAAGGTTTTTAGATTGTAAAGCACTTACCAGAAGATTTCCAATATTTAACCCAGTAGCATCTTCTTTCAAAGATGGCATAGATAAAAGACAATTCACAATTTTTTCACATAAAGTATCGAAGAAAGTTTCCACTATTGGATACAGCTTTGAATCAACATCGTTGCTTCCATCAGTTGCAATTGAAAATGGATAGCACCTTAAATTTTCAACAAGTGATGAGGATTCCTTTGCGGACATTTCTTTCATAATTGCAGAAGTTTTGGTCTTTGCAGATCCATATTGTTTTGCAATACTGCTGTCAGGAAACGTTTTCCGAAAGAGCATCCACGCATGATCGCTGCAATTCATTGGCAAATTATGTTCGATCAAAAACGATGTAAATAAACATTCAGCGTTAATCATGGAGGTATCGTTAAATGCAAAAAATGAAGGCTTGATACTATGATTAGACTCTACAGCCTTGAACGTCTCCTTATGTTTAACAGTCTCAGAATGCAAAGTAATATCGCGTTTACCACCGTGAGTAATGCTTATGTCTTTACCGCAACACGTGCAGAAAGCATATTTTGGCCCCAGTCTTGATTTTTGAATAAAATTAAACATCTTCATATATTTGGCTTTAAACGTTTGGTAGTACCTTTTATTAACGGTCGACATCGTTAACGTTGTTTTCAAAAACACCTAAAAACAAAACTTTCTTTCCAGAGCAAAGAAATACCAGATATGTCTAACACATGGCTTCCCTACACAAAGTCACATGCTTGACCAAAACCTTAACGGTGTAGCGCATTCTTTCTTGCCTTCCCCAACAACTACAAATACAGATGCATGATTTCGTTGTGCAGGGGCATCACTCTACGTCATAGCTGGAGCTAAAATTTCACTTCA
>QLNU02014802.1:98761014-98777793 GCA_006491805.2 Dysdera silvatica
GACACTGATTTCAAAGGAATATAAAAAATTATAGGAAACAAAACGAAATTTTTGTAATTCCCGGAATTTCCAAGTCGAAAATCCTGGAACACAATCAACCCTGGTGGTTGTATTTTTATGATGCAAGGACAACAATGGTCATTCTGCACCACATCATCATAGAAAACACTGCCCAGGTGTTTGACAGTGAAAGAAAGGGGGTTGTGTTGCACCAGGACAGTCTTCCAGAGGCTCCTAACTTCCACTGCTTAGTAAATCAAACTCTGGAATATGGATTGGTAGGGAGGGAAAAAAAGTGCCAGATATCGGTGGAATTTAAAGCTGGATTTTTCTTGTGGTGAACCAACACGTTATAGTCTGTTCGCGGAAAGTTGTCCACCAGTCCAGATAACTCATGGTTTCGAAGTATATAAGGGTTGTTCATTAAGGTATCAAGTGTCCCCCTCTACAGCAATGGAACAACCCTGCTACCTCAGCTCCCTTGAATTCTATAGGGAGGGGTGGACAACTTTCCGCGAACGGACCATATCTGCACAATATTGCATATTTGTAAATGTTGTTTAAAATGCATATAACAAAGGGTGATTGATTGAATTTATGGCACAAGGACAACTGTCTTTCTGCACCAAATACAAATATTAAAAGCCTAGGGTTAACCAATAAATAATATATAACTTTGACTGTGCTTCATTCATACTGCAGGATTGAGGCATTCGCTAATGGTGCTGGAAGATAGAATATAAGAGCAGCATTTTTCCCTGTAAAATTTAAGCTTACTGTATGCACAGAGGAACCAAAAATGAAATTTTTGTACAGGACACAGAAATACCTTGGCTTTTCCATACATAAATAAAAACTGAAGAACGTATTCATGTATTTCAAGCATCTATATTTTCGTAGTAAATTGTTTGCAAATCAATTATTTCCAAGTACAGAAATACAATGCCATCAATAAAACACTGAGAAAAAAAGTAACATTCCCCATCCAAATATATGTACACATCAATCAAAATCAAATATATGTATAAATCAACCCCATTCAAATATGAACGGGGAAAAAAAGCTATTATTTAGCAAAAATTCTAATCGGAATTTACCTCTCCTTTAAAAGCAATAGTAATGTTGTCCGATTTATAGTTCTTCAGAAAATTTATAAACCTATAAAAGTGAAAAAATAGGTACAGATTTTTATGTCCACAATAATACTATGTTTGGGTTGAATATGGAAAATAACGATATTCGTAACTTTTAGATTGCATTATTCACAAATGATTCCAATGAACATACAATTTAATTTCTAATTAAAAGCACCAACAACCATGTTTAATGGTTCAAGAAAGCTCATGCTGCATTGTGGCCTACACTTTCCCCCAGGCACCTGAACCTCTTGTGATTGATGTGACACACTGTACAAAAATAGTAGATAAATAAAACACAATACTGTCGAAGTTAGAAATTACACAATTTAATGTCGTGACAGCTGTTTCAGTAGCTTCTTGCTACTTTCTTCAAACCAAATACACATACAAACCAAACAAACTCTTGATTGGTAATGATGGTCACGGTTTTCATTATACGAGTTACAAGTAATGCTTCGGAGAAAAATAACCGTTTTTCACTGGGATAGGAGAAACGTCTCTGGATATAACGCCGATCCACGAGACGTCGGTAATGTTCAGAAAAACAGTCAAAATGAAACTGACGAGGATTTTAAATGCGGTTGATGGAGGAACAGATTTTGTATCATTCCGGCAAGTGAACGCGTTCACTTTCCATCGGACATTAATTTCTTTGAAGCCTTCCACATATTTCAAATGGGCAATGGAGCTATCAACGATCCGAGTGAAAGCATATTTTTACGGTATGCTACAAAAAACTGTTTCCCCATAATTTAAAATCCTCATCAATTTAATTTTGGCTGCTTTTTTGAACATTTCTGGATCGGCGTTGTATCCAGAGATGTTTCTACGATCCTAATAAAAACCGGTTATTTTTCTCCGAAGCATAACTTGTAACTCGTATAGTGGCAACCTTGACAAGCATTACCAATCAACAGTTTTTTTGGTTTGTATATTTTGTTTGAAAAAAGTATCAAGAAGCTACTGAAACAGCTGTCACGACATTAAATTTTGTAATTTCTAACTGAGACAGTATTGTTTTATTTATCTACTATCTGAACCTCTGTTACTTGGATTATTTGTTTGTGGTTTTATGGCTGGAGGACTACAACGGTCATGCTGGGCTAGGACCTACTGTTTTCCGAGGAATCCAAACGTCTTAAGGCCTAGGGAAGCTGATCCCAAAAAGATAAACTTTTTGGGCTCAGCACTAATATTTCCTTCGGCAAAGTTATGCTGATGACGTTTTTTGCCTTGTCGCACCCACTGCTGATCGTAACATTATTCTTTAACTCCTAAACTCTATTGACTAACATATTCAGTTTACATTTGAAGTGGAAATTAATGATGGACTCTCCCTCCTTCCCGGACGTGCTGGTTCAGAGAGTTGGTCGTTCATTCCATACCTCAGTGTTTCATAAACCCTTTTCTGTGTGCCTTCCCCCACATTCTATTGGCCAAAATATGTCTTCCTTTGTGTTTCTTATCAAACAGGCTATTAGACTTTGTAGTACTGAAGAGTTTCTTCAATCTGAGCTCTCCGTCCTTCGCGACGTAGCTGAGCAACAGGGTTTTCCCCCGTTCTGTTGAACACTTATACATCAAACTCTGTCACAATAATATTGTTTCAACTTTGATCCCCCTTCACATCAACGACTACAAAAAAGCAATCTGCCTTCCGTATTTTCTCGGCGCATCGCCAATTATTGCTACGATTTTACGGAAATTTAATTTCTCTGTTTTCAAACCATTTAAGAAAATTCGCTTCTCTCAACTAAAAGACAGAACAACCCCCCCCCATTAAACAGTGGGGTGTCTATTCTATTCCTTGTGAATGTAATAAAACTTATATTGGCCAGACTCATAGATCCCTTGAAACACGTGTCAAGGAACACTAAGCGTTGGTGCATAAAAATCCTGGTTCCACTGATACAAATTTGTCTGTTGTTAATCACACTTATTTACATGATCATAGTTTTTTGTTCAGTGAAGCCAAAATCACCTCTCAACCTCAATGCTCTTTTGATCTTAACCTTTTTGAATCATTGTGTATTTACATTAATAGGCAGTCTGTTGTAAATGACTTCGAAGCACCACCTATACTTCGTTCGATATGGAGACCTCTGTTTTTGAATAACAGTAACCTGTACCATAGTAATTTTTCCATTTAACACATGGAAACTTCTCATAAGTTGTTTGCAATCATCCTGAAGGAGGATCCATTATCCTCCAAAAACGTTTTGATTTTTAAATAAATTCTAACTACATTTTATAAAACGTTGTCACTCAAATTGTTTTACTTGCTTACTGCTTCTTGTTTTCCTGGGTGATCGTTCGTAAATTTTATGGCATAAGGATAGAAAGGATCATGCTGCTTTGTGACCTAGTTTTTATGACCATAGTTTATATGACCTACAATTTTCTGAAGAATCTGAACTTTCGATGGTCTAGGGAACCAACTCCCAGACTACAGTGAGCAGTTAGCTGGTAAGTGCTCTTTTTTTTTTTTTTTTTGGGCACTATTGGGAGTCGAATGTAAGATAACGTTGTGTTAGGCAAATGCGTTACCACTGTAGGAATTTCCCACATCGTACATGTTTTTAATAGTTCTCAGAAAATGTAAAATACCAGGATGATATTGTAATGCAATATTAAAATCTTGTATAGGGATAATTCACAGAGTTCCACTTCTGAAAAATGCATTATTCATGACAAAATGGGTACTGGATGCTCTTCAGTTATTCCTAGTTTAACAGTATATTATAATTTTTATGCTTTTAAACGTATTTATTTTATTGGTTTTTAAACAAAAAAATGGGTACTATTTATTTTGTATTTCTCGATAGCAATCCTTGTCGAGTTGTACGTGCTCTTTTAAACATTGTTAGTTCGGTGAGCATTGTCTTCACGCTGGCTAGGACTTGTCAAAGCCGACACATTATTTCTACCTTTTCTCCGGTCTCCTTTCAAATCACCTGTTCGCATGTCTGAATTTTGTATGAATGTGCTTTTCTGATATTCAGATAAATAAATAATAATATGAAAATACATACACAGTTTCCCAGGCCATAGCATCATCGTTTAACTTTTGGTCATAATGATTAGAAACTGGAATGGTTATGATAATGGCTGTTGCGGTGTGATACTCTGAATTATTAAATCCGCCAAGAGCAACCTCACTTGATTCCAAGGGTCCTCCATATGGTGTAAAGCATTTTAATTCACCCTTTGTGCTAGAAAGACACAAAAGAACTCATTAAAATATAGAATACATGGGAAATATGAAAAACAAATTACAAAAAGGAAAAAAAAATATAAAACATGGTTCTGACAGTATTACAGCTTTTTATTCAATAAGGGGGGGGAGGGGATCAAAACCAACAGTAAATGTATTAAAAGAGTAACTTTTGGGCATATACAGAGTCATGTATGTATATATATATACACACCACAGTCATTCTTCGGTATTCGCGGGGATTAAGTTCCATGAATGACAAAACTGAACAGCAAAACCAAAACTATTATATGTGAAAAAAAGAGAGCTACGTTCATAGTAACGGTTTTGTACATTGAATACTATACATTGCTAAAATATTTTTATGAAAAAGTAAGTATATTTTGCTTACTTTTTGTATACTATTTGCACAAACAAAAGTTTAAAAACTACATATAGTAGTAAACATCAGAAATGTTCACATATATGTATACCCTATCCTTATTTGCTTATTTTTAACAAGTTAAGACAGTAGGTTTTGACTTAAACTTTTAATTTTGCTAAAAAAACATTTTTTGAGAATTTGAGAAAAAAAAAAATCAAAACCTGCAACAGCAAGGGACGGACATAATATGGAATTTTATTTTGATTATTTTAAATTTAGACAAACAATTCAGTAGCCAATAAAAATATTTATCCCACCCTCATGCTTCATGTTCAGTATTCCTGAAACAAGTCCCAGTAACCTGTGATAAGGGTAAAGCTAATTCTTTTTTCCCTCAAATCTCCCTCTTCAAAAAATATTCATTATTAGCAGTAAAAAAAAACTTACAATCCAAGGTGGTTCTTGTCCACATCACCTCAGATTATGAAGAATACCATGTTTTATTTTTAACATACATAAAGGTTATCGACTCTTAAAGAAGAAAAGTACATGAAAAACATTTACCCAGCACATTTTTTGAAATGGCTCAAATACTCGAAAGATGACTCTTCAAAAAGTGTTGGTTTGTTATGGTAAAACCCGAAAATGCTCTGAATGGAACAATTTTTATTAACAGGTGCTAGAGGCGCTAAACAAATATCTTTCAAGCCAACAGTTTTATTTCCATTTTCAGCGGTTATATTCTCAACGGCTAACTGTAGCTGAAATACCTAATGGAGCAAAAGTGACATCAGTACTATGTTGCAACTGAATTCAAAACACTTTAAATTTAAGAAATAAACTCAGAATATTAAACAGGAAATATGAAACTAAATCATAATTACTGTATATTTAAAAAATCTTTTTATCATTCCACGATCAAATACTGTTCTTTTCCACCCCAGTCATACAGCTACATGTTCGAAACAGATGATTTCCAAAGTTTCATTCTTTAGCTACGTTTACTTTCGCATCAATTTTTTATCTCGGTCCACTCAGTCCCAGGTGATGCAGTTTGAATATCGAACATGAATTCATTAATTTTCAGCCACATACAACAAGAGAGATGAAAATTCAGGATAAATCATCTGTTTCAATGGGTGGTTATAACCAGGGCTTAACGAATCCAGTCATCATTAGTGACTGAATTTTTACACACAGGTAGTAAGAAATCTTCCCTTCTTACTAAGGTTCGTAGACTTCCTTATTGAGATGACAAATTGGGTAGGGGAAGGGGAGGAACTGAGGAACTGCGGCCACCGGAGGGCACTGTAATCCCAGATAGGAAGCTGAAACAGTGCAACCAACCACCAAGGCAGGTTAGGTGGGAAACGACAGTTTTTTTGTTTTTTTTTATTGAGACAGACAAGGAATATGAATGTGTCCGACAAGTATGGTTCGCTGCAATTTATCAAGCCATGATTATAACATAAGCCAGCACACTCATGACTATGACAGGTATTTATATGGGATTGAATTTCTTCAAGTATTTATGTTCTGTGCCTCCCACTGCAGCTCCTTTTACTCGTTCTTATAAATCACAATATTACAGCTCTTCTTAGGGACAACACAAAATTGCTTTTTAATAATCAATTTATAATATTAACCCAATTCATAATGTCTTGGCTTGTAACAATGGATCAAGAGTTCTACAGGTGCTTGAAAAAATTTAATCTTAATCCCCCCCCCCCATATCATGAACCTTTGCCATTAAAAAACAAATATATATTACAAGTATGTTTCAACAACTACGAAGATGCCACTTTCCTTTGGGGGGGGGCAGTTTTTTTTAGTCTAAAGACCATTAGTTAAAGGGGAGGGGGGTGTAGGATGAATACTTTAAAGGGACTTCTAAACTACAACTTATTTATGCATGGCCAAGCTTACTGGCATTCGAACCCAGTCTAGTAAATCCGAAGGCAGTGAGCCTAATCACTGGAGGGGTGGGTGGAGTCAAAATAGCAAAAGGATGCAAAAAGCGATAAAGTCAAGATTTTGCATAGCAAACTGGAATATGAAATGGTTACAGCAGGAAAAAAAAAAATCTTGGAAAATAAAAATTGAAATTATGAACAAAAAGTAGAGCGAAAATTATAAACAAAATGTCACAAGACCGGATCATATGATTTGAAAAAACCAGAGACAAGTCCACAATAAATAAGTGGTGCCCTCTATTGAGTGGCTCTCAGACAAGAACACTATCCACTGGGCAAACCCAGCCGTCCGATGGTTTTATTTGGCCTAATTTTCAGTACATGATATGGCAACACTACTGCTTTGCTTACATCGGAATTTTTATTGATGTTTTTGGAGGATTCAACGTTTCTTTTTTATTCTTCGTAAAATAAGAACAAATCCTGTATTTACCGTAATGTCACATGCTGATGGTATACGTTTAATTATATTTAAAAAATGGCAAATGGAATTTGATCCACGAAACGTGTGGTTAAAATGCGTTACGAATGATAACATTGTAACGTCGGTATATTGCGATCTATGCAGAAAACAAGTAATTAAGCTGCATTGTTTGAGAAATTTCAACGCTTCACTCATAGAGTGTTAGTAGTTCTATAAAGAAAGATAAAATATTAAATTTAAAAATAAAAAATATTAAATTTAACACACAAAAGTGTTATTGCACTGATTAATGTGAAAAAGGCATGAAAGCAAATGCATTTCCTTCTCTCCATCCTCCTGTCTTTGTACCCTGGCCTTTCAATTGCAATATATAGGAACGTTTGGATGAGAGTTTTGCTTTTTTCTCTTATATTTCAAATTAATATGTCTTCAAATTGTAAACAATTTGAAACAAAAACAATTGCATGTTTGAAACACACGAAATCAGATATGAACAGACATGCCGTCAATATCAAAAATAAACCCACATCAGTACAAGAATTTTTTCAAAGTACTCCATTTGGGAAGTCAATGACTTCAGTTGGCGAAGATGTGAAACATAGCATTAATAAATTAGTTGACATATCGTATGTTTTGGCTCGAGAAGAAATCGCTTTCAAGAAATTTCCAAAGTTTGCGGAACTGGAAAAAAGACATGGATCTTCTTGCGGTAATGTGCGAAGAATTTAACGAGTGCATTGCGAAAGTTAAAGAAAATGATTTGAAAAACGAACTGAAGAAAGGAAATTATTTCAGTATATATTGTGATGGGTGCACTGATGTAAGTAATATAGAACAAGAAATCATCTTTCTAGCATACATGAATAGCAACAGGAATGAAATAGAATGTAAATTTTTGAAAATAACTGAACTGAGGAGGAATGCTGCAGAAGCTGTACTTTCGGCAATTAAAAATGTTTTAGATTCCTTCGGTATTTCCGAATTTAAATATAAGCTTGTTGGATTTCTTGCTGATGGGGCTGCAGTTAACGTGGGACTTAGAAAAGGAGTTGCTGCTGAACTGCAAAAAAATGTGTCCTTGGCTGATTACGGTTCACTTCCTCAATCATCGATCTGGCTCTTAAAGATTATGCACACTCCACCTATTTGGAGGAGGTGATTTTACTTTTGAACGATCTCCATAACTTTTACACTAAGAGTTCAAGTAGATTGCACCAATTTCGAGAATTGGCTTCAATTTTAAGTGAACATACTGCTTCAACACCAACTTCAAGAGTGCAAGGCGTATAGTGGGTGGCTCATACATCACATTTCGTTGAACTTCTGACAAAAAATTATGGAGTCATCACACAACAAACGGAAACTTTGGTATCGGAGAAAGCTTCCACGACTGCCAAATTAGTTTGTATTATCAAAAAATTAAAATCTGCAAAATTCGTTGATTGGATGTTGTTTTCAAAAGTGTATTAAATTGTTTTGCGAAGCTATCTGTTGCTCTACAGTTAGATGACGTCGACATGGCTTATGCACTCCATTGTGTAAATAGGCTGCTTGAAATGTTTGAAGATATGAAAGAAGGAAAGTTCGAGAATCCTCTTGCAGAGTTACTGCATTATGATGTTGACTGTCCCGATTTAGATGAAGATCCCCATCTTATACAGGTATTGTGTTGACAAATCCCTCGTATATCGCAGCTTTCAAAAATACATATAATGCAATTTTAAGTGAGCTACATGATATGGTCTATAATACATTTCCTGATTTATATAAATCTACACTTATCAATTCTGTGCTGAAAATTATTCAAGATAGAGTATGGCCTACCGATTTAAATCCTCGGAATTCATATGGAGTAGAAGAATTACAATATTTATGCAAGCATTACAAAGATTTATGAGATCACCCAGTATTAACAAATATGTCTTGGCAGACTTTTTAGACTTCGAAACCTTTTGGCTTTCAAACATAACTCATTTGAGTGGAAATGTTTTTCTAAAAATTATGGTAATGTATATCCAAATCTTCAGCACATCATTAACATTTTCAGGTTATTTCCTATTTCCAATGCGTAGGTGGAAAGAGCATTTTCTACGACGAAAAGGGTTAAATCTGATTTCAGAAACAGATTGAGGACTATTTGGCTTAATCATTTGCTTTGAATATTGTTAGAAGGAGAAGCTTCAACCCACAAAGTGCAGCAGAGTTGTTCTTCTAAAAAAAAAAAAAAAAAAAAAAGTCGCCGTCCTAAAATCAAACCAATTGACCATCAGCCATTCAAAAAGCTAAAAATTTCAAATTCCTCAAAAACTCAGTTTACTAATCCACATCATTACCTTCTGATTCAGATTAAGAGACAATTTTTTATTTGTTTATTTCTATTCCACTTTTACACATACAGCTACCTTGCACTTTTTTCTTCATTGGTAAATATGTTTTTGTTCGCAAGTACAACATTGAACTGTGTAACTGTATAAAAAATAAAATTGCTATACATTTATACAGAATTGCTACACAATTTGTGGAGCAATTAGCTATACAAATAAAGAAAAGCAAAAAAACACTGATATACATATCGAACTGATAAAACACATAGTTAATATTAAAAATAAGCTAAACACTATACAAGTGTTTCAACACAAACCTCCTGCATAATGTGTCTACGGAAAATTGGACCCCAGATATACGTCACACTCTTATTATTCTCCGTAATTTCTTGCGTAAAATAACTCATATCTTTTGGTGTGATTATCATCTGTTCAACTCTATAGAAGGGCCTACAAAATTAAAAAAAAAAAAAAATTCAGCATAGAATTTTTACGCCAAACTGAATACAAAGAATACTGCATATTACGATTATTTATAATATTAATACACAATACATACAGTAATGTCTCTTAATAACGTCATTATAATTCACAATTAGTTCTATTTAATGATGCACTCCCAGCAAAAGCTTCATAGAAATAATGTAATTAATCACTCTCAATCACATCATCCTAATTAACGACTATCTCGCGGGTTCTTACTTAGCACATTCTGATTAACACCCCTTTTTGCTTAACAGCATTTTTCCTTGGTATCCTGAGTCATTAATTGAGGGATTACTGTACACTGATTGTATATTAATAACACAGTATATATAAATACTGCCAAACCTGTGTCTAAAAAGACGTTTTCTCCCGTTAAAAAAAAAAGTTTCCCTTTCCTGAAGTTAGGTCATCCAACATTCCTATTCCTGATGATAGTGATGTATGTTTGTGGTTTTACGGCTCAAGGACTACAGTGGTCATGCTGTGCCGGGACCTACTGTTTTTCGAGGAATCTGAAGGACCTACAGTTTTCCGAGGAATCCGAACTTCTTGAGGCTTAGGGAACCAAACCACGGAAAACGGTGAGCAGTACGATCTGTGAGATCTCTAAGTTGATGATACTGATACTAAGATACAAGTCACAAACAATCCTAAAATTGTGTAAAGAAAGCACAATGAGGACTGCCATCGACCTGCAACTAACTTATATAATGGCACTGCAGTGCGGTGCAAGTAAGCACAATTCCGATTTATAATTTATGTACATAATATGCGTTTTTGTCAGGTCGTTCTTCATCTCATAAGAAGGAATTCCAGTTTTAACATAAAACTGGTCATAACGAGCATGTAGAAACGATTGCCTGTTATATGTTTGACTGTATATATATATATATATACACAAAAATACAGCTAATTTGAATAAATCAGACTCCAAATTAATCTTGATTGAGGTTTTCATGTTTTTGTACATTTCATGTCTCATTCGCCTCCACAGCACCAACTCTACGTTCTCTATGACAGCGGTCGCCAACCAGTGGTCCACAAAAAATTTTGGTAGTCTGCAGAAAAATCTGAATTTTTTAAAAATCAGAAATTTTTAACGTTCTGTTAATAATGGAACAAAGTAATATTCTAAGAAATTCTCATATTCTGAATGACAATTTTTGCCTTCATATTGCACTAAATTCACGAAATGTGGTCAGTGTAATTTAAAATTATGAATTTAATGGCCCGTGAGGCCCGAAAGGTTGGCGACCGCTGCTCTATGACACAAAAATAGCCAAGGTCATACTGTGCAATGCTTTACGGTCTTCTGAGGGATAAGAAGCTGTTGCCTAAGAATGAAGTCCTTGATGTCTAAGAATATCCATGGAATATGGTAGAAAAAATGGAAAGCACATTCGGTTCTAGCAGGATTGAAACCCAGCTTTTCAACATGGTAGCACAATTAACTAACATTCAAATAAAGCTGTCTTTATCGTTGTTTACTTACAGCAACTTCATTTCACATTGCTCGTTGTGATTCTGCATGTTAAATGCATAAATTGTTTCAATTCACAGATATGTTGAGTCAAAAAATTTTCAGATATGTTGTGTAAATGGTACATGGACAGTTTAGATCATGCTGAGCCAAGGCCCTCAATTTTCAGTCCAAACCTCCTATTCCTACTTAAAGAATCAAACCTTCAATTGATTGTTCTTCATTTTGCAGGGCAAGGACAACAAAGGTCATGTTGTATTGGGACCTACACTTTTCCCAGAAGAATCCAAACCTCCAAGGTCTAGGAAACCAACATCCCAACCACAGTGGGCAGTTTATCAATATGTGTTCAACTTTTGACACTGATGAGAGTCAAGTTCAGGTTAATGATGTGGTGGACGACCGCATTACAGCTGCAGGGTGTTTTTGAATTAAGAGGATCTATTTAAAAAAAAAAAAAAAAGTGCCAAATACCTGCTGGAATCAAATAATAAATTAGGTTTTGACGAGTCTTGACAAAGAGTGTAGCCTAACTTGGCCAGAATGTTTGAAAACCAGTTCAGATCAGTTTGAGAACAGGCACGATTTTATTACCTCAAACTATTATGCATATTGGCTTATAATAAATTTACTTCAAGGAACCAAGTTAAATTATGATTAAAAAATGTACTTTAACTTTTCACATTTAACTTTCCTTTCATGCATGTAATAACATGGAAACTTACTCGAAATGCTTATTGAAATACTCCATATCTTGTCTAGCCTGACTACTGGGAGAAACCCACAAATCAACAGGATCAGTTGTTACGGAGAACCTAAACAGCAGTCCGGAGCCTAATATGCAGCTTAGAATAAGTGAAACCAGCATAACCAAAATAGGCCTTTCTGCCACAAACGTTCCCCATCTGCAAAAATTATGCTCCAAAAGCCTTTCCAGACCAGCCCCAAACCTTTGCAAGGGAGAGATGTCAGAAATGATAACTGTTTCTGGTATTTGATGACACTTCTCCAGTGTTTCCTTGTTTTTCTCAGAATCGTCTCTTGCATCGAGTATTGGACCAGGAACAACTAAAACATACAACCGCTCATTATTTCTCCGTACACTGCTGTGCAATGGAAATTAACGAAGGTAAGCAATATAATTTTCTTTCTTATATAAATAGTGCTGTAAAATATTACTAAGAACTTCCATTATTTTGTGTTTGAGATCTGCATGAAACATTTAAAAAATTGTTACATTTTTTAATAATGTAATAGTTTAAGGGTAAATCAAACATAAAAGCATTCACTATAACCTACCATAATAATAAAACAAGTCTTCGAGTTAATCACTAATTTATATAATATACATACAATTAATGTATCATTCTACATTGATATTATAAAACATAAAAGTAATTAAAAATACTTATATAGCATACTGTCAATACAACACTGCCCCCCCTTTTATAGCAAGCTTTCCAATGTAATTGGCTAGCAACCAGGGTTCAAGGAGCATGCCAATACAATGCCTATTTTTTGGAATATCTATTGATATTACATAGAGAGGATACTGTATAATATATAAATGTAACTATGAGTTTAAAAATGTAGATAACATATATAAAGAAAACATTTTACGAGAAATACATTGGTAGATGTTATGAGCAAATAGTTATAAACCAAAAGAAAGGACTCATGTAACGAAAAATAATAAAATGAGGATTATAACATCCAACATTTAGATAGAAATCTAATAGATCTAGATAGAAATCTAAAGAAAAAAAAGGATGGCACAATTTGCACTTTGCTTGATGAATTATTGGCATTTGTATAGAAATTCAAAGAATAGGCATTACTACACTTGAATATTAACTGGGATAAAGCTTATGTCACAAATTAAGCAATTAAACTACATTAAAATTAAGATGGAAGCCCCACAAAAAATGCACATGCTTAATGCTAAACAACGTGCAAGTTAAAACATGCAAATATAGTATCAATAATTTGTTTCCATAACTTAAAAATTATACAAATTCTTTTATATCACTTATTGCCCTATTATTGTTTCTGGACTGTGTGAATAGGTCTGGGATGAAGCTGTCAGTTTCTCTATGGATCACGATTTCCACATTTCTGTGCAATGAATAGGTCACCAAGGACATTCATTAAATGAATAGGTCACACAGGACATTCATAAAATGAATAGGTCACCAAGGAAATGAGATCAGTGGCTCCTTGCATCATAATATATTTTTAGATAGTCAAGTTATCAAGAATCAAAAACATTCCTGCGTGCTGAAACTCTGATATTACTTACAGAAATCATTTCTATTCCCTTCTTAAATAAAAAGGAAATTTCTTTTAATGCCCGGTGTTGCAGTTTCCATAATTTACAGAACAGGTATTAAAAAATATATATATTTACATATATACAATAGAAAACACATATTTTAGAGCTTAATTTTAAATGTCAGAAAAACTTTTCCATCAATGAAACTTCGGATTTAAAAAAAAAAGTAAGATTTTGTGATTTAATATTTTTAGAGTAATAAATTCATATTAAATGTATGAAAAATGTTAAATATATTAATAGTTTTAATAACTATCTTTTGTTTTCGTTATGTGGTATAGCTTTGACCCAGGGAATACTATATATATATTCACAACATCCACACATGCATCTAAAACAGTTGAATATTAAAAAAATGCAAAAACAAAATGCAGGAAAGTTGAACCGAGTTTGAACTATGATGTTGAATATTTCATAAATTGTTTTTCCAGGGTTCAACTATATAATATTTATTTTCGAGGTATACTCCTACAATTAATCAGTTATTCGAGATAAAATTGCAGGCTTAATGCAATTAAGCCAAGAACAAAAATTCACTCATTTTAATTAAAATCAAATGAGTAGGTTCACTGCACACATAGTAGTGTTACCTAACTTGAGTACCTCAGCAAACAAAAGAACACATGCTCAAACCCCGAAAAACTCCTAAATATAATTTCGATGAAACATTCAACATGATTTAGAATAATTATAAAATTACATAATAGCTCTGGATATCAAAGATAACCAAACCAGTCTTTTCAGAAAACTTCTTTGGGACATTACTATTACAACGAAAAACAGCTTCCATGCATCGATTTTTTTTTTATTTTTTATAGAAACCTTGATACATGGAGGTCCTACGTTACTTAAGTTTTGTTTTTGGTATTTTTATGGTTCATGATGCAGAATGGGTCATTAGGATATATTCTATCCTAACAACTAAGGCAGTGGTTCCCAACCTGCAGTGCTAACAGATTTCTGGGGGTCACCACAACTACTTTTAGTTACTGACTGTTTTATAAGAATTTCATATCAAATGCTTCTAACACTTATATTTCAACATGGCTACACACATTGCAATATTCTACTAATGAATATTAACTTTATAATGTCATAATTAATGCAATGTGATTAATAAAAATATGTAATGTAATGTATATATATATAATGTAATGTAATATATATAATGTAATAAAATATACATAATTTAATATAATTTTGTATTTAATGTGGTTTTTTTTTTTTGCTCTACATAAAAATATACTTTAATAAATGTGGTGGTGACAGACAGAGGGGAGTCGCAGATATTTTGACTACTATTAAAGGGGGTCACGGCTTGTAAAAGGTTGGGAACCACTGGACTAAGAGAACTCATGATATTGAAGAAACTGACAGATTCGTTAAACACAGTGAAAAACCATGCTGCACTTCAATCAAAAATTTAAAGAAAAAAAGTATAGGGGAAAAAATACAAAAAATTAAGTAGATGTTAAAACTTGAATTGAAGGTTGTTTAGAAAACTTTAAATTTTTAAAATTAACTTCAATTGAACTTTGAAAACCATGCACGGTGGGAGAGCATGATCTAAAGAACATGCTGCTCATCTCACTCAGCTGGTCAAGTCACAGTCATTAAGAATACATATCTGCATATCTGTAGAAATTGATGGGCTGAGGATCATGTCCACAAGCAAACCAGTTTTATATTTATTGTGCCTGCTTCTGTTACATTCCAAAGTCTGTCACACTATGGAAAAGGTGGAATACGAGGGTGGTTGCAGAATAAGCATGCTACACTGCATTACAGAGTACGACCACTGGCACCTGGGATACTTTACATACAAAACAATACCCAGGATTTGAAATTTCAATACCTTACCACTTCAACAATAAATAAAATTGACCAATGAAATCCAATTTGGACCATATGATTGGATAAAATACCACAACTGCATTTGAAAGGTGGGTGCCCAAATCCCTATGGGCAGTGGCCCATGAGCGTACACGGATGAAACCTGTGCCAAACTGTCGCTTAGGTGAGGGGAAGCAAAGTTGTCAATGGACACTTCGTTCTGGAATTGAGAAGTTCTAAGATTTAAAACAAAATAGGTGCTAAGTTTGTTTCAGACATTTCACATGTTTTGAGTTGGGCTTTTTCAGTGCAAATCTTATAAAGAGGCCGTAGACCATGTTTCAAAGATATATGTACTATTAGAGGCGTTATAGCTCAGTTAGAACAAAGTACTAAATGAAAAAAAATGTATTTTTGGTACCCCCCCCCACGATTTGTGCCGCATTTTGGACAGTGCTCTATATCGAGACATGTCTGGGTCAAAAAACGTGTGTGGGTTAAGACGTGTCTGGGTTGATGGATGTCTGCTGCGATGTGAGTGAATGGGTAGCTGTCACCAGGTCGAACTTGGGAACTTGGTCCGAATTCCGGTTTTGGGTTGAATCCCAAAGGTATAGTTGGGACAGTCCTTAGCCACTAGTATCCGACTCAAACCAGGGATTTGGCCAAGGTCCTGTAGGGTGAAAAGCCCACCCAGTGTCAGCTTGGGGATGGGATGGTGGAGGGAGGGAGGGGTGAGGATGGAGTGGTGGGGATGTAGGGGCGGAGATGGTGGTATGGTATCCAACCTATTTGGGGCCATGGTGCTTAACGGTGCACTGGTAAACCCTGGACTCTTTGGATCTGGGTGACTTCCATGGCAAGCTGGCTGGTACCCATCCTAGATGGGGGCCCAAGCTGGACTGGCCCAGACATGTCTTGACATAGACCACTGCACAAAATGCGCCACAAATCGGGGGGGACATATCAAAAACGCATTTTTTCATTTAGAACAGTTCTGAGCTATAACGACTCTAGTAGTACATATATCTTTGAAACACGGTCTACGGTACCTCTCTACAGGTTTCACACTGAAAAAGCCCAAGTTAGAACATGCAAAATGGCTGAAACAAGCTTAGGACCTATTTTGTTCCATGTCTTAGAACCGCACAATTCCCGAAAGAAGTGCCGATTGACAGCTTTGCTCCCCCTCACCCAAGTGATACTTTGG
>QLNU02014802.1:98802778-98817497 GCA_006491805.2 Dysdera silvatica
TCTTGTGTTTTTGTCATCAAAAAACGAGCTAAATAAAACGCTTGAGCGATACTTTTCCAGAATGAAACCTGGAGATAAAAGGGAGGATCAAACTTTTTATGAAAAAAAAGCTCTACTTTTCATTTGTTTTTATATCATTGGCTTCAGGATTTGACTTACGTTGAAGCATACATTCACCCATCGATTTTAATTGGCCGAGAGAAGTGCGTCGATTGAAATATCTTCTGATTGAAGTTCGGATTACCTAGATACTATTTATTAACGGATTAAAATTTGTGTGCCCAATTTTGGAAGAACTGCTGTTAGGTGGAGAATCGGTTGCCACGGGATTCCCAGTATCGACCGATGGAAATTTACGTTGTTTATATTTTTTAATTAACTCATTTTTTAATTTCCTGATGAAAGTTCATTAAAGAAACATTATTTTTGCATTAATCGAACTTTGGAGAGAGAACAGAGAAAAAACAATTCTGACCGCACTGGGATGCAGCGGAGGTGAAGATTACGAGATTCTTCGCGAGTTTAATCAATCCCATTATCTAAAAATAGTAACATTTTGTTTCACGTTTCCTTTCAAAATGTATCTTTTAATCTCCTCTAAATAAATTACTTGTTTTTGAGTCGACATTTTATACCTACCTCTCTTGAGGTCTACGCTATAGAAATTTAATAAAATATTTCTGATATTCATCAGCAAATTTTCATCATCAAATATTTCGTTTTTAACAAATTTCTTTCAGGATCTGGTTCCTCTATTCTTGCCATAATTGGATTTCACCCTGAATATACTGCATGTATATAATATATTTTGCAACGTAATATTTACTTTGATAAACAGAAAGAAATGAAGAGTCTTTATGAACTAATGGTTATTAAGTGTGCTTAGTTTTAACAATTGAAAATTTTCCCACAATTTAATTATTATGAAGAGTTTACTAGAAAAAGTCGGAAGAAACAGTTTTATTCTAATGGAAAATTTGTCTTTTTGTCCAAAATGAAGGGATTTCAAACCATGTATAGGGTGATTATAATTAAAGTTCAACATTCAAAAAGCTGTAAAAAAAGAACCACTGCTCAGAATGACATGAAATTTGAACTGAATATACTCGAAGGAGGAGGAAATGGTATGGAATTAGAAAAAAAATAGTTCTAAATTTTAGCAATAGATGGCGCTTTAAGCGCAGTAGTATGCAAAATAAAAGAGGTGTCATGCGCACGACACATTGCATTTGTTATAAAAACATGGGGTACATGGCGTTTTCCTCATATAGCGTCTGAGAAGCTCGTCATGACTCTCTCAATGAAGGATCGCGCTCTGCTTGTGAAGCTCTTTTACAAGAACGGTGACAGTGCGCCAGTAGCTCTAACGAAGTTCAGGACAGTAAAGGGTATGAAAAAAAGGTTGTGGTACAATGTCTGCCAAGGATCTGGAGAAAATGACTAAGAAATTCGAAGAAACAGGTTCTTTTGAAGTGAAATCTAGCAGAGGGAAAAAACTAATTGCTTCAATATCAGTAGAAAGTGTGGCCACATTATTCCAGGAAAAGACGAGCAGCGGTGTGCGAACGTGCAGTGCACGGGGAATTTCCCGAACTTTGGACATATGTTTACCTTAAAGGAGCATATGCGTGCGGTAGCTAGGGGAGACGATTCAAGCCAGTTGGCTGAACATGTCTTCAGGGAGGGTCACGAACCAGATTGGCATTCGATGAAAGTATTACATCAGAATGTGACGAATCTGGGGAGTAGACTTTTTCTGGAATCATGGGAAACCTACGGTTTGAGGAGTCGTGCAATAAACATCGCAAAACCTCTACCAGAACCTTACAGGATTTTTGCAAAACCTCGAGTTGGGGGTGTTCATCTGACATCGTCGGGTGCGGGGGCTTTCCCGGCGAGGGTTTCCCCGATTGGGGTTTCCCCAGCTGGAAATGCTCCGCACCAAATGGCGTCAGATGGGGATTCCCAACATGCGGGTATATAAGCTTAGGACTTTCACGAACTCTTCATTCTGCCTTCACTTGACAAAGGGAGCAGTTGGCTCCCGAAACGTCGTGTTTTTAAACCTTACGCCAGTGTCGAAATAACTGTTTGTTATGGAATCTCCTGGTGAAACTCTGTATTGTTTCGTTACAATATTCCAAAATCTATAACGTGACTTTACCTTCATGCTTTACTAATTCTAATTTTCCATGAATCGCAGCTTGTGAGGTGCTGTCATTTATACAAATAAGAGGACTTGCACAACATTTCCCTCTTCATTCCATTTTTATGTGACTGTATACTTGTTGAACAACGCTGCATGGCTACAATCAGTTTTTCCTCAGCAATTGTCAAGCAGTATAGATATCGAATATGAAAGTTTAATAAACTAATTTATAATTTTTTGTATGCATCGTTATTTTAGATTTGGTGAAAGATAATAGCCTATCAAGGTAAGTAGTTATCAAAATATGCCGTCAACATTAGTAATGAGATAAAATTATTTCAAGCAATTATTTGACTCCTTTGCCAATAAATACATACTTTGTTCGTTCTCGCAATAAATACGATGGCTATTTTTGTACCTATGGAAAGTTTTCCAGATATAGTAGTTACAGATAATTGAACACTGACTTTTAGCATGTTAAACATTTTTTTAATTAGTCATATTGCTAAGTTTATCTGGTTCCCGTAGCCAGATAATTAGATTTTTAAACAATGTCTTATTCCCGTTTGAATAATACTTCAATAAAATTTAAATACTTCAATAATATCTAAATACTATACTTTAATAATACTTAAGTAGGCCTACTTCAGAATGCTTAACTACTTTAATAATACTTGAATATAACTATTACTTTAAAAAAATGTATTAGATTTTGGAGAATTTTCAATAGCGCCGATGATATGTATATTCGTATACCTTATAATATACATAAAACAAAAGAACTGGAAAAATTATACAATCTTTTTAAGTAGGATTATGCAAAATCATTTATCTGAATACTAAGACAAACCTCATATCACCAAACTATCAATAAAAGTTTAAGCGTATTATTAATGGCAAATAGTTTATGCTCACTAGTTTCTCCAGTTACATAGTTTTAGGGTTCAGGCCACTCTTATATATAGCCATTTTATCCGATTGTTTCTCGTAGATTAACTTTTGGAGAATTCTTTTGAGCAGAGAATTATTCGTTTACATTGTTCCTTGAACCTCCTCTATAATTCTTTTTGGTACAATTTCTTTGAAATTGTAATAAAAGGAATTGTTTCAAACAGAGTTTGTAACTTTGTTCATGTTTTCGTATCTTTTTACTCAAAAATACAAATTTCGTGGGTTTCTTTAACTGGTTACTATGGAATTTTATTTCTGGACTACGTTTCAAATTATGCTTATAAGCAATGATGTACGCAGGGTTTGTTGGTAGGGGGTTGTAACCCCCATTGCAATGAAATTTTGTATATTTAACATAGGAATATATGAGTTGTAGCTCTGTAACCCCCCTTATGAACTTTTTACGTACGCCTATGCTTACAGGTTATATTTTTGTATGTCTGACTAGAGGTTGTCTGTCCTAGATTTTGAATACTTTAATTATAAGAGATATCCGGTATCAACTTGCAGTGTCAACATGAAAGGAAGCACTGAGACCAGTTGGATAATGCTACTCCAAATGCTGGTCACCTGCTCACTTAAAGCAGGCGAGACTCCAAGTCGGTGGCTGGTGCACTCGAGGAACCTATAGGGTCCGCTATAGGCAAATGTCAGTGAACTATTTTTGTAGAATACCTGCATCTATACTTCGTTTGAAGAAGGGGAGGGGTAGCTATAACGGAACCGAATCCAATGGAAGATTTTTTTTTCCGCAGGAGAAATCTTTTTTTAGACGCTGCTTTTTATGCGACAGGTATTCTTAACCGAAAATTTCCGTTGTTGGGCTCGGGGTGGACGAACTGCGGAGAAAAACCTGTCCTTTATTATGAAGATCCTTTTTTATCGGATCTTTGGATCCCTTGTCCCTGAGTTTCCTATTTTTTAAGATGATTTTTTCCCTCCTTTTAATCGTGGCCAGGTTAAAAAAGGTTTCTAAGATCGTATCGTGGGAACACAGATTTAACAATGTTCTGTCCGTATTGTGCGGGCGCGGTCCCCAATGCCTGAACTCTGACCTACCACCTCTCTCCAAATAAGATCCCCGAATCCCACCTGAGGTCTCAAGAGTGAGGTAAGAGGGGAGAAGAGAGGGGGGGCGTAATCGTACGAAACTATGAGGAGTTTTATAGGCATACTTGCTCTCTGCGCCTTCCCTTTTCAAGATTCGTCCAATTCGTTATAGTCCTTGCAGAACTGAAAATCCCTAATAAAATCCCTGTTTAGGCCGTTTAGTAAGAACCATTAGACTATAAACCCAATGAACTTGCATGTAAATGGTGGCTAAGTGCTACTTTAAAAGTATTTATTTTGTAGATATCTATTAGAAAATCCCTACTGAGTAATTGCCCATCCACGAACCTTCCCTTTATCAAACTTTACGGTTTCCACTCTCGTGACTTCCGTTCTACCATTACATTAATTGCATGAGCCCATTACTTCCCATCGTCAAATTATTTCAGAATATCTGCCTATTTTCCTGGCCCGATTAGTAAGAGGCTAAAAAAAGGGAAAAGCGTTTGTTTATAGCCATTGGATTTCCCCCTATGCATTCAATCGCCGTTATTTCTGCTCTTTGCTTTGGGAAACGCAAAAAGGAAAGTGACACCTCAACCCCTTGAATTTCACCTTCTTGGTCCTTTGTGGGGGAAAAACTTTCCCTTTCGTCCCTTTATTCGAAACCCTTTCCCCTGGTAGCCCACTAACCCACACTTTTGAAACGAAAGGGAAAAGGGGGGGAAAAGGGATGAAAGTGAACGGTATGTCCTAATAGGGTAAAGGCCTCCATTTCGGTTACACCCCTCCCCTTCACTTGAAAAATGCTTTAAAAGAGTTTTTCTGCCTTCCTTTTTTTTTTTTTTTTTCAAAAATTAAGTACGAAGAAACAAACCTCTGTTGTGATTCTTATATAAATAAATTGCCGGACTACATTTTGCATTTGAAATTTAGATATTATAATGCAATGCTTTTTGAAAATCAAGGAAAAAAATTGTTGCTGTTTCTAGTACAGTAGTAATATTGACTAAGTGCAACAGTTAAGGAACTTGCAAAGAGAACTAGCATTTCTATTGTGGGAGCCCGCAGTATAAACATCAGTCTTTATTTTAAAAAAAATAAAAATAAAATTTATTTGAGTAAATAAAAATGACACCTAAGCATTTCTACTCTTCGAAAAATGTCTTATAATAAGTATGTATGACAATGAATATCTGACACCATGTCGAGATGATTTCGGACATCACGTCGAGGTGATTTCCGACATCATGTCACAATTTATGCCAGAAATTTTGACCCCTAAAAAAACAGAGTGCTGGAAGAAAGAAGCATTCTGGTTGAACTCAGGCTTGCAATCTATGGGCTTCTGCCACCTGGTTTTCAAGGTGCCAAAATTTTAATGCCAAATTCTCTGATTTAAGAAATTTTTAACAACCAATTCGCGCTATCCAAGTAACGTTCAGAACTATTTCTTTCTCAATGCTTTGACAACCAAACGACTGAATACAGCTACACGCATGGTTTGGTAATCGCATTTGTTTGCTAAAAGAGACATTTCCAATAAACGAAGAGAGCTTGTGAAGTAATTGCGATCTAAGGAAAAGTAATAGTATATTTCTTTAATTTTAGTGTTAGTCAGACATTACTCAAAATAAGAATTTAAAAATTAAATTATTTATGATAAAGAAAATTAGTAATCTAAATTTCGAATATGCTCTTTCTTTTGTACTTCTACTCTTCAAAGATTTGTTATTACAAGAATTATATGAAATAACAGATTTGAAAATGGATATATAAAAAAGCATGAAAATTCTGAACTGAAATTAAAATTCAAAGTCCGGTTTTAAAAATTTAGAATTTAGATTCAAAATTCCAAGTGAAAATTGAAAATTCCTAGTCAAAATTGAAAATTCCTATTCAAAATTAAAAATTCGCAATCAAAATTTTTATTAAATTGTCTTGTTACAAAATAAACTGAAACTGGAAAATGAAAACCCGTAGTCAAAATTAAAAATCCAGAATTGAAATACAAAATCCAGATTCGGAATTCAAACTCAGAATTCAGAATTTCGATTTCAATTTCTCCAATTTAGAAGTCGGAATTTGAAATTTTAAAATTAGAATTCCGATTTAAAATTTAACGTTCAAAAATGAAATTTTTTAATTAGAATTAAAAAATTAGAATCGAAATTTTAGAATATAAAATTAGAATCGAAATTTGGGCATTCGGAAACAGTGATTTCACAAGCACGATGATTTTTTTTAGTAGCCCAGTCTTTTCTCCCTCATCAAATATTATTTTTACCTGTATCTTACAACCAAAAAAAAGGTTATTCTTTCTACATCAAAACCCCTTGTTCTTAAAAATAACCGCATATTTCTAACTCTTTGGCTTTTTTATATTCCAAGGCTATGCTATGGCTCATCCGGAATGGGACTTGCGGCTTTACGTGACCACTATATCAAAAGGTTTTTATATACAAACTCTCTGGGAGTTGAGTAAAACTCAGTGGAAATGAATACAGCGGATATGACCACAGGATCCCTCGCGGTTTAATGAATATAAAGTTATAATAAAAGTATGTATTTGTACTAATAGATTTAGTCTAGTAGTAGTCGACAATTTTTAGTCAGAAAATCAATATCTCCCAAAGATAAATGTATGTCAAAGTAAATGTATGTCAAATAAATGTATCATTCATGATAAATGTCTAAAAGGATTTAACCCCTTTACTTGAAGAAGGCAAGGGCGGATCCAAAAATCTTTCATGGGGGGTGTTTCCGATGCCTATTATTACCCAAGTGTCAGATATTTATCATTTCCTTTTCCATGATATAATTCCGGCTCAAGGGGTCAATCACCCTATTCCCCCCCACCCTTGGAAATGAAAATGAATACGTCTCCATTTTTTAAATTCATATATTAAACAAACACAAGTGTGAATAATTAATTATGGCACGATCATAAAAAGTACGGGTACGCTCCTTCTATTAATATGCACTTTGTTAATACACTTCCTTGGTAATTGGCCACTTTCATTTGTAACACATGTATTGTTAGCTCATTCAATACTAATAACAGAGGACGTATCGCATATTATGGTAATCGGCGTGTAAGCACTTTTAATGGCCGGTCATAATGAGCGGTATATATATATATATATTCCCGTTCGTTCATGAATACTCACATATTTAAAAATGCACGGCATGGTCACTGTCAGTTGTTGCACATATATTATTTAGGATTTCTGGGTCTGAGCTTTCCCAGGCAAATTTTGTTTCCGCGACTATTATTATCCTCAGAATATTTCCACGATAAAATATTTATTCATAAAAAAATGCTTAAAAAAATAAAACGGCAAATTCTAGGAAAATCTCTTGCGACCAGATGTAATTGATGTCAGGACTGGTGCAGGCCAGGCGGTTGGGAAACACTAATCTGGATAGCAGCTGAAAGAGCAAGGGGGGCTCATGGCGAGTAACATGGAAACTCAAACCTTTTAAAAAAGTACTATTACTTTATTGAGACGGCAATAAAAAGTTCAAAAATAATTAAATTACTAACTTTCACCACCTTTCCGCACGACATGATGAAATTTCCATTATTGTTGTAAATATATATATATATATATCATCATCATCATCATATTCAACCATTATCTATCCACTGCTGGATGAAGGTCTCTCCAAATGCTTTCCACACAAGTCTATCCTGGGCCATTCGTTTCCACGTCACCCCAACCTGTTTTCTTATTTCATCCACCCATCTAGTTTGAGGACGTTTTCTAGGTCTTCGGTGGTCTCTTGGAATCCAGTTCAGAATTTCTGTTGTCCATCGTTGATCAGTTCTTCTTGCAATATGCCCAGCCCATCGCCATTTCAGCCCTTTTACTTTAACAATGATGTCCTCTACTCTAGTTTGCTCTCTCACCCAAGTGTTTCTTTTTCGATCTCTCCTAGTTATTCCAAGCATGCACCTCTCCATGCTCCTTTGCGTTGTCTGTAACTTTCGTATTGCTCCAACTGTTAGACTCCATGTCTCTGATCCATAAGAGAGGACTGGCAATACACACTGGTTGAAGACCTTTCTTTTTAGACACAAAGGCAATTTCCCCTTCAGGATAAAACTGTTTCTTCCAAATGCACTCCAGCCAAGTTTAATACGTCTGTTGAGTTCTTTCATAATGTTGCCATCCATTGAAATCAGCTGGCCAAGGTAAATATATGAATCAGCAATTTCTAGCTCAGTGTTGTCAACTTGTATTATTATATTATATATATATATATAATTGTTGTAATATTGTTGAAATTGTTTTAATTTTCCATTATTGTTGTAAACATTTACGTCTACCCATCTAGAATTAACGACCATCAAGCCGCTATTTGTACAACCAAATTTACCGAAGATCGAACCAAGTCTAAAGTGCTCAAAACCTGTGACCACAACCTTCAGAGACAACAAGGTGCCAAAAAAATGGAATTACGAAATTATTTGGCTGAATTTTAAAATTATTTTATTTCTTCTAAAAAAATTTCCATCACAATTTCTTAATAAATTGTCTACTGGACACACAAGTATCTTAATAATAAAATTCGAAAAAAAAAATTTCAAATTTTCGGAAACTCTAAATTAGATTTCTACTTCAATCGCCTAAGACGACGGTCTCGTTTAAGGGAGTAAGAATCGAACCATTTTTTTATTCGCTAACTTTAGATATTGAGCTTTTACATTTCGTTCGAATATTTACGGGACTCCGGTACTCTTTCATTCATTACAATCAGCTATTGCACTACACTATTATTCGAAGACATAATTACAAATTAAATAATTACAACGCGTATTACGTTGTCGTATTGTTTTTAGTGAAGATATGACGTTCCCATTGCTTGAGATACAATGAGGAAAATAATCTTTGAGAATCGTCCATTGGAATTCTGTACCTCAATGATTGGGATTGCTTTCGTTATGGCAGGCATGGGCGGATTTACCATTTTGCCGCCCCTAGGCTATTTTTGCCGCCCTTTCCTACTTGTCTCCGCTCCCAAGTAGGAACATGAAAATTATTATATTCAATATACGCCAATAACTTTTGTGTCGATAATAAATATGTTGAAAAACAAACTCATAAATTGAAACATAAACATTAAACAATATTAACTTATATTGAAGTATTATCTCTTCTTGGTATATAATAAATCAAATTCAATTTTATTGAAATAAATTTTAATTTTAACAAAAAATAAAAGCCCATCGAACACTGGTATTTACATGGCAAGCATGACGTCTAGCTGTCTTCTCGGTAAAACATCTGATTATATCATCAGATACCATCAGATATGGTATTAAATTTTTTATATCAAACTCAATACACAAAATTTTGCTGCCTTGTGTAGCCTATTGGGAAATACGGTACTGATTGATGGCAAGTGTATGGAAGAGAAAAATATATATATATATATATATATATATATTATCGTTATAACCGAATACTTTGCATTTTTATGCTGTGCTTGACTATTTGTAAACGTTTCTTGCAATCACATTACCGCCAGGGATGGACACAGACTTCCATTTTGAGAGGGTCAAGGACAGAATTTGCCATGGTCTTGGAATAACACCCTTCATTTATCATAAAAATTGGAATTTTTTTACAGTGAAAAAATATATTTTGGGGGGTTGTAACCCCTATGACTCCCCACACCCCCTCTGTCGGCCCTCGATTGCTGCAAGTTTTGTCCTATGCAAGTGCTGTGATAAGCAATATTTAAAAACAAATCAGGCCTCCACTATTGAACCGGTTATAACTGCTGATATTCCGGCCCGCTACTGGGTGTCTCTTTCAATAAACTTTTTGCATATAAATGTATCTTAGTTTGTAGGTAACACTAAATGACGTAAGTCCTTTCTCAGATACCGCATGAGGCAATCTTACGGAAAAGAGATGTGCAAGCAAAATGGTTTTGATGAATCCTGATGAATTACAAATAAATTTGACACCCACGTATTAGTAGCTCAAACTAGAGCTATTTTTGTTTAGGAGAAAAAGAGACGCCGTCCTCATCCCGGATTCGAACCAGGGTCCCCGCGTTGAGCCCGCGGTGTCTTGACCTACTAGACGAATGAGAACAAGAACAAACGCATTTTTCTCCGTATATGAGGATGTAAGATATTATTACCCTTCACAGGGATAACACAATTGCCAAATATTGGTCAACACAGAAAAGCCACCTGGGCGAGATTTTTGTGAGTTTTTCGTGGAGGATTTTTATTACAAATAAATTTGACAACCACGTATTAGTAACTCTAGTTTGAGCTACTAATACGTGGGTGTCAAATTTATTTGTAATAAAAAATCCCCCACGAAAAACTCACAAAAATCTCGCCCCGGAGGCTTTGTGTGTTGACCAATATTTGGCAATTGTGTTATCTCTGTGAAGGGTAACAAAATATTACGATCCTGATAAACATTTATAGTGTTCAAAAAGTAGAAAACACAATTATACTAAAAGAAAATATAAAAAAGAGGGAAAAGAAACGATGGACCAATTTACATCGTCTAATTTTCAATGATTTGGCGGGAAAATAAATGTACAAACAATTTATTTAAACTCAGATAAATGTAATGAAATGTCGCATAATTGAGTAAACGTTCGTGAATTAAGCTTCTATCTCCCTCGCCTTTCAATTCATAAAAAAAATCGTATTTTTAATCTGTGCAATATCTGACTCTGGGAGTTGGAAAATAAATTTGAAAACGGATTTTCTCCATGCGTTTTAATAATCACATATTTTAGGTGTAATCAATAGATAATATTAAATTGTCAAAACAACGTGTGAACACTTTATTATATATTTATTATGCGCACAAATTGAACTTTAGTCATCAGATTTAGGGAGGTGTTCCACCCTATTCAATAACAAGAGTGATGGAAGATTATTCATAGGAATTAATTACATGTCAGCGAAAAATGAACACACAAAGCGCTTGGTAAAATCCCATTAATTGATTTTATTAGTCTCCCTTTAGAGCAACGATCAATACATCGATTCTTAAATACGTTAAAACCTATATACTTTAAAACTTAAATTGAAACTTGCAAAAATCGAAAGGAGGAATATAAACGTTTCGTATAAAGTAAATAAATCAAAAACTAAAAATCAGCAAGTCTTTTAAAAAACAAAAATTTCTGACAAATTTATGAAATAAATTCTTAAATAATAAATTCAATGTGTAGAGAACAATGTCGCCAATGCAGAGCTGGTATGTTCAAAAGTATAAAACGGAAAACACAAATTTAATTAACAAATTTAATTAACAGAAATATAAAATGTGTAATTAAATTAATTATAAAATCCTTTGTCTTGTAACACAGTTTTGTACCTAAAAATTATTTTATAAGAAAAAAAGAGATGTGAAAATTTTCGTACCATAATTTCGAACCATAATTAAATTAGTGTTAAACATATTACGTGTCAAACGATAATTTGACTACATTGCACAAAAATAAATAAATAAATAAATATGAACGTGACTCGGCTGTTAATTAAAGTAAATAATTATACAAAACTGTAAAAAAAGCTTGAAATGTTGATTATAATTCAATGCAGCTAAACGCGGTAAACATAACGATTGTATAAATTAAAAATTGTAAAAAAGGCAGATTTCTAGTTAGCATTGCCGTTTTTTTTAAACCATTTGGTTTATTAATATAGTATTTCTACAGTAAAGTGTGGGTGGGAAAGGTGATACCTTTTATGCGTATTACTTTTTTTTTTCTTCTTTTTTTAGCAATGGCTAAGAAAGAAAAACTGTTACAGCAAGTGTAGCTTATTGAAGAAACAAGGCGCGTTAAAATCATTATTGCTGAATGAAGAAACAAGACACGTTAAAACGAGCGTGGCTGATTGAAGCAACAAAGCTCGTTGAAACAAGCGTGACGTTTTGGAACAAGGCTCGTTAAAACAAATGTAGCTTATTGAAACAAGACTCGTTCAAACGAGTGTCGCGGATTAGAACAAGGCTCGTTGAAACCAGAGTGGCTTATTGAAACAACAAGACTCTTTGCACCAAGTACGGTTAAAAAATGTGTATATGTTTTAAAGGGATTTTAACAACGTTAAAACCACATTTAACAATGTTAAAACTACAAATTAATGGCTTGAAGAAAATTTTAAAAGTCTGTGATATGTTCCACATTGAAAATTTCAGTGAGGGTCATTTAATAATATTTATCGCGTCATCTTTATGAAAAATTTGCTTTCGGTGTTTCATTTAATAATACTAATGTATGCGTTTAATACCACCAATATATATATCGCGTAGTACAAACCGTTACCTACAAAATACTCACGGAAATTTGTGTAGTATTTTCCGCATAAAAGGTATATCATACGATGTCTATGCTATAAAACAATTGTGGTATGCATATCGTCCTGATTCAAAAATCGACGTTATGCTTCCAAAGCAAAATGCGCTACAAAGGAAATGCAACCATCTTAACGGATGTTAGAAGGACAAATATAGAACATTCGTTTCCCCATTCTTCTCGACAAACTTTACTATTTTTTCCGAAAGTTTGGAAAGTGGGGGTTGAAATAAAAGTTTTCAACGTTTCTTTTTTCGTTCCAAGGGTGTAACTGGGTTTTTCTCATGATGGGGCCCCCTCATCTGGGTAAGGTGGATCTCTGTGACGACGACGCCACCTCCTCTCACGAAACATCTGTCTACACGTCCCCCTCATCCCTCGGATCTGCTTCCCACGAAGCTCCACCAGAAGGTATACGAAGAGCAATCAAGGTACGAGCAAAAAAAAAAGAAAGTGTATAAAAGACGCCGAGATGCAACGCAATGTTATACCGATTTTTCCCATACGGGTAAAGATGCTGCTTCCGGCATTCGACAGCATCCGTACCGGATTTTTTACTCAGTGTGTAAAACCGTTCCATAATTGTACCGTTCGACAAGGGGGTAATATTCCGGGAGGGAGGGAGGGAGAATTAACGGAATTGCAAGGCTCCTTTTTGATTAATGATCGCTCTCCATCGAACCAACGTTTGGAATGGCAGCGGTGCTTTTTTTTTCTTTTTTCTTTTTTAATTCCCATACTTGGACTTTGCTCACCTCTTTCCGCTTAAGATTGCGCATTATATAAAACTATAATTTCTAACATTAACCTCCCACAAATTATATAATTAAAGCAGCTCCGTTGCGTACAATTATCAACTCATGTTTTAGTGTAATCAAATTATCACTTTAAATTTAATTCGTTTGGAAATTAAATTAAAAAAATAATTGCTACAAATGAACTAGAATCGGACCTTCATTGAATAAAGTCGTAAAATGCTTCGTTAAGTATAAAATACGCTCGAATTCTTAAGTAATTCGGTGCCCCCATCCCCCAAAAAAAACAGGTAGTAATAATCTTCGCTAAATAAGTAAACTTGCAAAGTAAATATTCGTTAAATAGAGGTTTGATTGTACTGCAGTTAAAAGCAGTAAAACCCCTGAATAGCGGATACCTTGGGATTTCAGTATCTGCCCGTTATTAGAGAGGGTTGGCTGATAACAAGCATTGAAACCGTGAATTGAAAAAATACCCGTTAAATAAAGGTGTCCGTTGAAAAGGTTTCACTTTTAATTGTTAATGTATTTGAAGCGGGGAATCATGGCATTTAAGCTTAAAATAATGAAATAGTAAATTTAACTTTTTTTTCCAAGTGTATTTTCCCCCCCTTCTAAACCTAAACACCAATTTTTTGAGTTTGTATCAAAAGAATGTTTTTATATAGAAAAACGTTTTATCTGACCATTGAAGGAATTAGAAGCGTCATTTAAATACTTCAAAATGCGAATTTTGAGGATTCTGAAGAAAAATGAAAACAAAATAATGTATGTTTTCTCCTATCTTCTATAATTTCAAACTAAAACTCCGTTTTGCTATAAAAAGAACTATATGTTTTGAACGTTTTTTAAAATTACATTTAGTACAAAATCTTCTCAGTTCAAGCGCAATTTAATTCCATATTTGGGTTCCACCAATCAAGTATTTACAGAAACCATTGCCATAACTTAATTTAATTTTTTCGAAGCAGGTTATACTTCCAGCATCCCTTAATTGTTAATTGGGTAATATTTATCTACGTCTAACTGCATTAAGCACATGTATTGAAGCATTTATGTCTAAATTTGTAATCATAAATATGTATTTATATCGGGGAGAAAATAGCTTGAACTGAAGTTAGGGAGGTTTCTAGATTAAAACTTAGGGTTCCCTTGGTCACAGATTAATGGTTAAGGGTTTTTTTTTTCTGGCTACAGAACAACGGCTAAGTGTTTCCTTTGGTTACAATTAATAGCTAAGGGTTTCCTTGGCTACAGAACAATGGTTAAGGATGTCCTTGGCTACAAAAATCAAATCGATCATGACTTTTTCATGACAATATAACAGGGTGAAGGACCATAAAAAGGGTTGCTATATTCTTGGCTAAAGGCTTCCATTTGAAAAACAGAGAGTTTGGCAACTAATATCTTGGTGTACAAAGTAGATGTTGCGGCGGTTGTCTTTTTAACTGTTGATTGTAGAAGC
>QLNU02014802.1:98817597-98831998 GCA_006491805.2 Dysdera silvatica
AAATCGATATTAAGGTGACCAGATTTCCAAGCCCTGAATCCGGGATGCTAAATTTGAAAACCTAGGTCTACTTCGACAGGGTGTGGGGGGTAGGGACTCACAGATCAGGAGTCACGTGTATGGAAAAAATAATGTATAAACACATGACTTTTTTTTTTTAATCTCAGACCCAAATGCAATCTATTGAAAGTATATTTATTCATACATTAATCAGAATAATAGCCTGTTGTGCGCAATACCACAGTTCTCATTTTAACAATTAGAAGCAGAGCTGCTGTATTTTTCAGAGCTGTGAATTTTTCAAGGAGGTTATTCTTTGTTAGGAGCATTTTATAAAATTCAACACAAGTTTCATCATAGTTGATCTTAGTCTTAGAAAAATTCTTTAAAGCAGGATAAATCATGACATTTTTGCCGAATCTGGAACAAATTGGCATCCCGGAGGGACTTCGAAAAACAGGGTCAAAATCCGGGACGTTTGGTCACCTAATCATTATTTACATTTATTTTGAATTATTTTAGCTTGTTTGATTAATGTTTTACATCCATTCAGTGTTTGTAAATATTCTGAATTTAAAAATAAAATGATCTTATTCTCTGATTTTTCTGCATGATCAAAGTTCTTTTTTTAATCTGTGTGTAAGAACGATCATTTCAGCATTTTGTTTTTATATAGATGATTTTAATTTTTTTTATATCATCATTACACAATTGTCATTGCACTCAAAGAGAGTCTTGTACATATTTAATTACCGAAACATTATTGTGTTAGTGAAGTGCTTCAAGTATTATACTGTTATGTTTAATGAGTTATGTTAACGAGTTACGTTAACTGTTATGTTTAACGAGTCTTTAAGTACTGTATGCATGATCTCACCTTGGTTGGCACAGAATGTGCTCGCTGTCCTTGCGCCATAAAAATACAACCAAGCAACGAGTCTTAAGCAAGACTTTAATTATATGTTTTACATCGCTGACAACATACGTATACAATAAACTAAATTAGCTTATATGACGTTACAAGAGAAATTTTGTATTAGATGGGGTTTATGGATTGCTTAGTAACAAATGCGAACTAATATTTCATGCAATGACAATGTGCATCTTATAATAATGATTTTTGTAATAATAATGTTTTAGTAACTTTTAAGATTGCTTAAATTTGTTAGCTCTAATATTTGTAATTATAAACAATACTACTACCCCACGGTGCCCTAATGTGCTAACACATTCGTCTAGTGTGCCGTTAACTCAGATGTGACTCCCAACAGTGCAAAGAACGCTTACTCAGAGATCTCATAAAGATCGCACTGCTCACCATAGTCCGGGGTTTTGCTCCCTAGGCCTTAAGAGGTTCGGATTCCTCGGAAAATTGTAGGTCCAAGAGGTTTGGATTCTTCGGAAAATTGTAGGTCACGGTGCAGCATGACCACAGTAGTCCTTGGTCCGTAAAACTACAAACAAATAAATATTACTAATAGAGGATTCTTTTAAGTGACAGTATTTGTTTGCAAAGCAGTTTATACAGGGTGTCCCTGAATTCATGGCCAAAACGTTAAGGGATTGTAGGGGATATCAAATAAACCAAATTGGCCGAAATCCTCACGTCTGTCTGCAAAGGACTCGATTTGGCTGCAGAGTGAAACTAATATCTACATCCACATCGTGACTACGTAGGCAATTACATGCACAAAAAAAAATGTTTTTTGCCACATGATTTAAGCGATTGCCCAAATAATGCAGCAGAAACAAAAAAATCGAAAATTCCCTTCCCTGGTCCTGAGTAGTGTTGCCATTTAGTCATCAAAGGTATGGAAAACGATTGTTTTACCATACTGGAGGCAATTGGGAATTGACATGTTATGACACAAACGTTAGAGGGTGCTAGCAGGGCTTGAAATGAAAATTTTCATGAACCGGAACCCGTCCGGTTTGCTCCAGTACATTTCGAGCCCTGGATGGTAGTACATACAGCATCCAATAATGATACATATCTGTAAAGAAATGACACAGAAATGCAGTGAGAAACCGTAAATGAAGGACAGACACAGAGGATTCCAAAGTGACATTTATTGCACATAATTACAACAAATGATCAAACGTGTGTCCACCAACATTGACACACTCAGCACAACGGTAGAGTAATGATTGTCAAAATTTCTTGTAAACACCGGGCTGATCTCGCACATCACCAGCTGCGAAGGTCAGTCGAGTTACCAGATCCTCCGCGGACAATACAGATGTCTTATACACGATACTTTTCAAATATCCCCACAGAAAGAAACCGAGACAAGAGAAATCAGGTGATCTGGGAGGCCACAGGGTATGGCTCCCGCGCCCAATCCACCTGTTCCCAAATGTGGCATTCAGATGGTGACGCGTGTCTCTACTAAAATGGGCAGATGCCCCATTGTGCTGGAACCACATATGGGCACGGAAGGCGAGAGGATCCTCCTCCAGCAATTCGGGTAAAACTTGTTGCAGAAAATTACGATAGTTTTGCCCATTGAGGCGGACCAGCAGTAGGTAAGGTCGAATTAAGTAGTCATGCATGATCCCTGCCCACACATTGATGTTGAATCGTTACTGGTTTGACTTTGAATGTGTACCATGTGTGTTCTGGGGCACCCACAAATGCACATTATGCACATTCACTATACCTTCACGTGAGAATGTTGATTTTATCCGTAAAGAGCCCTTGACCGGGGAAATCAATATTCACTGCACTTTGCTACAGGAACCACTGCACGAAATCTAAGTGCAAGGGATAATCAGCCACTGTTAATGCTTGCCACTGACTGCAACTGATAAGGGTGTAACTTTTCTTCCTGCAGTGCTCTCTAGACATGATTCCGCTGTACACCCAGTCTCTGAGCAACCGATCACGTGCTTGTGACTGGGTTCTCTGTCACCATACATAAGATGTTATCACTCATAGCTAGCGTTTTGACCACCCTTGGTCTTCCGGCATCCCATTGGCTGATTTGGAAGGTGCCTGTCTCACATAGCTGACGATGTAGTCTCAAACATTTTATGATCGAGCACACGAGGCATAGGATATCACTCACGGTACGACCTTTGCGCCTGTTTATAATTGCATTCGACTATTGCGTACATCAGGTGCATATCTGCGTTTGTAAACTGTTCCATCTTGTCAATATCGACACCGTAAATACTGCGATGTGGTTGAACCATCGCTTTTAACCCCTGCCACGTCGTCTGCGCCAGTGATATATCCTTCTGCCCTTAATGTCCTTCGAATTCAACATTATCATATTCTTTCGTCCATGTTTCTGTTTTTTGCCATTATCTCAATATTGTAGGTTGTGTGTGTGTATATATATAATCCTTATAAATATGTATTAAAAATTAAATCTAAAAATCAGTATTAAAATTTATTAGTTATCGTTACTTCAAAACATTATAGCTGAAAACAAAATTTAGATGAATTGTTAGAAAGAAAATTGAATACACAATATTTACACAAGGAAAATAAAAAGTTGACATCATGATGCCAAGTTTTGTAAATAATTGTTAGTTTTCAGTAAACTAATAGTTACACAGTAAAAATATGCTAGCTATTCATTCTGTCTTCATTTTTTTTTTTCTTACACCTATTATTGGTCTGTTTTATTTTTTTATTTTTTACTATATTGGCGTCTGGTAGTATTTACTGCCAATTAAAGGTGGTATGTTGTTTCTTCATAGGGGCAAACTGGGCCGGTGCGCCCTCATGGGCGCTAAGACCTATGCTTTTGAATGGGCAAGGACTCGCGCCCTCCGAAAATCCAAAGCATGCGCTCTTTGAGAGGACCCAGTCCGCCCATGCATAGAGGCATCATTAAGGTAATTGCCATCACTCGACGATACCTATAGAGAAGGCTGTGATTATACCCGTTAGGGCCCTGTCTTAATTCTGAATTTGCTAATTCGTCATTGCTTGTAGAACATTCCACGGGTGCACTGTGGTCTTCATTAAACAGATTTAAATTTGAGGGAATATGGCAATTAGTTTTTCGACATTTACTGCAGCTAATTTAATCGTTATAAAAATGTAGTCGTTTGTCGGATGTCCACCACGGGGAGGGGGAGGAGGTGAGTGAAATCGGATGAGCGCGGAACTGGGGATGGGGGTTAAAAAGTGCCCAAATCATTCGGACGTCCTTTGTGTATTTGGCGCAGTATAGCCCAGATGCTCTTGCGCCATAAAAAATCCAAACAAACAACCTTTGTAAATGACCCCATACCCGTGAAAAATAATCTTCATATAGTATTTTTCAACTTTCTATTTTATGGTGATTAGTTATTTTTATAGCGACAGATAGCATTGGGTATATTTTAGTATTTTCATAGTTATTTTGCCAAATTTTATAGCGACATAGTTATTTTTTAATATATTTTTAGTATTTTCATGATTATTTTATAAATTTTATAGCGATTTAGTTATTTTTATAGCGACAGTCATAGGCATTGGCGTACGCAGGGGTGTTGATGGGGTTGTAACCCTCCCATTGCAATGAAATTTTGTATATTTAACATAGGAATATGTGAGTTGTAGATCTGTAAACCCCCATTGAGCCTATAAACCTCCTTACGAACTTTCTGCGTACGCCTATGAACATAGGCGTAGAGTTATGTCGGCTGGTGAAGCCCACCCCAATAGTTTACTATTTTGCCGCCTGTAGGTTGACGTATTTTGCCACCCAATCATACCAAACGTAACTAGAGGCACAACAAAAATTTTAGCGTTTTCGTCAGTCTTAATTTGACATCCCTAACGGTTATTTGAAATTCTTGTTTCGCAAGTATTCGCAAATTTGGCGCCTTTCGAGCCACCCCCTTTTCTCTCAAAGCGGCATCCATAGCTGCTCTCCCTTTGTCAATTCGTGGTTAGGCCTCTGAACACAACAATTCGAAATTAAGAATTCAATTGGCTACCAAAAAATTCAATCCCACTTTTCTCTCGGCGGCAAGCTTTCCGTCGAAAATTTGCCGCCTTAGGCCACAACCTACTTAGGCTTATTGGTAGATCTGCCACTGCACCCCCACACATTTTAGAAACCCTACGTTACTGGGACCAGTGGCGAAGACGGAAAGTTCATAAGGGGAGGGTTATAGGCTTAATGGGAGGGGTTACAGAGCTACAACTCATATATTCCTATGTTAAATATATATAGTAAAACCTCCCTACAACGATATTCGATATAACGATAAATCCCTCTACAACGATAATTTTTCTCGGTCCGTATAATAGTGTTGTAGAGAGGTTTTACTGTACAAAATTACACTGCGATGGGGGGTGGGGGTTACAACCCCCAAAACCGCCTTCTGGCTACGTCTCTGCTCGTAACAATCATGGTGTACGGTTATGAATGTAAATGTTTTAACATTCAATTAGTGCGATAAATTACTGATAGATGGCGCCACCCATACACAACGTTTAGTTTAGAAAATCGTTTTATACCGGTTTTATTATTTTGTCGATCTGCGCCGATGGCATAAAAATATTAAGGGATAATATACTCAATAGGAAATATTTTGTTTGAAATTGGAGGGGGATATGGAACCTTAATACAAATATTGGGGGGACAGGTCCCCCTTTAACGGCGACCGTGGTTTTGTCCCATAGGTTTTATACCGCTTTTCTTGTTTTATCCCATTTAACTTGACAAACCGAAATATCTCGAAAACTACGATGCGGATAAAAAAAAGTATTAATCAAATTTGTTCGTCTCCAAGAGGTGGAGGGGGGGGGGGACTATCTAATGATGTCAGAATTGAACTTCTCCCCCACCCGGTGGGGGCAACTTCTAAATTTCACTGGGTATTTCATGGTTTTGAAGATTTCAATCCACTAAATGGCAGTTGTCCCCTTCCTCCCTTTTCAGTGGATAAATTAACTACTTTTAATGCTACCACAACGACGGAGTAATTTTCAGTTCTCTTCAGGGTGCTCGATTATGGTGCGTCTTCTTGCCAGAAGCGCCCCGACCATTAGACGAAATAGGCGCCGCCTACGAAGGGCCGGATTTAGGGTACGAATTTCCCTGGGCACAGCGACTTTTGGCGCCCCCTCTATTGGTGTAATTAGGGGAGGCTATCCCATAGAAAATTTCTGCTAAGCATTGAGGTATAAGGTTATCCCCCCCCCCCACTCTTTAGAATATGGGTTAGTTCCTCTAGAGAAAAAATAGCCGCCTAGACTTCGAAGCTAGTTACGCACATGTCCTCCTCCCGCCGTAACAGCAAAAACAAATAAAATTCCGTCGATCCGTCCTCTCAAATGCAACGAAAAATCTCGGAGGATAGGGAAGGGGCGACATTTATGATTACCATATGTGCATTATTATAAGATATAATAACGATATTTTTATAAATAAATTTAGTTTATTTGACGACGAAATTTTTATTATTTTTTTTTTCGATGCTTAATGGGAGCTAAGCGGTTAGACTGACTTTTTTTTCTTCAGAATTTCAAATGAAGATAAAAGGTGTGAAGGGGCGTTTTCACGGGGAATGCGGATCGATGCAATTTTACGTTAGATAGATTGTAATCAAAAGAAAGGTGAAGTTCGCCTCTTTTTGTGTCCCTAAAAATTTGGCTGGCTTTGGCTTTTTTATGGCGCAAGAGCATCTGGGCTATACTGCGAAATTTGGCGCCCCATTCATTTGGTATTTTTCTATGAATAAATTAATTTTATTTGACGACGATTGTTTGGATTTTTTTACATATTGGGGGAGGGGAGGGGACGCAGAACAAAATTTCAGTGAGGGCGCAAAGCTTGAAAATTCACTTGTAAGTTTAGTTTTTACTTGAAAATAATAATTTTTAATGTAAATTTATTATTCTCAGGGGAGCGCATGCCGCTTCCTGGATTCTCCCATGGGGACGGGGTTATTTCACTTAGTTTTTCAGAATTTCAGATTTAGAAATAAAAGGTGGAGGGCGCCTTCTCGGGGAAAGCTGATCGACAGAATTCTACGGTAAATAAATTGCAATTAAAAAAAAAAAATCTTTCACCTTTTGTGCTGTATGAAATTTGGCGCCCTGGGCAAGTGCCCAACGTGCCCATTTATAAATCCAGCACGGCGCCTAGGGCTCCGCCCTTCAAGATACCATTATTGTTCTTTTTTTTTTTTTAAAAAAGTTGAAAAGGGAGATTTTTGACACCACACTTTCAACTTCTCCCACTTGGAAGTGGAAAATGCAACTGCAAATCTGGCGATATTGGGACACGGTGCACCCATTGTTTGCAAAAGCTAGTTCTGCTTTGCGTCACTTTTCTGTCGCATTCGAGCGTTTTGTTTGTTTTTATAGTTAGTTAATTTGCTTTACCTTTAAAAATTATTGATCATGTTTACCAACGTTTAAGCTGGCTCGAAACATGCTGTCGCAAAAATGCTAAAATGGGGCAAAAAAGTTGTAGCAAAATGCTAAAAAATATTAGTTGCTTTCGTTGCTCGAAAAATCGTATCAATGAAATTATTTATATCAACAATGCTTAACAGGTGCTGTTAAGAATTTTGAAGAGGAAACAAAAAGGAACAAGAAAAGATCGCTGAAGTGCATAACGGATCTTCTGGAATCGAGAAATCTTGTTTTCAGAGAATAAACTGTGGTTAAAAATGCCTGTCGCATTTTCGCGATGGGCAATAATTTTTTCTTCGCATTTTCGAGCAACTCGTCGCATTTTGCGAAAAATGCGACTGCAGCTTAAACCCTGATGTCTACATTAAGATACTGTGATAAAAGAAGAACATATAAATCGGAACATTTTAAAAGAAAAAAGTGTGAGGTTTTAGAACAGTGAAGGATAAAGGGTGGTGCGACTGGTGCAGTCTCACTTGGCGCTGAGCCAGGGGCGTCAAAATGGCCTAACGACCCCGAAGTACAAAATCGTTTTATAAAAAATTACTCGTATCTTATTAAAATTTTTAAACTTAGTGTTTTAAACCTTATTTAAATTTTTGATTAATTCGTTATCCCCGGTCCTTGTATAAATTATTCTTTACTACAGTGTGTTTAATTAAATTAGTTTGTAAGGAAGTGAAAAAGTTATTTTCCAACAGAACCACAATATGACACTCAAGTAAGAAATTAGGAAAGTAAAAACTACAAAATGGATGAATTTATTTGACCGTACAGAGGGCATTCCAGTTACTTAAATTTATGTAAGGCTTTAAATTTTATATTAAAATAATTTTTTTTTTTTTCATCAGAAAAAGTGCTTTGTGACTTAGTTACATGTTATTTGTTGTAAGGAAATTTTAATTGTTTTCGTGGCTTTTCGTATTGTAATAGGATCCAGTAGCCCATTGAAAAGATCCTTAAAAAAAAACAAACCTTGCGCCACATGAAGTTATTTTAAAAATAATTAATATTTAGCGAGGTCGGGGGCGCCAAATTTTGAGCTCGCACAGGGTGCCATGTGACCTAGATTTGTCTCTGCTTAGAACACTTGACGGAAAAGGCACGTAGTTCCATGTTGAAATATTTAAAAACCAACTCTGACTATTATGATGTGACTGATTGTGAAGTCAGACAAAATGACGGAAGCATTTTGACTAAGAGTCTTCTGGAAAATGACATTAACGAAGCATCTGTTTTCTTCGCCAGTATCTTTTCGTCAATTGATTTAAATTCCTCAGTTAGTAACACAGACGACTCCAGGAAGTTTAGCTTTCCTGTAAATAATACTCAGGGGCGGACTGGGCCGCCGGCCAACCTGCTCCAGGGCCGGTGTGCCCTCATGAGCGATAGGATTCGCGCTTCCGAGTAGACAATGATTCGCGCTTCCGAGTAGACAATGATTCGCGCCTCCGAGTAGACAATGATTCGCGTCTCCGAGTAGACAATGATTCGCGTCTCCGAGTAGACAATGATTCGCACCTTCCGATAATTCAAGGCATGCGTCCTCTGACAGGACCCAGTCCGCCTTAGTCGTCACTGATCAAAACCTAAATGTTATTTTTGCCAATGCCACTCTTTGTCCATCAACCGATATAGATTACTTCGTTAGTTATACTGCGACCCCGGAAAGTGGAGTTTTCCTGGAAACAACACTGATCCAAACAATTATATTATGAAAGGACCATACAGTTCGGGAAGACAATTATACATTTCCAGTGGGTAAAAATGGCAAACATTTCTCTGTATTTCATTATTCCAGAATTCTGCCGAACAATGGAATACAAAACAGGAGGTGGTTAGTATATTCTAAAAGTAGCAATGCTGTTTATTGCTTTACTTGTACTTTGTTTCCTACGTGTAGTTAAGCACTCGCATGCAATGATTGGAAAAATATGGGAAACAGACTGAAGTGTTATGAAAACAGTCAAGATCACTTTGAGTGTGTTTTAAAATGGAGAGAAACCGAAAACAGCGTCAAATCTTTTTCTACCATTGATGCATTATTTCAAAAACAAGTAGAAGATGAACAAGGAAATTGGCAAGCTATTTTGGATAGGATTTTGGGCATAATTCAGTACTTAGCATCGCATAACATAGCTTTTAAAGAACATGTAAAACATTTAAAGGATGAAAGGAGAGGGAACTTTTTGGACAGTGAAATTTCTTGCAAATTTTGATACAGTTCTTCAAGAATACTTACAGCGCATTAAAGACAAAAGCCTTAAGAACTTTTATTTGAGAAAAAATTCCAAAATTAATTAATAGCTTTAATGGGCAAATATGTTAAACGTTAAATAGCTAGTATGGTGAGAAAGAAGCCAACTATTTTGCATTATTTTAGACTACATGACGGATGTAAGCCATATAGAACAAATATCTATAATACTTCGTCAATGAAAAATCAGGCATTATAAATTAACATTTCATTGAATTTTTAAAATTACAAAAAATTGCAGCTGAGAAATTAACTAACACAATTGAGATGTTATGACTTGACATCCAAAATTGCCGTGGCCAGGGATACGATAATGGCGCAAATATTCGAAGGGACAAAAGTGGTGTCAAAACAAAAATTCGAAATATTAATCCTTAAGTATTCTTCACAGCTTGTGACTGTCTCTCCCGGAATTTGTTACTTAGTGACGCAGCAGCATCCTTAAAAAAAAGCAAAATTATTTATTGGTGTTTTACAAAGGTTATACATATACGATTTTTTCTGGCTCATCAAACAGGTAGAATTCGCTGCACAAACAGTGAATATTACTGTAAAATATTTATCGAATACTAGGTGGGAATGTAGAATTGAATGCAAATTAAAAGCAATATCAAATAAATGAAATTGCAACATGTCTGGAGAAACTGCCCAAAAAAAAAACCCACCACAAATCCCTCACTTTTTTAGTGAATGTCACTCCCTTCAAACGCAGCTTTTGTCATATGAATTAGCGTTGTCTATAATCATATAGTATGATATTTTATTTTCTTTCTTTATGTACTTTGTCCTTTCAACAATTTTTATTGTTACATAAATCAGAAATTTAGATGACTCTGCCAAGGTACTCGCTTAGAGTTTTGCAAACTCCAGAGCCGCTTCTGCCCCTTGCCTGTCACAATCGGGGTATTTTATTTATTTATTTATTTGTTTATTTAATTAAATGCTTAAAATGAAGTCTTCCAACCAATGCATTTGCTGATCCGTTTTTCAAATGATTAAACACAACGCAGAAATGTGTCTTTTTGTGTGTTTTTGCACAAGCATTTCTACTACTAATCCGTTCGAGCGTATTTTTCCCAGTTGTTAGCACTACTTGATAAACTGTTTGAGCAGTGACGTGCGGTAAAATTTTTCTGCAGGTAAGCAATATATTTATTATTCCTTTGTCTCGTTTGCCTTGAGAGCTTCGTTAGCCAATAGGTTTCATCTTAAACAATCCAAAATGAAAAAGTTCCCATGGATGTTACTAGATGGCAGCACTATCTTTCATAACACTTAAGTTCTTTTTAAATTCAAATTATTTCGCGCTTGTTAGGCTTAAAAGTTAAAGTAATCAGTATTTATAAATTTAATTGATGTTTAATTTGACGAACTCACAGATTTCAAGCATAAAACACGATTATATAGAAAATTAAAATACGATGATAATAAAAATGCTTACGTAGATGCACTGGCGTACGTAGGGATGTGTTGATGGGGAGTTGTAACCCCCCATTGCAATGAAATTTTGTATATTTAATATAGAAATATGTGAGTTGTAGCTCTGTAACCCCTCATTGAGCCTATAACCCCCTTTACGAAAGTTCTGCGTAGGCCTATGCTTAGATATGCCTGTAGTTAACATACTACATACTTGGCGCAGTATAGCCCAGATGCTCTTGCGCCATAAAAAAGCCAAACAAACAAACTTTTTCGAACGCAACCCTCCAGGTTGCTTCTGATCTGCGTCAAAACTTCACTCTCAGATTGTGGCGCCCTCAATCGACACAACTGTTTCAAAAGATTAGTTTGACCTCGGATAAAATATAAGTTTGACAGACAATTTTTGCCGAACATTTCTGATTAAGTCAAAAATAGAAATGTTTTAAATTTTTGTTTTAAATTGATGTTAGGCAAGCAATGTTTACATTGCTTTTATGGACCGCATGTCCCTGTGTTTGTGAGTACCCTCACAAAAAAAATCTGGTGATGTAAGGTTTGGAGATTTGACAACAATTACGTATTTCCTGTGCAAAATTTAAAACTTGTCCTCCCCCAACAAGGGGTGTGTGGAATTAAATTTGAACACAATTAAATAGGTCTCTCGGTAACATAGGCGTACGCATAAAGTTCGTAAGGGGGTTATAGACTCAATGGGGGGTTACAGAGCTACAACTCGCATATTCCTATGTTAAATATACAAAATTTCATTGCAATGGGGGGGTCACAACTCCCATCAACACCCCCTGCGTACGCCAATGCTTGAAAACACTCATTACTTTTTTTTTTTGGATCAGATGTGCATTCAATAAGGTAATTGCAAAATATTATGTTTGGCGATTATAGCGCCATCTGTCAGAATTCGAAAAATTAGTTCTAATGAAAGTTATGTTAAAATGGGAACCATTTCTTTTTATTGCAGAATCGGATTCCCTAGGAAAAAATAATTGTATTTTTTCCTAGAGAAAAGCTACAATAAAAAAAATGAGATTTCCCATTTAAAATTTCAATGTTGGCCCCGCTTCACCCACATAGTGGGGGGGTTACAAATTTGTTTGTGGTTTTACGGCTCAAAGACTACAGTGGTCATGCTGCGCCGGGACCTACTGTTTTCCGAGGAATCCGAACCTCTTAAGGCCTAGGGAACCAAACCCCGGACTACAGTGAGCAGTGCGATCTTTATGAGATCTCTGAGTAAGCGTTCTTTTTGCACTGCTGGGAGTCGAACCCGGATTAGCGGCGCACTAGGAGAACGCGTTACCACACTGCGCCACCGAAGGCAGTGAGGCCACCCAGTAGGGGGGAGGTGAGATTTTGGAATCATTACATGGTCCCCTTCGAGACGAACAAGTTTGATTTATACTTTTTATTTTGATCCGCTGCTTAGTTTTTGAGTCATTTCGGTTTGTCCAGTTAAATGGGACATCTCGTGTGGGGTTAGCGATGGATCAGGGTTAGCGAGAAATAAGTTTCCCACTTCAGAAAGCTCTAGAGTATGTTCTATTGCTCCAAATGAGACAAAATTTGTACTAGAGATAATTCAAATGATGGGTTTGCCATTTCTTAAATAAAAAATTTAGTACAAAAATCCGTCGATAGGCGGTGCTGGAGCACACGTATGAATATTGACTATGCTTGCACATATAAATGCTCAATATATAGTTCTAAAACTGCTTAATATGTTACCCTTCATTTTGAACAATGTGCTCTAATCGCAAAATCACATTTTCCACTGCTGAATGTAGTGAGTCTGCCGGAATCACCAAACATGGCGCCGAATACTGCCCTTCAGATCTGGCGCTGATGTAGGTCTTCTACATTAGACGGTGTACTTCAGGAAGCCCCATAATCAATAGTCGCACGGGTTGATATTCGGCGAGCGAGGAAGTCAAGCTGTTGGAAAATTACGGATGTTACTCATGCATCTGTGAAATGCTGCTTTAGCAATTGCTGTACAGGTCGAGTAATGCGCTGAGGTGTGCTATTCTGCATGAAAATTATGTCTTGAGGGCATTCACGTTGTTGAAGTAGGATTACAAGATCCATCAGCATATCATAGTACCGTTATCTATCGACAGAACAGGCTCGGATTGCATTATCATCTCTTCCAACAAATACGTCCCAGTGATAAAAGTATCCGTAAAACCGCACAATACTGTTACTTTTTCAGGATGCATGGGTTGTTCCTAGATAGCGTGAGGGTTTTCCTCTGACCGAACTCGGTTATTGTGGGTGTTAACTTTGCCATTGAGGCCAAGTGGGCTTCGTTAGTCATAGAACGTTGCATGGTCAAGTGACAGCGAATATCATGCGAGCAAGGAACTGACTGTCAAAGGTTTTACGAATCTTTGAGTTCCCTTCATGTAATTGGTGCGCATGTTTGATCTTGTAGGGGAAAAAATGCAAAATTCGCCGCATGATTGTTTGTACAGTGAAATACGTTATATCCACAGCACGGGAAATAACTTGCATACTCATAGTACTATGTAGTGATTGACCGCTGGCTTCTACATCCAGGGCAGACGCCCTGGATGTGGCTACAACAAATTTGCTCGTGGGGTGGTGTCAAACTTCCTTTGGGGTTGTGTGAAATTTACCTTTAAGATTTTTTTTTTTATGAAATGCACTTAACGGAAAAGAAATGAAATATTCAGTAACAATGAAATAATTCTTCCATATTTATATAAAAAAGTTCATTCTTTTATTCAGAGGAAAACAAAATTCAAGCATTTTTTCTCAGACATTTAGTCTATTCACAGACAGTTGATAATTTTTGAGGTGGCAGGATTTTACTTCATATGGTACCCTTATCTGTATTTTTCTTCGAAAAATTGTTGCATATAAAAGATTACAGCCGACATATTTTTTTCTTTAATGTTTTCTTCCCAGATTGATTGTGATGCTGACATTTCTCATTCTGCTGCTTCATCAACTTTTGATATCATGACGTCGGAGTCTATTCACGATGGCGGATTAAACGCTCAGTGTTTTTATCCTCATGAGTTGGCAAATTTTACTAAGCAACCGAATGAGATTTTGGCTCTGTATAGAAACGCCTGTAATTTGATGAGTAAGAAGGATCCATTGCAATTATTACTCACATCACTAAACACGTTTGTCCATTATATCTGCATAACTGAGACCTGTTTTTCTCCAGGTTTCGTGATAGACCTTGAGCATTATCAGCTGACATCTCTTATGCGTACCGAGGGCTGTGGAGGGGGAGTGGCAATGTTTCTATATAAATCAATGGTGTTTGTGGAGGTGCAGAACTGGTGTAGTGTTTATTCTGATAT
>QLNU02014802.1:98832098-98880088 GCA_006491805.2 Dysdera silvatica
CACACAATTGCAAAAGTTCATATTTGTGATAGTGAAGAACTCGTGATGATCAGTAAATTTAATATCCATGTGGGGGATAAATGCTTGAAAAGTAAATGCTTCCAAATAAACCCATGCTTTGAATTGCTACGGCCTTGTATCTAGTTGAAATTTCTTGAATCTGTCTTTCTTCGATTATAACCTAATAATACGGCCTTCCAACATGAAAAGGTTCCTCCCACTGCCCTAGGGACATAAACGTGTATGTTTACAAATTGCATTGCCTTTCTGCTTAGGTAAGGAGTAAGAAGATAGTTTAGCTTTAGCGTTGTCGGGACATTTTCCCGATAGAGGAATAATAAAATTCTTAAAATTACTAAAACCCTTAAAATATGCATTTATTCTGGAAATTCATGGTTTTTATGCATTTATATGCACTAAGGAAGAGTTCAAGTATTACGCAAGCACTTTGGGGGGGGTGCCATTGGTCTTATTTTCCTATGTTAATTTTTGGGTACTGGTGGGGGAGGGGGGTTGAAATGGCCAAAATATTGCTTACGTAATACTTGAATTTCCCTAACGCTAAAATGAGCTAAAATATGCAATTACATGTGTACATATGCATTTGCATATAATTCAGGCTTTGTTTATAAATATTATTATTGGTATACTACTCTAAATGCTGGATCGATAAAAAAAAAATTGTTTTAGAATAACAAGCAAATAACACAGCTAAAGTGAATGAGAAAAGGGTAATGGCGTTTCCAGTTTCCTTGCAATCTGATATAAGGTAACGATATATCGAAAGAGGTAATCGATGTTCAGAAGACTTGGGCTGAGCTATGCAAAATGCATTGAGAAAAAAAAATGGAGATACATATAAGCAAAGAGCGCAATAGCAGTAACAGACATGAGATAAAGCGTGTCAAATAAAGATTGCTCCAAATTTATCTCCCCCCCATCGTTGTCTCGAGGTCAAGATCGAAAGGCACTATTTTTGGCTACAAACAAAGCAGTTTCATATTACGAGGAGTAAGTGAACTTTTTCAAAACGTTACAGTTTAAAATGGATCGATGAATGTTTTGAATGGAAACTACATACAACAGACAAGGCTAATGTAAATAAGCGAAGAGGCTTGGGCTATATTTACTGCAGACTACCTACTTTAGAACCTGCCTGAAGTGACCACCTTTGGGACTAAATTGAAATGGTTACCATAGACACAGGCGGACACCATACACAACAGACGTTGGTATAGGCAAGACCATGGGCGCTGACGGCATAAAGATATTGGGATGGGGGAGGGGGGATAGTAAATAAGTGGAAGACAGCTTGTTGTCAAACAGGGCCAGAGACAGAGGGTGGTCCCAAAGGCCCGTCCCCCCTTCCGTAATGTTTTTGCTACCAATGCTTATTCATTAGAAAGATCGTAAAAAAATTTTTACTTCCCACGAAAAAATTTCTGGTTAAGGTCCTGTTGTTAACAACTCTTTACAGGGATAACAGACATCAACAAAGCAGTGTTTAATTTAAATGTGCTTCTGCTTGATGACGCTCATTTTACCATAAAATTAATATTCTGGTTCCAGTTTCATTTTCACATGAAATGCTCCTTACTAAATTGCGTATTTATTAAGCTGATGGTGATGTAGTAAGCAGTTCCTTTATGTCGCGATGATGTTACTGGCCCCAAAAGTCCTTGAGCTTGCGAAATTAAAATATAGAAACTATAGTTGTAACGTTATTAAAAACATTCCGTTTGAAAGTTGAAATAATAACACGTCAATGAAAACGCTGCCATGCAGAAAAGAGAGCTATATAATACAATACAACAAATGCTATAATTACATCAAATAAATGACAAAGTGCATTTTTTTTATTTCGCACTAAATACACTACGCCGAAAAATATAACCGCATTCCTTAGATTAAAAATAAATTTATATATATATATATAATTATAATTTTGAACGACGTTACTTATTATAAAAGTTTTGTTTGAAATTGGAGGGTGGATGAAACAGTATCAACATTAGACGGGGACCGATCCCCGCTAATGGCGCCCATGGGAAAGACTAAGTCCCTACCAGTTCTCTCTTATAAAAAACTGGTCACTTTATGCAGGTGGTCAATTTACCAGGTTCCACTGAACGTTGTTTTTTTAATGCGCACGGAAAGAAAAGGTCTGTCTGCGCCAAAGAAGGTGAAGTGGTACATACGGTTTGTTGTCTATGACTAAGACGACCACACGTCCCTTTTTCGGCGGGGTAGTCACGCTTTGGGAGAATGTATCCCGTGGGACGCAAAAGTGTTCGGCTTTAGAGAGTAGTGGATCTGACTAGTTAACTCGAGAGTCCAAACTCTTACAGATTTTCGAGAAAATCCCATAAACCATCAGTACATCAACACAGCGTTTTTTAACCTTTTTCATCTCCCAACACGCAAAAACATATATTTTTCGCCACTGATCAAAAATAAATAGGTATATTTTTGATTGATTTATAAAATATTAATAATAGGCACTATATAATAAACACATCTCGGTCTTCTCGGATGTGTCAGCGGGCAACCTGCTGGCTCAGCTGGTTTGCCAATTTATTGTTTTTTTTCGGAATAGTTGATCACCGTTCCATTATGCGCTATACTTCTGTTTACTGTTGCTACTTTTTTATTTGAAAATATCAGGGAAATTAGTTTTATGTCTGTGACTAAATGGTCAGGTATTGCATGTTTTAAAAATTCCAGCGACACCTGTAGACACTGGTTGAAAATCGTTGCATTACCAAAATCGCAGAATATACATACAGGGTGATTCAAAACTAATGGAACAAACTGAAAGGGGTGGTAAAGGACGCCAAATAAGCCATATTTGGCGAAATCAGGTCCGCAAAGGATCCGATTTGGCTGTACAGTGAAAGTATTATTTACATCCACATCGTTGCTACGTAGGCAATTACATGAACAAAAAAAAATTTTGACACATAATTTAAGTGGAGAACTACAGGGATGTTATTATTTGCATCCACATTAGTTAATCATGTAATAAAATTTGGAAAATTTGCCGTTCCAGCCTAGAACCGTATTGGAAAAGTTTCCACCACTTACTATGGTCCAAAACAACATCCATTGGCCAAATTTATACAATTCTGAAATTTATGGCTCAAACCTGAGCCTCACATATTACATATACAGTACAAGAAATTTAATAACAGATGTGTTTAATTAACATTAATTTTAAATATCGTAAAATATACAAATAAGTTTACATAATGTTTTAAATATAGTGTACTTGAATTTAAAAATAATGAAAAGGTTAAATTTTTGCAGAGTGCATAAAAATGGACACTAAAATTTGGTACTTACAGAATTTTTTTTTATACAATAATTTTTGCCACCCACGTATTAATTACAGCTCAAACTAGAGCTTTATTCGTTTTGGAGAAAAAGAGACGCTTTCCCCATCCTGGATTCGAACCAGGGTCCCTCCGTTTAGCCCGGAGTGTCTTGGACCGCTAGACGAATGAGGACAGGAAACAACGCTCTCTTTCTCCGTATGTAAAGGTGTTAAGGTATTATACCCCCCATTACAGAATTTGATTGAAATAATCTGCTACATGGGTTTGCTCGGAAGCGTTTACTTTTCAAGCAGTTTTCCTCATATGGATATTAAATTTACTGATCATCTCGAGTCCTTCACTACCACTAACATTTAATATGAGCTTTTGCAACTGTGTGGTGCATTTTAAGGCATTATTGTAGTTTTTAATGTCAGACCTTTCTTCCGCCACCTCTTCGTCTCGACTGAATCCGCCATTCCTTCCTAAACTTGTTTCCCATGCCCAATACTGAACACGTCACTGTTCCCAGTGGCGTAGCTAGATATTTTGCCATCCAGGGCGAGTGACTACTACCGCCCCCACCCAATGGGGTAACAAAACAAATAAATTTTGTTTTTTAAAGGCTAATTGCCGCCCTCCGAATTGTGGCGCCCGGGGCGACCGCCCCCCCTCACCCGCCTTAGCTACGCTACTGTCTGTTCCCTTATAATCCTTCTCGTATCATCCTTATTCACATATCAAAAGGATCATAGCCCATTTGCGCACACCTAGATGCGTACAAGTCAAAAACTGTCCCACTTGCGTATGTTGGGAAGAGAAAAGCACAATGGAGAGGAAGTAAAACTGTTTTAAAAGAAAAGTTCAGCGATTTAGCGCCTGTTTTACTTATAGAAATGTATCTCTATTTCAAGTGTATATTTGAATACCTATTAAAAAAACGCATCTGCTATATTACATAATTATGATTCAGAATAGTTTTTGATACTTTTTAAACATTAGACTTAAAAAATACGGAAAATGTCTTCTAACTTTTAGCTTAATGTGTGTATAGCTTACAGTACGTTCTGATATGTTCGACGTTTCTTGTGACAATTTGAACAACATTTATTCTTTAATTTGCTTTGTAATTTTGCCTTATAAGTGTATAATATACTATATACAGTCGAACCTCGTTAAGACGAACACCAAAGGGAACAGAAAATCTGTTCCTATTAACAGTAATTCGTCTTATCCGGAAAGGGTAGTATGTTATACAATCTGACGGAACTTCAGAAAACGGTTCGTATTAAAAGTAATTCGTCTTAAGCGTGTTCGTTTTAACAAGGTTCGACTGTACTATCTATGTAAATTTTAAATAGCAATAAGCTGCCAGTCCGAAGCCCGGATAAAACTGTGACGGAAAATAATTGTGAAAATTTTTATTTACACAAAAATACAGTACATAAATAAGAGATTATATTTGTGTGCCGCAAAATGGTAGTAACCATAGCCTCATTTTCTCATCTTGTGCGCATCTGGCACAAATTTTAACTCGTATAACACAGTAAAAGGATGAGACGTTACGATTTTATTACGTTTTAGCTCCAATAATTAACGTAACTTCTGATTGGTGACACTAAATGTTATTGTGCTACTCAAATTTTGGGGGAAACCTCATTTTTAGAGGAGATCGTCTCAGTTTGTTTCTAGTTGTGATGCACGTTAAACCTGCCTGAAAAAACTTTTATATCGTACGATTTCTTTTATTCAACTTAAATTTGAGGAAAAAAAAAGTTTTAGGAAAATGAATCTATGCGGAATTAGACCCGATTTCATCTAGAGGAAGTACATATCTGTTATCTCTGGTACATATATACTAACAATTAAGCTGTGTTTAAAGTCAAGTGTGTTAAATAAATTTAAAAGTTAATCGCTTTGGGCTGTGAACGGCTCATGTATTTGTATGCTCACTCGTATAACACGGACGTGTCTACTGGTTTAGGTGTCTAGTACTATCAATGTTTCTTGCTTCCATTCATACTTTTACGTTGAAATATATCTATATTCAGTTCTAGCGACGTATCTAGAAAATATTTTTTGGTGGGAAAACCAATATAGAGATCTAAAAAAAAAAAAGAAATGGGGTACAAAAGCAAATCCTGGGCGATCACCCACTACGCCCCCACCCTCGGATCTGCCTTTGTTCGGTCCTAATATTGCCGACGGCCCAACAAGAATAAGCAAAATTGGTCCTCGGACTGAAAAAAGTTTGAAGACCCCTGCCTTAAGAGGTTCGGATTCCTCGGAAAATTGTAGGTCCAGAGGTTCGGATTCCTCGGAAAACAGTAGGTCCTGGCGCAGCATGACCATTGTAGTCCTTGAGCCGTAAAACCACAAACAAACTATAGTCTGGTGTTTGGTTTTCTTGCCATCAAAGGTGCGAATTCCTGGGAAAAGTGTAGCTCACGTTACAACATGACATTTGATATCCTTGCGCCATAAAGCACCAATTGGTTTCTACTTATTCAAATAAATTATTAAATGATCGCCTAATAATTACCTATTTTCTTTTTAGGACTCACATTAAGATTATGACAGTTAAAAAGTATCGAAATCAGCATGGATCATCATTTAAAAATTGCTCCAATCGCCTCAACTGATGCTACTCATGAGGAGGCGGCGATACTTGCTCGGTGCTAAGAACGTTAGCAGCGCCGTCTAAGAGCTCTTTACTAAGCAAAATCACGCTCCACGTGTTATTTAAAGACTTGATGTGAAAACTTCGAAACGTGTAAATAATTTGTAATTATAATGTGCTGTAATAAAAATATAATTACGTTAAATTATTACAAATTCTATTTAAATATCACATGGGGTTCGATAATTACAATGGTCTTTCAAGAATTCTATACGCAATGATAACGCGAGAGTAATGTCAGCCAGAAAAGGTAAGTATTGTAAATAATTTGAAGACGCAACCTGCATACGAAAAAGTTGTTTAGTTTTCCTACTTCACAAATGTGCACAGTAGAGATTGTTCGTAACCTCCTCAAAGGGACCACGCGTCATTGGCGCCCATACGAATACTTCTAGGGGGGAAGCTAAGAAAAATAAACGAGTACTTCTTGGAGGGCGCTGAGAAAAATTAATACCTGCTTCTCAAAGCTGTCGATTGAATTTTAGTGAATGTACAAGATACCAAAACGCTACAAAAATAATTGATACTGCTTGACAATTAGTAATGAGCTAAAAAGTACCTTATTTTAAAATGTAACTATAAAACTTTTGAAAGTAAATGCATAGCAGTTTCGGGAAAATAAAATTTTTAAACGGCTAAGGGGGGACCCGAGCCCCTCCCTGCCCCCCATATGGGCGCCCATGCCACACATATGTGGCCACTATAACGGATAGTCGCTGCAGTGGTCAGCGCTAGATTAAGATGCTTATAGGCCTTAGGACGGAAGGATAGAACGGGCTCGTAAAGAATGTGAGCCTTGCAATATTCAATCAGTGAATCACGAATTCTCCCTTGAAATTCATTATTCCAACATTCAGGCTTGCAGCAATGAAAATTCTGAGAAAATTGTAAATAAACGGGATTACAACGCCGCTCAAACTTAAATAACACTGGGCCCTTTCAAGGTCTCTGGGTGATGGGGGGGCGCAAAATCGAGGGGCCCCAACGACGATGCCTAATGCTAGCTGGTACGAAATGAGGGTGACAATATGAACTTACGTTCATGGCAGAGCAGTAGCCAGTCTGGGGCTAGAGGAAGCTGAGCTTCTCCTAGAAATGTAATCAGCCACCCCCTGGAAAATAGTTTTTTTTTTTTTTCAAAATAAATTAATTCAATGCTTTATTTTAAATTTTTTGTTTTGTATAAAATTGTACCTGTCAATGGAATTATTATCTGGCAAAAATACTATAGTTAAAATAGATTTTTACGGCAGATATTTTATACATCATGTTATTTTACAGAGGTTCGAGTCTTCATCTAACCTATAATAAGGATAAAGGAAATTACAGATTTTTTAATGTACCTCTCTAAGTTTTCAATGCAAAATTTACATTAAGAAATTTATTCATTAATGTTAAATATATTAGCCTACTTAGATATTTAATATTATTAAATATATTAATAAATTTCATTAAAACACTAACAAATTGTAAGCCCCCTGTAGTTTCCTGATTTCCCCCGGTAACAAACGCCTAGCTGCGGCCCTGATCCGTTGTCTTTAACTTTTATTGCTTGGGCCTTCATGGCTCCATTAACCTCCATAGTATTCTTTAATGGGTGTAATATTTATATAATATGCTTTATTAAATACACTTTTATTTATAACAAACTATTTGCTTACAATGTAAGAAATATCAATAAATTATTGTAATAAAACATTTTATAATAAAATCATATTATAATATTTTTCCATTAGCTCGGTAATGTATTTACATTTGGTGAAAAAGGATAAGCTGTTGTATATCTAACTGCAAAGTTGTTAAAGAGAATCGATCATCAGTTTTTACAACAATAATGCGCTACCATGCTTTTGATAGCTGATGAAGAAGTCAACTAAATCTGAGTAAACCATATTACTCGTATGCATTTGTATTTATAGGGCGCAAGGACAGTGCCGGCGTGCTGCGCCGGGTTTGGATACAAACTTGGATTAACGCCACGATAGATGAATATGTTACCACTACGTTACTGTATGCAGTGCCGTATTTATAAATGGGCACTTGCCCAGGGCGCATAATTTCCAGGGGCGCAAAATGCGATAAATTTGTTTTTAATTGCAATTTATTTACCGTAGAATTCTGTCGATCCGCACTCCCCAAGAAAGCGCCCCTTCACACATTTTCTCTTCATTTGAAATTCTGAAAAAGGTCCAGGTTTTTCCAGGGGCGGACTGGGTCTTCTCAAAAGGCGCCAGTCCTATAGCCCATAAGGGCGCACCCGCCCTGGGGCCGGTTGGCCGGCGGCGCAATCCGCCCCTGGGTCTACCCCCATTAAACATCGAAAAGAAGTAAAACATTTTGCCATCAAATAAACTAAATTTATAAAAATATCGTTATTATATCTTATAATAATGCACATAAGTTAATCAAAAATGTCGATACTTCCATATCCTCAGCGATTTTCGTTGCATTTGAGGATCGGGACAAGAGAATTTTATTTGTTTCTGCTAGTACGGCGGTAGGGAGGTATGGGCGTAACTAGCTTCGAAGTCTAGGCGGCTATTTTTTTTTTTTTTCCAAGCGGGTTGGCTTCCTATCCCTCAATAGTTACGCCAATGGAGGTGGAGGTCGCCAAAAATTATTGTGCCCAGGATACTCCTTACTCTAAATGCGTCACAGGTTGTATGGCAGTGGGTTTATATTTATTTTTTTCTTAATCCGAACCCTCTTAAGAATCAACCTGAGACTATAGTGAACAATTAATTAATGGTTGAGAAGTGTTCTTTCGGGCATTAAAACCATATATATGCAGTCTCACCTCGCTTGACGCAGGTGACGGTGCTATCGCTTGCGTTATAAAAATACAACCAACTATCTTTTGTGGCATGGATTCCGGACGCAGATTAACGGTGTTCTGCGTCAGTTTATCGTGGCATTAATGCGTCACGAGGCAATTTGTTGCCAGCACAAATCGTCGCGTCATACTTTGTCATAATTTAATATATTTATTAGGGGTTTCTTTTCTTGTAAATACTGTAAACCAAGCCATCCGATCTTCAGGAATGGAGTTTAGTATACATCATTTTCCTTATTGCATGATTAACTAATGTGGATGCAAATAATAGCATCCCTACATTTCCAGAATGGCTCATTTTTGGACATAGGTTCACTGGACCGAAGTTGTTTCTTTTGATCTCCTTCACCTATTACACATGCTTGACAATTCCCAATTGCCTCAAGTATGGTAAACCAATCGTTTTCCATACCTTTGATGACTAAATGGCAACACTACTCAGGACCAGGGAAGGGAATTTTCGATTTTTTTGTTTCTGCTGCATTATTAGGTCAATCACTTAAATCATGTGGCAAAAAACATTTTTTTTTGTTCATGTAATTGCCTACGTAGTCACGATGTGGATGTAGATATTAGTTTCACTCTGCAGCCAAATCGAGTCCTTTGCAGACAGACGTGAGGATTTCGGCCAATTTGGTTTATTTGATATCCCCTACAATCCCTTAACGTTTTGGCCATGAATTCAGGGACACCCTGTATAAACTGCTTTGCAAACAAATACTGTCACTTAAAAGAATCCTCTATTAGTAATATTTATTTGTTTGTAGTTTTACGGACCAAGGACTACTGTGGTCATGCTGCACCGTGACCTACAATTTTCCGAAGAATCCAAACCTCTTGGACCTACAATTTTCCGAGGAATCCGAACTTCTTACCTACTGAACTAAACCCCAGACTACAGTGAGCAATGCGATCTTTATGAGATCACTGAGCAAGCGTTCTTTGCACTGTTGGGAGTCACATCTGAGTTAACGGCACACTAGACGAATGTGTTAGCACATTAGGGCACCGTGGGGTAGTAGTATTGTTTATAATTACAAATATTAGAGCTAACAAATTTAAGCAATCTTAAAAGTTACTAAAACATTATTATTACAAAAATCATTATTATAAGATGCACATTGTCATTGCATGAAATATTAGTTCGCATTTGTTACTAAGCAATCCATAAACCCCATCTAATACAAAATTTCTCTTGTAACGTCATATAAGCTAATTTAGTTTATTGTATACGTATGTTGTCAGCGATGTAAAACATATAATTAAAGTCTTGCTTAAGACTCGTTGCTTGGTTGTATTTTTATGGCGCAAGGACAGCAAGCACATTCTGTGCCAACCAAGGTGAGATCATGCATACAGTACTTAAAGACTCGTTAAACATAACAGTTAACGTAACTCGTTAACATAACTCATTAAACATAACAGTATAATACTTGAAGCACTTCACTAACACAATAATGTTTCGGTAATTAAATATGTACAAGACTCTCTTTGAGTGCAATGACAATTGTGTAATGATGATATAAAAAAAATTAAAATCATCTATATAAAAACAAAATGCTGAAATGATCGTTCTTACACACAGATTAAAAAAAGAACTTTGATCATGCAGAAAAATCAGAGAATAAGATCATTTTATTTTTAAATTCAGAATATTTACAAACACTGAATGGATGTAAAACATTAATCAAACAAGCTAAAATAATTCAAAATAAATGTAAATAATGATTAGGTGACCAAACGTCCCGGATTTTGACCCTGTTTTTCGAAGTCCCTCCGGGATGCCAATTTGTTCCAGATTCGGCAAAAATGTCATGATTTATCCTGCTTTAAAGAATTTTTCTAAGACTAAGATCAACTATGATGAAACTTGTGTTGAATTTTATAAAATGCTCCTAACAAAGAATAACCTCCTTGAAAAATTCACAGCTCTGAAAAATACAGCAGCTCTGCTTCTAATTGTTAAAATGAGAACTGTGGTATTGCGCACAACAGGCTATTATTCTGATTAATGTATGAATAAATATACTTTCAATAGATTGCATTTGGGTCTGAGATTAAAAAAAAAAAGTCATGTGTTTATACATTATTTTTTCCATACACGTGACTCCTGATCTGTGAGTCCCTACCCCCCACACCCTGTCGAAGTAGACCTAGGTTTTCAAATTTAGCATCCCGGATTCAGGGCTTGGAAATCTGGTCACCTTAATATCGATTTATATTTTTTAGTCTTCAAACAATGGCATTGTTAAATACGCGCATAATCAAGCCTACTAAACATTATACCCAAAGGTCATGGTCACAGGTGAACATCAATAAGTTGTTTTAAGCTAATAATTCTCACTTCGTAAAATTAATAATATAATTTATAAGAATTCCGTACTTTAAAAACATTAGAGGCATATCTCAAGATATTATATGTTTGGTTCTAGATCATAGCAATAGAATGAGTCAAACAGGGATTTTTCTATTTTTTATTTTCTAGTACATATAAGTTTACATTTATATAGGGTTCCTACTCAAATTGGATAAAAAAAATTCCCTGACTTTTCCAGGTTTTTCCCTGTCTTTTCCAGAAAAATTCCCTACACCAATCACAAGTAATTTTCGGTGCTCTTTTACAATATGGTAACCACTTTCGTTTTGATGAATGTTTCCTTCCTAAGTTATAAAAAAAAAGTTAAATTTAAATTTAAAAAAAAAAAGTATTTACATTTAGAAAAAAAAAACTGATAGTATTGAAAAAAACAGGAGAAAACCGGAATCAAAGGATGCAGGGCACTGTTACATGTTTTGCTGTCCATCAATGAGTAGAGGCCCCTGCGCCCGTTCCACTTTCGGGAGCTCTGTGGTTATTTTTTATAAAACCTACGAATTAAAAGAGAGAAAAAGCCCCGATAGTATTAAAAAATACAGGAGAAAACCAGAATCCAAGTAAGAAAAAATGTATGGAAGGAAACACACACTCGCCAAAACGGAAGAGGTTACATAATTGTAAAAGAGCGCCTAATTTTCAACTGAACTTCGGTTGTGGGTAAAATGGCCTAACATTCATGGAAGATTTAGCAATTCAAAACAGAAGTTAAGAAGGTTTTCATTAACTTTTCCAGGTTTGGCCAAAGAATCTCCTTTTGCTCTGAATTTTCTTTAGAAACGATTTCAAATTTCCTGACAATTCCAGGTTTCACGGGAACCCTGCTTACACTATAAATTATATATAGTTATTATAAATATTACACTATAATATTGCCTATTAATTGTACAATAGCATTAAATAATTACTATGGTGTGCCGTAATCACAAAATGAGTACATATCAGTGGCGCTGTTTTAGTGAGGCAGAACTAGGCTAATTCATCAAAATAAGTTGCCTTACGGTCTATACTCGCCAAGAAACCAATTTCACTGACTGAGTAAATACATAGGTTAATGTAGTTTGGTGAATTGGCTTAACTCCTGCCTCACTAAATTTTCGCCCCGAGCTGTCGCTAGCACATATCAGAAAAACGTTACTGATAGACTATCTCAAAACAAGATCACCACAAACTTGAAATTCGTTCAATAACTGCTGTAATAAAATGAAGTATATGCCTATACATCGAGATTGTCTAGCATATAGCCCACAGGCCACAATCCGGCTTGAAGACAACTGTTTGGAATAAAAAAATTCCAGGATTTCAAAAGAAAAATTTTAGATTTTTTTTAGAAATACGGAAAAATCTGTGGAACAACATTGATGATCATAATAAATTATTGTGGAAATTTTTAACATCTAATTATGTGTTTTTTTACGAAACCAATAGCCTGCAAGATCAGTGAATTATAAATATTTAAATGACCTGCTGCACTGCTTAAAAGGTTGGACAGCCCCGCTATACACCTGACTTTTTTTTACACAATTTTGAAATTGAAAAAAATTTTGAATATGAACATTAAATGTGAACAGAGTAAAAAAAAAATGGACACCATTTTCTTTTCAACGACGTTATTTCAAAATTGTGCAAAAAAAACGATAACCATCACATACAAGTAATATTATGACAAGTATATAATGTATTTTGAAGTGGCCATATCGTTTAAATGAAGCATAATAAAAATTTAACTAGGTTTTTTTCAATGCTTGCTTTAGGAAAGGCAGTGATCATAATTGACTTCGAGGCATGCGAATACTTTTAAAGCAAATACAGTTTAGAAATTCATACTGAATTTAGTGATAGTGAAAATACAGAGGAACATAATGAAGTAGCAGAAATTCAATTCAAACTCACCAAGAATGAAAAATTAGAAACACATCATTTAAAGTTAAATATCATTAAATTTAAAATAGGATATTATTTGGAGATGGTATTTGATGACAGTGTTATGAACTGAATACGCTTTTTTGGCTTATTATTAACTGAGGCTTGAAGCTGAGGTGTATTTACCGAAACTGGTTTAAGTAAAGGTGCACTGGTTGATGCTATGCCGTCAAACTTCACATTAGTACATTTACTACTAATGCCGGCATCGATGATTTCAACATCTCCAAAGAAACTGGACGATGAGTCAGCTGCTACATTTATTTCTGCAAGTCCCAGACTATGACAGGAAACAGTTGCGTCTGCTTCAGAACATGGCACCGACTTCGAAATTGCAGCGATGTCTTCTTCCATTGGAACAGATTCATCTTCGGTAATTGCTAGTTCCGATTCACCATCATCCATTTTTTCCACAAGATCTAAATCAGCTTTATCACCACTTGTTACAGGAATCAACACTTTAAGTTTTTTACTGTCAGGAGATAAAAGTCCTTTACTAGAAAAAGTATTATTTCTACCTTCAGAATCATCACTGACATCTATCTTGTTATCAATAGCTCGCACATCCAATTCGTTTGAATCGGAAGTAATATTTCGATTTATATCCTCATCCGTAGGTTTAAAAAGCTCTTTCTTAAACGTAGAAACATAATTAGATGCAGTACTTTTCTCTGCCACACTTCTTTCCTTCGATAACACAGGGTCAGTCTTAAAATCATGATCATCGGCATTGGTAACAACCAATAATGGGATTTCACATTTAGGTCTTCCTTCACGTTTCTCATCAACGATCACACAATCATCGGAATTATCAATTATACGCACTTTAGATTTATCCGAAGTGGAAAAAAATTGTTTTATAGAAATCGTTTTAGGTGTCTTCTTACTTGACACTCCTTTAGGAGTCTTGGACTTGTTTGGATTTGGCAACTTTCCAGTTCTGTTAGGAGTTGAAACGTCTTTTGCAGCATCCATATTATCATCTTTTTTTGGAGGTGAAAATGACTCAGGTTTAGCAACTTTCGGCGAACTTACAAAGGAGTCCACTTTGACAGATTTTGGTGAACTTGTAATGGAGTTCGTTTTGACAGCTTTTGGCGAACTTGCAAAGGAAGGGGTACTTGATATGGGACTTAGTTTTTCTGGAACATAAATTTCTCCAAGTTCACCCTCATTAAAAATTATGAAAGAGCAGTACCCATCAGTGGAAGAAACGATTAGCATGCGCCCATCTGGAGACCATGACAGGTCTGTTAAATGTCGGTAGTGTATATTAGCCACGTAACCAAAGGGCATTAATTGTTGGGTATCATACGTCAAGATAGAATCCTGGGTTGCTACAGCAAATAATGTCCGATAGGGTAAGTCAATCATGGGCTTTCTCTTTTGATTTTCATCTCCTTGCAATTTAAACAGCACAGGGCAACAGCAAACAGCTAATGTATACTTCTGTCCAGTTGGCAAGTTCAGGATTGGTCGAGTAAACTCATGGCGTGAGAAAACATATGTGGTGTGAACAAAGCTATCGCCCTTCTCTTTAATACCAGATGGCACAAATAACAATTCACCATCGTGTGTAAATTTTAGGCGACGACAATATGATTGTAGGGTGTCGTCATGGAACAGCTTACTCAACTTTTTGGAACCTTTATTGGATGATTCAAGCCAAGAGGCCTTATGAATACGGTGAACAACTTTGCCATTGCTAGAATTATAGATACGCAACATTCTGTCTGAACTAATAGTTGCTTGGCATTGATTAAGTGGATCCCAAGCAACACCTTGTACAAAACTCTTCGCCTCTTTAGAGATACGAGTATTTTGTCCTTTCTGAATGTCCCAGATAATTGCACTATTATCAATCGATCCAGACATTAGATAATCACTATCTGGAGACCAGCACAAGTCACAAATGTCGTCAATGTGACCCCGTAGAACCTTGAAAACGGACCACTCTTCTTTATTGCTACTATCTTCTTCTCCGTCTAACTTCGGCAGAAAGGTTTCCCTCAACCGCCAAATAAAAATAGCCCCTTCGTCGTCTCCGGAGGCCAAATACTCGCCATTTGGCGCGAAACGCACGATATTCACTGATTTCGTGTGGCGGTTTATATCGCAAGCACACTCGATCGTCACAATGTTTTTTTCGCACAAATTATAATACCACACGACGACGTGGGCATCAATGCCCCCTGTAGCTAATCTACGAATTTCACCATTAATAACTTGAAAATCTACACTGAGAACAGCGTCCCTTCCGTGCCATGAAATTTGAGGTGTCTGAACCTTCATTCTAAATTAGCTATGATCCAAAAGACCAATTTTCTAGAAAGTACAATTTTAGTAATGTGTGCAGTTCTAAATCCTCTTGGAAATTCTGACTAATTCAGACACTTCAAAATTTCATTTGCAACACCTTTTTAAAAAACAGGAAAACGTCACTTACGAAAAAACATCATAGTAGAAAAACTTTCACTTCAAATTATACTATGAACAAGACACGCGAGCTTTTCGTTAAATGTTGTCATTAGATTTCACTTCCCGCCTTTATGAAAGTGATGCCAAATATTCCGAGCGAGAAACATTTTTGACTTGCAGATAGCTTTCGAGGGAGTATTGGCCGCAAATAATCGGCTTTGTATCCCAGTGAGAAATATATAAGAAATTAAAAATTGAAAGCCAGTTTTTATTGTGTTTGCTTTTAATTTTACTTTTGCTCGTTTTTGATTACGTGATACTATATTTAAAATTCTGTAAACTGTTTTTTTGTACATTATTTGTCATTAGTTTTTCCTTAAACATTATTTGAAACTTCGATCAACCGCATTGACGTTTCAAATCAAAAAAAGGACGATTATAGAACGATGTGTTATGTCGATGTGCTCGAATCGATTATTGGCTGGATGTAATTGAACATCATAAAACTTCATTTCTTCGTTGTTTACAAAAATTCGGGATCGTTTACGAAGTTAATCTTTATCATTGTTTATTTACAAAATTTTGCTGAGCGCGTGAGATTGTATTCAATCGAAGGTCTACGATCTTCAGATTTCACGTAAATCCTTTGAATTATGGATATATTGAAAGCAGAAGTCGAAAGGAAAAAGCGGGAATTGGAATCAATGAAGCTCTTGGTAAGAAATATAGCTCGTAAACAGCATTTACAATAAATTCTTTGGTGATCATGCCAACCTCCTTCCCTTGCATATAGTCATACACACTTTACATTGAGTAGATCATCAACTTTACAATTATGTAGTTCAACGCTTTCATAATGAACTCAAAAAGGGCCAAATGAAAATGTTGTAAATATTTAATTGCTAATTTTTATTGTAAAGAAAATATGTTGGTGATTTCTTGATATAATTTTTTGTATTTGTAAATTCACTGCAATTGAGTTATAAATGGCTTCAGGATTTGTGTTAGTGGATTTTATGGTCTTGAAACTTGTTTTTGTTATACGAATTTTAGTACATTGTGTGTTGTTTACTGTAATTAGTGACTGGAAGTCCATTAAAATTTGGTCTGGAAAATCTGAGAAGTATGAAACAGAATTTGGTGACAGTACAGAACAAGTACCTTAGTGCTTTTTATCCTCTTGAAAAGAGTCTAAAGTAGTTGGAAATCAGCTTATGTTGTCATAGACTGTGTGACGTCACACATACAGGCATCTGGACGTGCAAGGGCATTTTCACGTATTTCATCGTTCTTTTGGCTGTGTTCGTTGCAGTGAATTGTATTATGTGTGAACAGTTGGCATTGTCTTTTTTGTGTGGAATTTCGGTTGAAAGAGAAAAGAAATGTGCTGGAGTGGGTTATGAAAGAAGGGTTAATTTCATCCAGATATGAGTATGAGAAGAGGTTGTGGGCTAGGCCTCGTTTGAATGACGCTTTCCCGTGCCGATACCAGAAAGCATGATAGGTGAGGGGGAAAGAAGGAAGTAAGGAAAAACCATAGTTGTGAATGAAGAACTGTTAGACTCCTACTTTGCATAGTTTCTATGGCGACGCTGGCACAAAAATATACCAGAAAATTTGTTCCCGCATTTTTAAGCACTATGAAAACCACACACACACACGAGAAAGAGCAATAAAGGTTAGTACCTCCTTTTTGCTAACTTCACTGAATCGAGATGTCCATATTGTTAAGATGACATAAACAACATGGCGGCAACATGCATGTTGGAAATATTTCCCACTAAAAAGCACTAGGGTACATGTTCTGTACTATGGCCCATAATTTGAGTAGACATCCTTGAATCTGTTTGCTATGTGTAAATGTTCACTATTTGGGAGTTTTAAGGCATAACAACTATTGGGATCTGGAGTTGGAAAAATGTCCATTAAGTAAAGGTGTTCGCTAAGGAAGGTTTAATATACTATCTTTAAACTTCCGCATGTTTATATTATTTGGTTGGCACACGCACATGTCATTCATTCGTTCAAAATCATAAATAACTACTTTAATATTGCCTGTCTCATTTTTTCAATACACTTCGCTTTTGTCACATATGGTTATGTGAAAATTATGCATCTAAAAATTATTTTCAGCTAATTAATAAACTATCGCTTTAGGTAGGCAGACTTTTAGCATTGTGTATGAATTACCGTAAACTGAGGTGACTTCGTCTCATTTTTCGTCTGTTTTTTTCTTTAAAATCATGAAACTGGGCGAAATTTCTATTTTAAAAATAACTATATATTTATCCCACATTCTTACATGTTTAGTAGGCAATTTTGTATACACTTTACAAATTTTAGAAATTTAAAACTGCAAAAAAAATTTTTTTCAAAAAGGTAGGACCAAGTCACTCCGGCTTGGGGTGACTTGGTCCCACCACTGGACTCTAACAAGATCGGTAACTGCACGGTAAACAATCATGTGCATGGTCCATGCACATGTGTGGAATAGAATCTAGTCCCAAAGCCTGGGCTTTGAACGCCTTTGCGGTGATCAGGCCCTGCCGATGTCAATTTTGGTATGTTCCATTCCGATGTCAATATCATCACTCTCTATTCCAATGTCTATATCGGAGCTTTCTATTCTGATGTCAATATCGACTTCCATTCCGTGTCAATATCGGAGCTTCCCATTCCAATGTCAATATCGCTACTTTCCATTCCGATGTTAATATCGGCTTTTTCCATTCTGATTGTTATAGGTGATTTCTACAAATCGGCAATTTTTTTTGTAGTGAAATCAGTTTGCATTTACTGAACGCAGGTACGAACTTTGCTGATGCAGGGCCTGATTTGGGTCACTTTTTCGGTGCCCCTTTTATATGGGTATATAATAATGATAATGCCACATGTCAAGGGTGTATTGCGGGGAGCCGGGAGCCCCATCCTTTTTCTAGGCTGCTATTGTAGTTACGACTACGATAATTCCATATTCCGAGTGTGCATGACAGCAATTGAAATATCGCATGTCAGGGCCGTATCGAGCTGGCCCCAGGGTCTCCCCCTTTTTCTAGGCTGCTATTGTAATTATGACTATGATAATTCCGTATTCAAAGTGTACATGAGAGCAATCGAAATGTTGCATGTCAGGACTGTATCGAAGGAGCCTCCGGAGGCCCCTTCGATATTTGAAAGTTTATTACATTTTGTTTTTTTATCGATAACTTATAATCAGGGAAAAAATTTGGTGTTGCGGGGAATAATCAGGGAAACGTTAGGAAATTTCAAAATAACTTTTTGTGGACACTCTGGTTACATGGTTACAACTCACCAAATATTTCAATGGTGAGTTGTATTTACAAAATAACCCTAGGTTGAACTATGTAAGTGAATGAAAGAGGGAGTAAAAACAACAAATTAACTTAATTAAAAATGTTTAATTACACTGTTGATAGCTCTTTCGGTGGATAATCCGCCACCATCCTCAGAACAGTCATGACTCTGTTTACATACATGGGTGTGAAGCATTGCCAATGCTATGATCACAAAAACAGCGAACTAAGAGGTATTTACAGGTTGTACGTTAGGGGTGGCGTCTCTTACTGAAAGAACGGAGAAAAATTTTCCAAATAGGTGAAAGCTCATTGAAAGCGAGATGGTCATTCTTGGAATTGACTGCATTGGGATGTGATAAGCTTTGAAGAAGTTGAGGTGAAAAGTTGAAGAGAGTTTTTAAATTATCTGTGCTTTGGAAAAAAGACATTTGTGGCCAGCTTCCCCATAAAGGTTTGAAAAGTGCAGATTTATGGAATTCTGGTTTATTAACATACGCCTCATGCTCTTTTAATCGAAAACGTAAGACCCGACATGTTTGGCCGATGTATATCATGTCACACTGACGCGGGACAGAGTAAATTTACCAATTATCATTGTCCGGAATGCTATCTTTCAATTTTGAAAAACCCAACTTATTGACTGGGGTGAAAACCATGCGGAAATAAGTTGGGTTTTTTCAAAATTGAAAGACAGCATTGCAGATGATGATAATTGGGAAATTTACTATGTCCCGTGCCAGTGTGATATGATGATATGCATCGACCAAACACATCAGGCCTTACATTTTCAATTAAAAAAAGCATGTGGCGTACTTTCAAAAACAAGAATTCCATAAAACCGCGCTGGCGAAACATTCTTGGGAAGCTGGCCACGTTTCTTTTTTTCGAAGCACAGTTAATTGTAAAAATCTCTTCAAATTTTGACCTCAACTTCTTGGAAGCTTATCACATCCTTACAAATGAAGCCAATTCTGGAAATGGCCAGCTCTCTTTCAACGTGCTTTCACCTGTTTGAAAATTTTTTTTCTCCATTCTGTAGCAAGAGACGCCACCCCTAACATACCACCTGTTAATACCTCTTAGTTCGCTGTTTTTATGATCACAACGTTGGCAACACTTCACGCCCACGTATATGAACAAAGTCATAACTGCTCTGAGAATGGTGACAGATTAGCCACCGAAATAACTATCAACAATGTAATTAAACGCTTTAACTGCGTTCATTTGTTGTTAGTTTTACTCACTCTTCCATAACTTTACGCAGTGTGTGGCAACAGCTCAAGTATATAAGTGGATGTTTGAAATATGTCCATAATATGGTTCAGGAAGCTGTGTAAAGCATAAAATGTTTTAAGACTGTTGTTTGATGTAACATGGCTTGTGTTTTATGTAAATGTCTGTTGACAGGGCCCTCAGAAAAAGTATTTTAAAAGAGGTGATTTGCTGAAACAGCAGGAAGAACAGTACTGGAAGGAGCATCAGCAAAAATACCAAGGTGCTAATGACGAACAGGTTTGTAGGCTATTAAATGTTAAACTTTGGTTCATTACTATTTGTGACACGCTGCACTGATCCAATAGAAGAATCATTATGCAAATTTTATCTGGTGCAGTTGCATCGAAATATATATATATATATATTGTTTACAGTTGTTTCAATAACTGTGTGCCATTTTCTTCAGAAGGCCCTGCATAACGCAGTACCATGACTAGCAACCAAGGGTTGGAGCCTTAGTAATTGGTTGGAAGTTGAAAAAAACTGACCCCAATTCTAAGTAAAAATAGGGGATTGTGGATGCAACATATAAAGGAGAAGGGGAACAATCTTTGCAAAGAGAGAAATTTCCCCTGCACACACTGTTTCTTTGTTTAAGTACTGATTTGCATACGAAAGGTTAAACACTTGTAAAAGAGGAAATGGAAAAGGTCATCCAAGCTTTCGAATGTGTCAGCGGCAGTCTTTCATCAGGTGTAATTACTGTTCATTCGCAAAAAAAGAAGTCCGATGGAACAGTTAGAAATAACGGGAGGTGACGTTACAAACGGACTATCCCATTACAGAAGAGGAGGACTCACATTTCAGACCTTGATTTTGGCGCCGACAAACGTTCACTAAAAACAAGTTCTGAAATTGTAGTCCTCCTCTGTTGTAATAAACTTGCCCGTTTGTGACGTCACCTCCTGTTATTTCTAAATGTTCTATTGAACTTCTTTTCGTGAACGAACAGTAATGATACGTGATGAAAGACTGCTGCTGACACGTACGAAAGTTTGGATGATTTTTTTCATTTACTCTTTTACCGGTGTTTAACCTTTCACATGCAAATGTGAATCAATACTCAAACAAAGAAAAAGAGTGTGCAGGGAATATTTCTCTCTTTGCAAAGGTTGTCCCCTCCTTTATATGTTACAACCACAATCCCTCATTTTTACTAAGTATTTACTATTTTACTGGGCATTTAATAAATGAACAGTTATTTTAATAAAATCAGTTAAAATTAGTAATTCAAAATTCTCGATTAAAAGCTCACAATCACTTGGTAGGAAAATGATATTTGAAGACAAGAATGCTGCAGTGAAGATTACTTCATTTTTCACTAAAAGATAACGAATTTTTACATGTGCAAGGTGATCAGTGACCAGAAAAGTCACGGAAATATTAGATTTTTAAACGGTGCAAAAATAGTCAAATTGTGCTATAAATAACTTATTTGGCTATAAAATAGCTAAACTAACAATGTCAAGCGACAGCAATTTTCTAACTAATTTGTTTTAAATGGAATCATTTTTATTTCTGTCACCTGGCTACCGCGCTTAACAATAAATTAGCACTCAGCAGAACTCTTAACAATAAGTTAGCACTCTTGCCCAATTCAGCTAATTAACGAAGCTGGGCAAGAAAAATTTTTTAAGAATTTAAAAAAAATTAAAATAATTTTCCTTCAATTTCAATTTCATTTCTCCTTCAATTCTGTGAAAGTAGGAATCTAAAGCTGTATTTGTGCAGTTTGTTTTGTTTTTGTATGTAGAAATTATTTGTTTTCAGTGGGAATTTTAATATTGAATTGAATTTACTAAATGCCCAATATGTAAAAAGAAAGGTTATGACAAATAAATTTGACTTGCTTACAGAAATTCACCAGGGAAAATTATGGGATTAACAGGGAAATTTAAAATGGAATCTTACTGACCACTCTGATGTGGAATTGAAACTTTTTTTTTTCAAGAAATGAAGTGTTTTGATCGTTTTTGTTATTTTTTCATTTTTTGTCTTAAAGAAGAGAAAAAGTTGTATTAAAAGAAATGTAATGGTATCTTTAAAAATTCAGTGGTCTAATATTTTAACTTACTGAGATGTCAAATTATTCTAAATTTATAGTCGGATTATACTATGAAATCTTCATTTTATCTTAAGAAAGTGAACTCCCTGATAATTTGAAAGACAGATAATTTCGACCTGTTTTTCTCGTTTTTTGTTTGTTTTTTAAAAAAAATTCACCTAGACCAGGTGAGGTAACCTTTTTTGTCCACGAGCCTAAAACTAACGTTAATGCTCATGTATCCTATTTGTATGTTTAATATGTTGGGAAAATCATCTCCCCCCCCACTCCCTTAACTCTTTCCATGACAAACTTATAGTATTTTTATTTTTTCTATCTAGAATGAAAAATCAAAACTGGATAATAACTCAAAAGATAAAGAAACTGAAACTGTTTTTCCTAGAAAAGAAGTAAGTTTGCTTTTGTAACACACTCAGTTAACTTTCTTTTATTAATATAATAAATTTTTATATTAATAATTTTAATATTAATTGGAGTATAAAACTCCAATTAATATAAAATTGCCTCATGGGTAATACAATTGATACATTTTTCAATGTTTTACGGGGAAATTTGCTGTATGCTGGGTTTTTCTGCAGACTGCAGGGTTAAATTAGATCCCTAGATGGAAGATGTTTCGATTCTGTGAATAAAAGAAGTTCGGATTTCTCATAAAAACTGTAGATTTATGATACAACATGATCTTTAATTGTTTTCTTTGTGCCTTAAAAACAAATCGTTGCCATGGAAGTTATTCACATACTGAGACATGCTCAAGTGAATTTCATGAAGGTTTAACAATGGCAATGTTTTACTAATAACCATTTCAAGGAAAGTGATCTTGGTTATTAAGTCAGATTATATGTTTCTAACAACAAGGTTGAGGAAGTTGCGAGAATAGTTAGATTAAAAATAATGTACCAACAATTTCTAATTTTGCTATTTTATAAAATTTGTTTTTGATTAACAGTAACAGCTGCTTCTGTGCATATTCTGTAGAACTGTTGGCCACATAGAAGCTAAATTAACGTCAACCCTGACATGCCTGTATCCAGAGGGGGGGGGAATCTTTGGGACCAGTTCCTCCAAACTAAATTTTTAATGGGACTTGGCTACGGCCTTGCATGCTATGATTGTATCGATACATGCGGTAAAAATTTTTGAACCCCCCCTTGAAATTAAATCCTGGCTACGGTCTTGAACCCTAATATTAGCATTTTAAGGGGCTTTTTGCAGTAAGGAAAATATCGATTTTCAGAACATTAATGATTTTAGAGTCAAAATATATCTTGTGTTTCATTAGTGCTAGTGGGTGGTTTTTTTTTTGTGGGGGGTGAATTTCATCATTTGCATGTTTTAAATGGTATAATCATTCATTTCAGGAGAAGTTAATCATTCAGAGTCATTCACTCTTTTGACATTGGGAATAATAATTCTTTTAAAGTGCCGAATTGTCATCTTCATTCCCTTCAGTGACGTGTTCTTTGTAATTGCCATTTCCACACATGTAACTTTAATAATGTACTAAAAATAATTTTTCGTAGACAACACTTTCCCTTAGGGAGGAAGTGATTGCTTCCTCCCGCCCCCCTGAAGGATTCCTGGATCCACCATTGTCCCATGCTCAAACTAGAACTGTATATATAGAGAGAGAGGGGGGGGTGGGAAGAGAAAGAACAAGAAAAAAGAGACACTATTCCAGCCTAGAGTCAAATTGCTGACCCTCCATATGAGCCAGAGTGCCTTCACTGATTGGACTGCCAGCACACAGAAATGATGCATCTCCTCTTTGTATTTAAGATTTTGAGGCGATATTATGACCTTTTCGGAGATAATGCTATTGACAAGTTTATTGGTCCATATTCAAAGCCACCAAAGCATATTTTTATGATTTAAAAATAACAAAAACATGGTTAATGTACTCTGGTTTGGCTCCAGACTGAGACGCCATCTCTTTCTCTTCTCTCTGTATACAGTTCTAGTTTCATCATATAAGCATGGGTGCAAGGAAAATGTTGTTTACCTTAATCCGCCAATAAAATCATAAACACATGCCCCAGTAACCCTGTGTCATAATCAATAAATTTGGCAATTGTGTTACCCTTGCGAAGTGTTGTAATATTCCTCACCAATCATCGGAATTAACCGTCGGATGGCATTACTGAGCTCACCTTGCCAGTAATGTCCATCCTTGATAATGATGCCCATATTTAGATTTACATAAGGCATTAATGCATCATAATGGGAAAACAACACAGTTACAAATGGGAAAAAAAGCAAAAGTCAACATTACAAGCACAGTGAAGCCTTACTGCATGTAACAACTTTTGCCTGTCAATTTAATCTGTATAGTGCTATATCGAATTGTAGGTTCTCTTCTAATCATGGTATTCTTTTACCACAATGGCTATGATCGTGGCCTTCAAACTTAGCGAAATGGCACAGAATGGATCTCTTTTGCCATAAAAATTACACTAACCAGCCACTCAAACTTAGCTTGATTGGATTCCTTGTAAGTGGAATTGCATAAGTGTATGCTGGTTTGGAAATTACATTAAAATGTTTTATTCTATTATTAGACCATTTAGTTCCATCATATATAAGCCATTTGGTTTTATTATGGTCAGACTATTTGGTTTCCTCATGGTTAGTTTTACTCGTGCAACTTAAGGTATTAGGTTACACTGCTTTTAAACTAGTAAACTCCCGCAATGAAGTCATTCTGATTAATCGCTATTTCTATATAACGACAATGTTTTTCAGTCCTGGCAAATGCTATATTGAATTGTACGCATTTTGATTAATGTCTCTTCCTGTTTAACGATATTTTTCTCGGCTCTTTAAAAGTCAATAGGAATGATTATAGGATTTAACCACCACAAATTTGTCATCATAAGATCTTGGATATAAAAAACAAACTCATAATGGTCTTAAATTTTAACGCTCCAAAACCATTTCTTGCTTTCTCGCCTTAAAAAATGCCAATTTTCTTAACAATATTTTTTGTTTATGTTACCTTGTATAATATTTTGCTTCACTGTTTTAAGTACTACTTGGTGTTGCTTCTGCAATTTGCAGGTCATCCGCAGGTTGAGAGATAGAAACGAACCCATACTTCTCTTTTCGGAGACCGAGATTGAAGCATTTGAAAGGCTTCGACGACTCGAAATTTTGGAACCTGAAATGGATCGAGGATTCAGAAATGATTTTCAAGAAGCACTTGAAAAGGTAGATCAGGCATATATGGATGAAATTATGAAAACACAAGGGCGGTCGACTGAGGGAAAATCGATAAACGATGTCAAAGTTGAAGATGATTCTACCACTATGGAAGAAATTATGGTATTCATAAAATTTGTCTCTAAATATTTTATACTATATTTGCAAAGGTCAGCAATCTTTATCTCATACATTTGTTATATATTAAAATTGAATTATCAACAAAAATGTATATATAGCCTGTAGGTAATTCCTGTAGAAATGAAATGCATCTCTCACCTTTCTGTAGTGCTGCTTTCTATTCTCTCGTTGAAAGAATTATTTACTTATATCTTCCATTAATTAGTTGGCCACAACTTAACACTAGCAGTTATTTAGGTCAGGGATTCAAAAAACCATTGAAATCTTATGAGCCAGAAAAAACAGTGCAGTCTAATTTTGTGAAAAAAAAAATAGCACTAATGAGATCCTACTAAAGGCCTGCAAAAGGGTTGCTGGTATCTAACTGGAAGGAGACCCACACGCTGAACGTATGTGACGATGTGTGGAACCGGCCAGGCCAGTAACCTAGTGTCCTACCCCGCCTTCAAGTGGTGCAGGCTGAGCTTTCTATTTATGTGGCAAATTAATATTTGCTACACGGATAGAAAGGCGGAAGGGGAGGGCTAATTCACCAACCCGTCTAGCCAGCGTGGTGAAATTATGGCTAATTCCTCCATTATGTTGACACACCAGAAACCATGGCCCCTAGTCTCCAGGTGCTGGAGTGCTCCTGATCAAGGCAGCGGTCAGTGTGGCATGAAAGCAGGGGGTGCTAAGAATCACTGGAATGGCCCAGGCTGCCGTTTGTTATTGACCTTGGCTACGTTTAATGGACGATCCCTTGCTTCTGAAGCAAAACTTCAGGAATTGGAAGAAGAACTTGACAAGATCAAATGGGACATTGTAGGACTCAGTGAAGTTAGAAGAAAAGGTGAAGAGTTGGTGGAACTTAAAAGTGGACATTTGTTTTATTATAGAGGAACGGAAACTGGAAGAACAAGTGGTGTTGGCTTCTTAATCAACAAAAGAATTAAAGACTACCTTCTTGAAGTCGAAAGCACGTCAGATCGAGCAGCGAGGCTCGTTGTTCAACTAACCCAGCGATACCAACTTCAAATAGTACAGGTATATGCACCAACATCAAGCCATACCGACGAGGAGGTTGAAGAATTTTATGAAGAAATCAAACAGCTACACACCAAGGGGAAACAACATATCAAGCTCATCATGGGGGATTTCAATGCAAGAATTGGACAACAGGAACAAGGAGAGACATCGGTTGGTAAATACGGATATGGGGAAAGGAATGAACGTGGCGATCAACTCATCGAATTTGCAGAAGCTGAAAATCTTAGCATCATGAATTCATTTTTTAAGAAGAAACCGCAAAGAAAATGGACATGGAAACACCCAAATGGGGGAACTAGTGAAATTGACTATATCCTGGCAAACAAGAAATCAATTATTGAAGATTGCAGTGTACTGAACAGATTTAATACTGGAAGTGATCATCGAATGGTGAGATGTAAAGTGCACTTAAATACTAAATTAGAACGACAGAAGCTCATTAGGAAACAAGTAAGTAAGAGGGTGGATTTAAAGAAATTAAAAGTAAATACCGAGGCATTCAAGTTGGAATTAAAAAATCGCTTTTCTGCACTGGAAGGACTTATTGAAGAAGTTGACATCTCAGAAGCAAATGAAAACATTGTTAAGACAATAGTTGAAACTGCTGGGGAAATTGGTGGTGTAACCTGTAAAAAGCACAATAGCAAATTATCTGAGAAGACGAAACAGCTCATGAAAAGGCGAAGAGATATGAAGGTGGACAATCAAAATACCAGTTCCAGGATCGAGTACATAGAACTTTGTAAAACTCTGCGCAAAAGCATGAAAGAAGACATAAGAAAATTCAACTGTGAGTTAGTAAGGAAGGCCATTGAAAATAACAAGAGCCTTAGGGTTGTTAAAGGAAGTTTATCTGTTGGGAAGAAACACATCATTGCATTAAAAGGAGAGGATGGCACCGTAACAAGAAATAGGGAAGAAATACTTAGAAGAGTTGAAGAATTCTACAGAAAGCTGTATGAGGGAAACAGTGGATTAAACGAAGACTCTGAGATAGTCGAAGGAACAGCTCCTAAAATCTTAAAAGAAGAAGTAGCATTTGCAATAAAAAGTATGAAGAAAGGAAGAGCCCCTGGTGATGATGGTATTACATTAGATATCCTAAAAGAAGCTGGAGAATATGTAGAAGACATACTTGCAAAATTCTTTACCAAATGTCTTAACAGCGGTAACATACCAAACCAATGGGATTCTGCAACAGTAATTCTTTTGCATAAAAAAGGTGATAAAGAGGATTTGAAAAATTACCGACCAATTAGCTTGTTACCTGCTATTTATAAAATCTTCACAAAAGTGCTAACACATCGCCTGCAGAAAAAATTAGATGCAGCTCAACCAAGAGAACAAGCTGGATTTCGAAGTGGATTCAGTACAGTGGACCATATTCAAGTATTAAGAGAATTAATTGAAAGAACACATGAATATGAACTTCCATTGTGTGTGGCATTTATTGACTATGAGAAGGCCTTTGACTCTATTAAAACATCAGCAGTCATCAACTCTTTAAGATCAACAGACATTGAGGATGTGTACATTGACATGGTGAAACGTGTGTATAAAAATGCAAGTGCAAAATTTCGGTTACATAAAGATACCAAAACTATCAAACTTGGCAAAGGGGTGAGGCAGGGAGATACCATTTCTCCAAAACTTTTTACTTCAGCTTTACAGATGATTTTTCAGCAGATAAATTGGAATAACAAGGGAATAAAAATAAATGGTGAATATTTAAATCATTTGCGGTTTGCTGATGACATTGTTATTTTTTCAACGAACCCATTAGAACTCCAAGACATGGTACAGGAGCTCTCAACTAGAAGTAAAGAAGTTGGACTCAAGATGAACCTACAAAAAACTAAGATCATGTTCAATAATTTCGTAGAGGAAACAAAAATACAAGTTGACAACATTGAGCTAGAAATTGCTGATTCATATATTTACCTTGGCCAGCTGATTTCAATGGATGGCAACATTATGAAAGAACTCAACAGACGTATTAAACTTGGCTGGAGTGCATTTGGAAGAAACAGTTTTATCCTGAAGGGGAAATTGCCTTTGTGTCTAAAAAGAAAGGTCTTCAACCAGTGTGTATTGCCAGTCCTCTCTTATGGATCAGAGACATGGAGTCTAACAGTTGGAGCAATACGAAAGTTACAGACAACGCAAAGGAGCATGGAGAGGTGCATGCTTGGAATAACTAGGAGAGATCGAAAAAGAAACACTTGGGTGAGAGAGCAAACTAGAGTAGAGGACATCATTGTTAAAGTAAAAGGGCTGAAATGGCGATGGGCTGGGCATATTGCAAGAAGAACTGATCAACGATGGACAACAGAAATTCTGAACTGGATTCCAAGAGACCACCGAAGACCTAGAAAACGTCCTCAAACTAGATGGGTGGATGAAATAAGAAAACAGGTTGGGGTGACGTGGAAGCGAATTGCTCAGGATAGACTTGTGTGGAAAGCATTTGGAGAGACCTTCATCCAGCAGTGGATAGATAATGGTTGAATATGATGATGATGATAAGTACATAAATATGCAATTTATACATACTTTATGCATTGTGTTTATGTCCTTTAACTTGCCTCGCAGCTTTTGTTTTAAAATACCAATTTGGTATTTTAAAAAGAAATGAGCTTTCGTGCAACACGATTTCCACCATATTAAAGGATTTGTTTCTCACTTTCAGCATTATCAAATAGTTATTTAATTCTACTTCAGCTTTTATCTTTGAATTCATCGCTGACGTATCCAAAGTATCATCCCCATCTTCCAACTCTGATGAACCCTTCACAGAAGTTGCAATAGACCCATTTATTTAATTACTAGTTGGCTCATTAAATCGCAAATACAGGTATATGTGTGGTATAGTTTTCTCACCTCGAGTAACCGCAATCATATAAAATGGTTACAATCATTTCAAGTGTGCTCTTGACCCCTCTCTGATACGGGTGCCATGAAACATTTCAAGTGCCCTCATGTACACTGTAAATATGGAATATCATAGTTGTAGCTCCAACAGCAGCCTAGAAAAAGGCTTTAGGCCACCTGACATGTAACATTTCAATCGTCCTCACGTACACTCCCTGAATATGGAATATCGTAGTTGTAGCTACAATAGCAGCCTGGAAAAGTGATTGGGGCTCTGGACCTTCCCTGGCATGTGACATTTCAAGTGCCCTCAAGTACACTCTCTGAATATGGAATATCGTAGTCTTAGCTCCAATAGTAGCCTAGAAAAATGATGGGGGCTCCTGGCCTCCTCGATACAGCCCTGACTTGCAACATTTTAAGTGTTCTGATGTACACTCTGTATAAAATATAGTAGTCATAGCTCCGATAGTATCCTAGAAAAAGGAGGAGGGGCTCAGAGCCTCCCCTGCGATACATCCTTGACATGTGACATTAATATTATATACCTATATAAGAAAGGCCCCACAAAAGTGATCCAAATCAAGACTCACACCAGCCAAGTTCGTGCCTGTGTTTAGTAAATGCAAACCGATTTCACTACAAGAACAATTGCCAATGTGCAGAAAGCACAGATATTAACATCGGAATGGAAAGTACCAATATTGCCATTGGGACATAGCAGTTTTGTAAGATCAGTTTGATATCATGTATGCGTACATCTCTCAATCTACATCGGTGTTTGAAAGACACTGGCCTAACATCATTCAATCTATATCGGTTTCACTTCACGCATGCGCACATTGCTCAGGCCACGTCGATTTAGGAAGACATCCGTTTGATATCACGCACATCGTTCAAGCCACATCACAATACATCGCCGAATCAAAAATCGATATCACGATGTGTCGATACGTCACCCAGTCTTACCTGTGAACCTCAGGAAGAAACAAGTTCTCACAGTTCTTCCTTTCCTCTCTTTTTTTTTCTCACTTTAAAGAAGGGGAAAAAAATAATATGAAGAATAATTAGGGTCATCAGATCAAACTTTTCAGTCGCCCAGTATTTTCCAAACCCTGATTTAGATGTCACACTGGCTAGTAGGTTCGAATTTTTATTTTTTGAGACCCTTTTCACCGACATAATTATTAAACGTTTGGGCTACAGTCGTGTTTCCCAACGTGAGGCCCACACCCCATTGGGGGGGGGGCAATTTGAAAATTTATATGATACAGATACTATAAATATAAGTGGTAAGTATTTGTGTTTTATTTTTATTTATTTCAGTTTTAGAAGCATCAGTTTTCAGAAAAATTTGGATAAATATAATATATATATAATCACATAGGTGCCAATCCTTCCGATTTACCTTGAAGGCTTCCGATTTTTTATCGATCTTCCAGTCGAAAACGACATTCGGAGATTTCATCTAAAATCCCCAGTGTTTTTTAAAATACTGATTTTTTTTAAAAAAATTAAATACCTATTTTTCTTGATGCATGTTTATTTAAATTTTTGCGCATATGTGCATATTTAATAATAAATATGCATAAATAAATGCAAATATCGGTAAAAACACCAGAAAAATTCGTCTGCCGTTGATGGCACATGCGTGGCGTGACGTGGAATTTTAGCTCCAGCTATGACGTAGAGTGATGCCCCTGCACAACAAAATCGCGCATCGGGATTTGTAGTTGTTGGGGAAGGCAAGAAAGAATGCGCTACGTTCGTTTAGGGACGCCATGTGTTATACATATCTGGTATTTCTTTGCTCTGGAAAGAAAGTTTTGTTTTTAGGTGTTTTTGAAAACAACGTTAACGATGTCGACTGTTAATAAAAGGTACTACCAAACGTTTAAAGCCAAATATATGAAGATGTTTAATTTTATTCAAAAATCAAGACTGGGGCCAAAATATGCTTTCTGCACGTGTTGCCGTAAAGACATAAGCATTACTCAAGATGGTAAACGCGATATTACTTTGCATTCTGAGACCGTTGAACATAAGGAGACGTTCAAGGCTGTAGAGTCTAATCATAGTATCAAGCCTTCATTTTTTGCATTTAACGATACCTCCATGATTAACGCTGAATGTTTATTTACATCGTTTTTGATCGAACATAATTTGCCAATGAATTGCAGCGATCACACGGGGATGCTCTTTCGGAAAACGTTTCCTGACAGCAGTATTGCAAAACAATATGGATCTGCAAAGGCCAAAACTTCTGCAATTATGAAAGAAATGTCTGCAAAGGAATCCTCATCACTTGTTGAAAATTTAAGGTGCTATCCATTTTCAATTGCAACTGATGGAAGCAACGATGTTGATTCAAAGCTGTATCCAATAGTGGTAACTTTCTTCGATCCTTTATGTGAAAAAATTGTGAATTGTCTTTTATCTGTGCCAACTTTGAAAGAAGATGCTACTGGGTTAAATATTGGAAATCTTCTGGTAAGTGCTTTACAATCTGAAAACTTTCCAATTTCTAATTGTGTTGCCTTTAGCTGTGATAATGCACCTGTTATGATAGGAAAAAAAGCAGGTGTAGCAGCGGTGTTAAAGAATCATCACCAAAATATTGAAATTATGGGCTGTTCCTGCCACCTTATTAACTTAGCAGCTGAAAAGAGTGCTGCATGTTTGCCATTTAAAATCGATGAAATTTTGGTAGACATTTACTATTACTTACAAAAGAGTTCGAAAAGAAAAGATAGGTTGAAAATTCTTCAAGAATTTCATGAGACTGATATAAAAAAGGTACTAAAACACGTTAGCACTCGTTGGTTGTCTGTTGGAAAGTGCTTAGAGCGTATAATCCAGCAGTGGCAACCTTTGATCAGTTTTTTTAAGGAAGAGGCCATGAAAAGGAATCAAATCACCCCACTTTCTTTCTTTACTATTCCCTCTATCAAAGTTTCGGTTGAAAATGCAGATAAAGTGAAAGAACGTAACAGCAAAAAAGCATCACAGAAATTAAAAAGGAAAGCTCAAAATTATGTGGATATTTCTAAGAAACAAAAAACTGAAAACTCCATGTCTCGTGAAGAAAGGTTGTTTTATTTTCTGTCGGAAGATATCAATAAGGCTTTCTGTTTATTTTTATCTTATACTGTGCCTGTATTTAAAAAAGCAAATGCTCAACTTCAGTCTGCGGAACCACATATTCATATGCTAAAATCTCTTCTCTTAAAATTGTACAGAGAAATGCTAGTGAAATTTATAAAACCAAGCGTCACAAAATTATGTAATAATATTTTGAAAGTCCACTATCATGAGAGGAGTAATCAAAAAGATGATGTTGATATCTTAATTGGAAATGGAACACTGAAAGTAATCCAAGATTTTAACATCCATGATAAAAATGAATTTTATGAAAACGTCAGAAGCTATTTCATAGCAGCATGTGACTACATGCACAATAAATTTCCTTTTGAGTTAGAAGTGTTACATCATGCAGAGGTTACACAAATATCGAATTTTGAAAATGCATCATTTTCCAGCTTAAAATATTTTACAGAAAAATTTCCTGTTCTTTTGTTCAATAATACAGAAGATGAAGCTGTTGATGCTTTACAAACAGAATTCAGTGAGTTCCAGGCTTTTAAAGTTCCACAAACTGTGAGTAATGAAGGTAGCATTGATGCACAATGGGCAGCCATAGGTAAAATAAAAAATGATACTTGTGAATTAAAATTTAAACGACTTTCTCAGGTTATGCTGTCAATACTTACGATCCCTCACAGTAATGCAGCATGCGAGAGAGTCTTCAGTCAAGTGAAGAAAATTAGAACTGACTTCAGGTCAACCATGTCTGATGACACATTAGAAAATTTACTAATAGTTAAATGCAGACAACATGTGAAATGTTACGAGAATGTATTTGACAAAAAATTTCTCAAATGCAAAATCTTGCACTACAGCATTTGTAAATTCTAAGAATTAATATTGCGTTTAATACAGTTTAATCCTCTATTATTATTAATTTAATAAATACTTAATTTCCTCATTGTGCCCTTTTTTCATAAATTATGTATGATTTTGTTTAATTAAAAAATGGTGGCCTGCCCGCACAGGTGTGATTGACTATAGATTATACTTATTCTGGCATGCCTTATCATATTTTCTGTCCCAAATCTATATGCAGTACAATATTTGTAATCTAACCATGCACTTCTACAATACATCCAGTAATCTTGAATTTAGGAATAATCAATTGTATTGCAAATGTATGTATTGCATAATGAAACATAGTATGTTTATGTGAGAACAGTGATGCAGGATATGTTGAAAAAAAATTTTTAAATTCGTTCTGGGCTTGTTTGTTTCGTATTATATGTCCCTAGATTTCATTACTTACTTACCGGTTCATTTTTTTGTCTCTTTATTTCTCAGTAAATGTCGATGTGCATAAATGAACCATGGTTCAAAAGACCCATTTTAGGTATCCCGTAATCCAATGTTGGAACATAAAATATGCAAATACTACTGTTATTCCTTCATTCCCAGTAATTCCGCAGTGGCATAACCACACATGTATATATTAGATTACCAATGCGACACTATGTATCTGACTGTGTGGGCATGTTTGATACTTCATATTTTTTAATATTTGAATTTCAGTTATAGCTGTACAGTGGCATGAAAGTAGTGCATTCATGTACCTATCGCTAACCTAAATTTGACTTCAATCATATCGTGGAACATGTTCTGTTTTTACCTGCCTTAGTCTAGGCTTTAATGCCCTTTGCGACAGGTTTGGATTTTTCGAAAACCTGTAGGTCTTAATGCAACATGACCATAGCTGTCCTTGCACCATAAAACAGAAGTAAAAATTTCATTTATGTTGTAACAGATAACAATCTTTAAATGGCTGTACACATACTTCGTCCCTTGGCAATTGGTTACATGGTTCTTCCTCCCTTTCGCCTTTAAGGTAAACCGTTTGTCCTAAGTTGGGAACAAATATACTACTGTGGGCTCAATTTTACGAACCTGTGCAGACCTTGAAAGTTCATGCAATCGAACATTTGTTTAAGTGGGGATTAACATTAGATCTACCGGATACTTTTCAGGACGAATTCAGTAGTTGATAAAACGTTTAGTTCATAACTTGGATGTTTGTAGAAACATAAATCTGCTGTATTTGGAAATAACCTGTAATGCAATGTTTTATTATATGTTTTCTTTTAGGCAGAAGCAACGGAAAAACTTGGAAAGGGTAACAACAGTGATGAATCGAAACTTATTCTCAAGTTTTTGAAAGTATGGTTTACCTGTTTAAGTACTCGTTATTGCTTCTTTAAAGTACTTTTAAGTACTTCTCTAACTATCCTTTAATCTTCCGTTGAGTTCAGTGTATCTAAGAAATACAGCGAGCATAACCAGCTTGTATCTGCTGAATGCATTGCACCCAGTGGATTATTAAAACAAAAGTACAGTGTTACCTCCCGATAAGGGACAGGACATTTTATCCCTTAAATAGAGGTATCCCTTTTCAGGAGGTACACGTGTCCCTATTCAAAGGGACTTGAGATCAGAGGAATTGTCAAATAGGTGTGTCCCTTATTGAAGGTAATACTGTAGATCACTGTACTTTTATCTTCAGTAATGGTCTACCCAATGCTAGTCGACAGTAACGTTGAGTTTTCAAAATTATTAGGGGGCCCCATGCACATATTATATATGTTTATACATTACTATATCTAAAATTACAATTTTAAATTATTGGGGGTGAAGGCACAGGGCTTCACAGGCTGATACCTATAACTCCACATCTATGATAGTAGTCCGAGTTCCTTCCATAATTCATATATCTAGTAAAACCTCTCAACAACAATATTATACGGACCGAGAAAAATTATCCTTATAGAGAGAGTTATTGTTATAGGGAGGGTTCATTATACAGTAAAACCTCTCTACAACACTATTATACGGACCGAGAAAAATTATCGCTGTAGAGGGATTTATCGTTATATCGGATATCGTTGTAGGAACGTTTTACTGTATGTATATATGTATGTGTGTGTGTGCGTATATATATACACACACACAACCCTTGGAAAAAAGTTTGAAGTTTGAATCAACACCTATAGTCTATCCAAAATCAATAATGTATTCCAAAGAAAATAAATTTATTAAACCGAATTGGTGCATTCCCAAAAAATACATTGTTTCTGAAATTTACGTTTAAGATAATTTAAATTACAGTATTTTTAAATTACTTAATTTTAACTAATAACACTGTTAGAAAAAGTGTGGAATATCAAAAGCTTTTTTATGCAAATTTTATGTGAGTAGTTGACGTCATGATTACGTAATATGCATGCTTGAATTCTGAGCGGAGGTATATATAGCACACCAGCATCACTTTCTTTTGTTTGTTTGGATTTTTATGGCGCAAGAGCATCTGGGCTATACTGCGTCAAATTGCGTCCATATCTTTAGATAGCAAAGAAAAATAGCACTGAAAAGAGCCCAATGTTCAAGTTAAGAACAGAATAATTAAATGCTCAGCAGAAGGAAAAACTCAGCGAGAAGTTGCAGACGTTTTCTTGTTCTCAATCCACCATTTCAAAAATTTGGAAAGAGTGTAAAGAAACGAAAAGCATGATAAACCTTCATCGTTGTGACAGACTTTGTGCAACTTCTACTCTCTAGGATCAAACTCTAAGGAAAATATGTAAAGGTATGATATTTTCGATGTCAAAACCAATAAATGATCAATGGAAAAAAATATCTAAAGCTAACATTTGTGATAAAACAGATAGGAAAACGCCTATGGGGTATGGGTTTTCGCTTCTGTAAGGCCAAGGCTAAACCTAAACTTAAGAACCAAATATAAACGAGCTAGATTAAAATGGGGGAAAACGAAGGAAAAATTCGACTGGTCTGGTCTGGAGCGCAGTGATATTTGTAATGAGTCAAGAATATGCACTGGTGGTGGTGATGACAGTGAAATATTTGTTTGGCATCTAAAATGAGAAACTATGAACGAAGATTGTATGAAGTTCCGCAAAAAGTTTCCTACATCTTTTATGATGGAGGTATGTCATCCAAATCCAAATAAATTATGTATTGTAAATGGAACCCTGAATTCGGAAGCCTGCATCGAGATTTTAAACGCCTTTCCCATTCCAACAGTCGAGTACCAGTTTGAGGATGAGGAAGTCACCTTCATGGACGACAATGCCTCGTGTCATAGGTCTCGTTTTGTTAAAAATTACTTTTCGGAGACAAACTACAAGACATTGGACTGGCAGGCTTGCAGTCCGAATTTAAACCTAATTGAAAATCTGCGGTGGAAACTTAAATAACTTGTCATGAAGCAGCAGCCAACAAATAAAGAAACATTAAAAATTTCTATTAAGCCTTTATGTGATAAAATTGATCGAGATGACTATAGAAAACTTGCGGAGTCCATGCCAAAGAGAATCCAGGCTGTAATCAAGGCCTGTGGAGAACATGCATGCTACTAATCAAATAAACTGCAATACGATTCCATACCGTTTTTCTGTATTCCACATGATTCCATACTTTTTTCTCACGGTGTTGTGAGTTAAAATTAAATAATTTAAAAAATACTGCTAATTTAAATGATCCCTTTACATGTAAATTTTAGAAACAATGTATATTTTTGTAAATACACCAATTCGATTTAATGAATTTATTTTCTTATCGATTTTTGTGAATCTTATAGACCATAGGTGTTAATTCCAAACTTTTTTCCAGGGGTTGTATATATATATTTTACTATGTATTTTCTGATAAATACCACAATGGTTGCTATGATGCGTAATTAATTATAAAGTATGAAAATTTTCTCTGTTCCTTCTGTATGCATTATTTGTTTCGTAGTGTACGGTGTGACTTGTTGTATCGACAAATTTACCTAACCTACCATTAATTGAAGTTTGACTCGCTATGTCAGGGGCAAAACAGATGTTTACTTTAATCTGGAGGTTCCCTAGACCATAAGATGTTTGGATTCCTTAAGAAAATGTCAGGTCCAGTGCAGCATGTCCGCTGATGTCCTTGTATCATAAGAATACAAATCTTTACTTAATCATTTCTGGCACAGTTTTTTTTTTCCCAGTATATGTGCAACGTTACATATACAGTGAAGTCTCATTAATCCAAACTAAGCTAATCCAAAAATCCAGTTAATCCGATTTTTTTAGTTAGCTGCCGTTATAGTCGACTGGCAGAACGTGAATGAAGTGCAGTGTATCTTGCCAACTAATTGAAATTTTTCCCTAAAGGAAAGGGAAATTTTTCATCTCCCTCCCATCGTCTGTTGCACATGCACATCAAACAATTACAACTTACAGTAAATTCTGTAGTAAAGCTTTTGGTTAGTCCAAACAGATCCCAATTAATTCGGTTTTAACGGGACTCTACTGTATATTATTATTTTGTATTGCACTGCATAATACTGCATGTAAAATACATTAAAAGCAGGAACATCACATATGTTCCTGCTGCATATTCTGCGGTACCTTCACCTGAGGCGAGGGATAGTCACCGAGGGTATACCAAAATACCATTGTGCTGGGATAACAACCTATGTCCAAATCGATGGATAAATAAGAATTAAATCAGTTTAGGAATTTCTTAAAAATGGCACTTTTTTAGCTAAAATTAAATTCACCGTAGAACCAAGCGAATCAGCTTTGTGTATGAGAAATACGGAGACATTTTTTATTACTGGGGTTTAAAGTTACAATTTTAGTATCGCTGATAATGATCGAATTCAATGATGAATCGTAGTATCTCCTATAACCAGGGGCCAAAAGCGAATTCTCGACTTGAAAATGAGAAAACTTGCATGAAAGGCAAGCTTGCTTCGGCAACTTACTCTCAAACGCAAAACTACATTCACCCATTGTTTCGAAGACTTAAGAACGAAACTGTTCCAGATGATATTTTGGAGCACCTGGTTCTAATTGTAAACTACATGTTGGATAGAAACTATGTTAAGGTAGGTAAAATTGAATGTCATATTTAAAAGATTTAAAGGGAATATACAAACTACTGAAGGTTGTAAAAGTTCTCAGGTTGATAAAAAAAAATGTAAACAATATAAATGTTCCTCAAGTTGTGGTGGGATTTCGTCCTGATGAACTAAACGTATGCTTAAAATATGGTAAGCTAAAAATGCATTCAATATGCGTAAGCCAAGATTTTGCTGACCACATCTCTGCCCATATGTGCTACATGTATTATATGATACCTCATCTCACCCTCCCTGAAGGATTAAAATTTAAAGCTTTGCCACCAAATAAGTGTATTTTTGCATTATCATAAGGTAAAAAAAGAAAAATCTTTAAAAGTGGAGCCATAACGAGTTGGGTGTGATCTGTACTTGGCAGAATTAAAAATTAAAGCATAAAACAATTTTATGTCCATGCATTTCACATTAAAAGATCTGACTGTAAGATAGGATAGGAAAATCATATCGAGACAGAGGGAGTAACAATGGAAAAGTTCATTCAAATATAGGGTGAAAGCAACATGGATGAGACCAGTCATGAAGTAAACTTAAGTATGGCACCATGAAAAATGATAAGCTGTCCATTTCACACCCAACATGTAAACTTGGCAAAGAAGAATGTAGCCATGTGGACTACATTTTATGCTTGTAGTCATATCCTAATCTAACAACAATATTAATCAATGTTTGTTTGAGTAGTGATATCTGATCTGCATAGTGTTCAATTTATATAAATATCCTAATCTATTAAGCAGTTTCAAAGCATAAAACTCCATTAGCAAGATTAGAAGGGCTTATGAATTATACAAAAACCTGCATTTATTCCTTTAATCAATGCCAAACATAACCTGTAAATTCACACATGGCTTCACATTTTTAAGTGTTCATAAAAAGAATGATTTTGAACATTCCTAAATCGTTCTGCAGTAAATGATTAATTGATTTCTTTCAGGCAAACGATGCTTATTTGCAGATGGCTATTGGAAATGCTCCATGGCCAATTGGTGTAACGATGGTCGGTATTCACGCCAGAACAGGAAGAGAGAAAATCTTCTCCCGTAACATTGCACGTATCCTTTGAACAATTTTTATGTATATACTAAAAAAACATACATAATTAATGCAGTTAATTTTGGTTCAGCTGAAACTTTTTTTCTTTTTTTTTTCGATTTCTTAGAACTGTCTTTATCAGAGCAAGAACAGAAAATGTTATTTCTGCAGTTCATGTTTTTTTTTTAATCGTCAGTGGACAGATGTGTGATGCTATCTAATGGCAATGAAATAATATAAATGAAAAAATGAAGCAATTTAAAATCTTAAGAATTGGACCCACACAAGTCTAATGAATTTTTGAAATAGCAAATGTGTTACAGAACAAAAAATTCCTCGTCAATGACATGTTTGCTATCTCAAAAATTCATTTGACTTGGATTCATTTCCCCTATTAATTAAATTTTATTTCCTTGCCATGTAATACCATCACTGACCGTTGATCCAAAATAATCTGGTTTGCCACGAACCACAGAAATTACATTTATGCTAACATGTGGTACTTGCACTAAGCATTAACATACAGTTTTTAGCCAACCAGTTGATTGCATGAATAACTAAAGGCCCTATTTTTTCGTCTTCTCTCCATGAATCTGAAAAGTGCATATGTAAATCGCCTCTTAGATGATCCATGATTGACTGAACAGTTTAATGGACCTCCAATGGCGTGGTAGCTCTTTTGGCCCCTATGAGAGTGCCCTTGGTGAACGTTGTGTGGCGGTGGCGTGTGAAGACCGCATGTGACATATTGTTGGGCACCAAATGTCAGAGGGTTATTTTTAATTGCATTTAGGTGATGATGGCCGATGAGCCAGGGACGATATAAGCAGTTGATAAACATAAGATATTTATTGGGTTGAATGTTGTAGCGGTATAGGCATGAGTTACATAAGGTTATTTGCATTAGGCTTTAAGTAGGTGTGAAAGCTGCGGTATAAAAGCCGGGGGATAACATTGTGAGATTACTGTTGCATGGTCACAGTGTTGTGAGCAACAACCTGTTGATTTTGATGTCGTGAGTAGCGACCTATTCGATTGAGAGAGAGAGAGCCAGAATCTTATGTTCTCCATTTGGGAATCTTTGAGGAATGAATTTTCATGTGTTGTGATTCTTCAGTCTTTTGATGACATCAGTAGTTTCAGGCTTTTTATTGGCCAGTGGTCCGAGAGTGGGGCTAGACATCAAACTTTAACGAGTTCTTGTAAATATGTCTGTTCTAGCCGCCTGTAGTTTACCTCGCAATGCAATTGGAGTTCTCGTTTATGTGTGAAAAAATAGTTTCCCCATGAAGTTGGCAGTATCAGCTTTTACGTGCTAGAAGAACGCTACATGCTGACCGTGAAAAGATTTTTGCTTATAGGATATGATGCTATAACGCGAGAAGAATGACCACTGCAAGAGTTATCCAGGTTTGATTCCAATTGAGACTCCAGGTTGCCAGTTTTTATACAGATCCACAGTCCACAAATTTGATTCCATAAATGAAAGGAGTTTCATCTGCTCGTGAAACTTGCAGGTCCTGGTGCATTACATAAGTTAAAATTATGTTGTGCCTTAAATTAACGCGGTTTAGTTCCCTCTATATACAAACATCTCGTTACACCTATTTGCATATATGAGCGTATAAAGACCATTAAATAATTGAACAGTTAACTATTGCTCATCATCATCTGGTCTGAGATTATTTTCCTTTTTCTGTAATAAAATTTGTTTTAATTTCCTTACCTTTACTTAGATGTCCTGAATGACGAAACGCAAAGAAAATTTATTCAGGTTTGTATTCGAATCAAAATTTATTCATAACAGGACTAAAAAGATCACATTGCATAAATCAAAAAATAGCATCACATATTAAATAATGGTAAAAAATATATGTATTTAAAAATAATTTAGTAAACTGTCCTGTCACAAGAAAAAGAGGGTGAAAAGAGAGTTAAAAAGTACTCGTGATGACCCCCCTCCCCTCTATTAAAAAGATCTTTGTTTTATGAAATATTTGTCTGTCTCTCTCTCTTCTCTCTGCATCTCTTTTTAAGTTTATTATATTTTGTGTAAAACCTTGCCAATCCAACCTACAGTGAAAATCATTTATAACAACACAAATTTTAATGACAAAATTTTTACAAGTTGGTGCAGAATGGCCCTTGCTGTCCTAGCTCCATAAAAAAAATACAGCCAGTTTTTACAAGAAGTTTGGTTTGCTATTCTACTCCATACTAAATATATCGGTTATAACGACATCGTATATAACGACGAAACCTGCTATAACGACGGCGATTTTGTAGTCTACGTAGATTCTAAGTAGGGAAATTCGTATCGGATATAACGACGCGACTTGACAGTCATAAGTCGGAACCACGTGGGTTAGTTATCAAAATTTAAGCGTTATTCTAATCTTGTTTATTTACAAATGTCCGAGAAATTTTTATTACTGCTAAACCTGAATATTGAAATTATATAAAATTAGTCTCTACATCACTGTTCTAAAAAAATAAACGTAAGTAGCCATAGTTTTGAATAGTTAGGTGCACTGCATGAACTCAAATTAAAAATTTACGTGCAGGAATAAAATTTTATGTGCACTTGTTAATTTTGAACCCTGACAGAGAATGCATCCATATGTTATGGGTCACACATCAAGTTTATCAAACATAACTTGGCCTTCATGTGTGTTCTTGGTTCCACCGGAGCAGCTCTCAGTATTCACTAGAAAATATTCTGTACGTTATTAAAATTTATAGGTATAGTAATAAACTAAAAAAGTTAAACCAAACAAATATTAAGAGTAAAGTCATAACCTGGATTTAGTAATCCAGACCTTGTCCATGTTAACACTTCTACAAAGATGTCCATTCAGTCGGAGCCTCTTTCGTAATAGAATACCGTTCAATGCAGGCAATCTAAGAGAACTTTGGCAAAGAGTTCAAACAGGAAGCTTAAGTCACTTCCAGTTACTTCTAACTTAGCACTGAGGTCTACAGTTACCCTTGCGCCTCAAATTATGTGCAACGAACCCTGAAACAACTCCAGTGCTTTCTTAACTATTTTATGCCTATCAAGGTTACACTTTCAACTAACGTTAATATATTAACAAACTACCTAACTAGCGCCTGTTCTTGTGCCACAAGACATTTACAGTCACTGAACAGTTCAATTCTAACAATAACTAAATACAGGTTATACTTTCAACTAATGTTAATGTATTAACGAACTACCTAACTATCATCTGTCCTTGCACCACAAGACATCTACAGTCACTAAACAGTTCAATTCTAACATTAAATAAAGGTTATATTTGAACACAATATTGAACATTATTCAGTAATAAAAGGTAAAGTAAATTGCGAATCATAACAGTAATATGTCACCAAAGTCCATTCTGTACTTAGTCCACTTTGTAGTTAATGAAGCTGAAGATAGATGCACCTGCTTGCTATTTAAGTTGGAGTCCCATGAACGTAACGATTCGGCGATTCTGTCCTTAGTTGGCTCACTCCGCATCTAACGCTTTTTCGTCTTCACTTCCAGTTACCAAGGATTTGACACGGAACTCCAAACTCAGCCAGAATACATTGAAAATGCTTTCGCAAACTAATTACGAAAATCCACGGGGTTTCAATTCAACTACGTACTTAAGTGAACAATATCTAAAAATCATGAACCGGACTTTTACTCTGTTGGCCGCTTACTGCTCGAAACTCGATAACCGCCAGTAACACAACTTACAACATCGGTTAAATAGCATGCCACCATCTACATAACACATTCAAAGTGATGTCACATAGCCAAAATGCGTAGAATCCTCAGGTAAAGTTGGGCGAACAAGTTCATGGCTGTTACATTATTCCCCTCCCTAGTTTCCATCATCTCTTTACACAAATAATGGAGGAACTACTTATTCTTACGCTTATAAGTATGAACACCTGCCACCTTTCTACAATCTACCCTAGGTCGCCTTTGCAATCCATCTTTCACATGGCTCAAATTACCAAAATCCTCGTCAGGACTACAACTCTCTTGGCTAACCTCTAATTCACCAGATACACCCTGTATATTTAAACTTTTAAAGAGTTTCAGATTGACAACATGATGCTTACCTTTACTTCGCTGGGACACAGGATCCCACAACTCATATGTTAAATCTGAAAACACATTTCCAATCTGGTAGGGTCCTGTCCAACGAAGTGTTAATTTCGACACAATCCTCAGAAGAAGATAAGGAATGAGAGTGCAATAAAACCCAGTCTTTCAATTGGAAAATCACACTCCGCCGCTTTCTATTATAACAGGCGTGCTGACAATGCTGTTCCCTTCTAATAGAAGCCCTGGCTACCTTCCAAAGGAGCTTGGGACCTTTCCCACTTCTTGATCGAAAGGATGCTCTTACCAGTATATTTAGAATAGAATTTGATGAGTCCTAAGATGAATTTTTTTTAAATCACTGTTGCACTGCAAATGAATAAAACTAAACCTGATTCCCATATACGCTAGAAAACTAAAGTAAAACACGACTTAGGGAAAAATAGAGTGTTACTTTAGTTCTATAGTGTTTTAAAATATTTATTACGAAATATGAAAATGACGACAGAATAAAATACATATATTTTGTACTGGGAGGGAGCAGGGACGTTATTTTTGTGTAAAACAATTCTTATTTTTTCATGAGCTGGTGGGTCCAGCCTTTTCTAGAGCAGGGTTGAAGACTCCTGCTCTAGGCTATATTACAATAAACTGCTATGATTTTAAAAAGATATTGTTTATAAAGACGAATTTGCATGGTCCCTTTCAGGTCTTTATAACCAATTTTCACTGTAGTTTCCAAAGTAAAATTAGTTTGAATTGTCGCGAAATGTTCAGACAAAGTTTTGATATTTTTACAGATTTTAATATGTGTGCTATTTTGATTTGACTCTGTATGTAGAGTAGCATAGTAAGTTAATATCAACAAATGTTATATTTGGTAAATATGATATCTGTAAAGATAATACACTGTTGCAATAAAATATATGCACCCAGAAAGAATTGAGCCACAACTACGAAACTCAGCAAGCAAATGTGGTTTGGCAGGTTTTGCAAATGATCAAACGTACAGCACCAATGAGCATTGTGGAGGTATGTAACGCGTGTATGAACTGTGGCACAAGTAGAGTTTAAAAGTTATGGTACGCCCAGTGATGGGCATTTGCAACTGGATTGGCAGCTCCGATACACCACATTGACATAAAAGATACCTTACAAATATACCCGACGGCAATACAAACATTTGTCCGACTTTGAGAGGGGGCGGATTATAAGCCTCAGAGAGACCAGTTGGTCGAACAGACAGATCGGCCGGCATATTGAACGTAATGATATGGTAGTTGCCCAGTGTTGGAACCAGTAGCTCATAGAAGGTACAGTCAGCCATCGCAGTGGCTCTAGATGTCCAATGCGCAAGAGGATCACGCAGTCAGGAGAGCAGCTACGTCCACAACAACAGTGGCGCTATCAACAATTCGACACCATTTGCCAACTCATAGGGGTCCAGTGATATCGAGGGATACCATCTGGCGATGACTAACTGACGCTGGGCTAAAGTCTCAATGACCATTACGGCGCTTGCCTCTGACACCCCGCCATAGGCCGTGTCGTCTGTATGGTACCACTCACAATCGAGCTGGACAGTGTCTGATTGGAGGAATGTCATCTTTAGTGACAAACCCCGCTTTTCACTCGATGCTGATGGCTGCCATACACGTGTGTGGAGACGAGGAGGTCAGCGGTCGAATCCAATATTCGTTACTAAGCGGTACACAGCCATTACACCTGGTGTAACAGTCTGGGGAGCGATCTCCTGGGACAGCCGGTAACTTTTAGTCATGCTGCAAGGTACTGTCACTGTTTGCAGGTACGCTGATGATAATTTGCAGCCGGTGGTACTGCCTATGATATCTGTGTAGCCAGGTTCTGTTTACCAGCAGAATAACGCTCGGCTGTCCAAACAATGTCTTCGAGATGTTAATGTCCTCCTGTGGCCTGCAGACCTTTCGCCTATCGAACTTGTTTGGGACATGTTATGTAGGCAACTTCAGTCGTCTCAGAATACCTCCGAACTCTTTCAGCAGTTGCTGCGTTTATGGTAGGATCTATCGCAGTGGAACATCGGCCACTTAATTGACTCCATGTCCCACCGAGTATCGGCTTGCATGACTGCCAGGGGTGGTTTCACCACCTATTGAAAAGCACATTCTTTGTATTACTACACGGTGTTTTGTTTCGATGTTTTGTTCATTTACATGAACACTATACACATGCCAAGTTTCGCAGTTGTGGCTCAATTTTTTCTGGGTGCATATATTTTATTGCAACAAAGTGTATATAAAATAATGTGAAGGTTTCAATGTGTACTATTTGCTTTTCTTTGAAGATATGTATAGTATAACTTTTACAGCTTTAATGATGATTGATGTAAATAAAATTTATATATTATGTAAAACGTGAAATCGTAATTTATATAATTAATCAAGTACACTTCAATTTTGTTAATTTGAATTATTCAATTAATGTAAAGAGCAACCACGGAAAAATCTGGGAAATTTTAAGCATGTTCTCTAGAAATCGGGGAAATGTCAGGGAATTTTTTTATTCAGATTCTTTCACCACCCTGAATATATACATGATCCCTAATATATAATCCATAACATATAGGGACTCAATGGCAATACCTTGTTTCATTATATAACGCGATACGTAATGCAACAAATGAGGCAATATGCACATACTATCTACGAAATGATTAGCATAGTATGACCCACATTTTCTTTGCACCATAAAAATTCAGCTTAAATGCACTTTTTATTATCGACTGACAGACAGGACAATAGCAGCTTCAGTATATATTGAAACTCACTAATTATGTAAACTTTTACCCACTGTCCAGTATTTTTTTAACGTAAAATTATAAAATTTAAACCATTTTGCTTTATTTCACAAAATCGGTATTGCATTTTTAATTTTTCTTTTAGGCTCTAAAGCGTCTTATGACCCAGTGTCAAAGGTTCTTCCCTACCGATCCATCACGCTCTGTAGAGTATAACGCATAAGAAAATATCAGCATGGAAACGATATAAATGAATGCCAATGTACATATTTATGTATCTATATGAAAATAAAAAAAAAATTAAAATTTTGTATAAGTCTCTGGTATATTTTTTAACATAAACAAAAATGTGTGGGGAGAACAAGTGAATCGAACAGGTTTAACCTTTTGGTGACGGTGGGACAGCGCTTGTCCCATGAAATTATTGCCGGAAGTTTACGCCTTATGGGACACATATGTACAATTCACTGCTTTCCCCTTCAGTAGCATCAATTTACAAAGACCCATTATTCTAAAATCCGCGGATTAGCTGCGGAGTGACGGAGTGGATTCCGCATCATCATAAAGAATAGAGGAAATTTCAGGGAATCAAGAAGTTTTGAAAAGCAGAGTTATCAGCAACCATTTTGCAAAAATTTGCAAATGACCCCACATCGCGATGCTGATGGAGAAAAAGTACAAGTGGGGTGGGGAGGGGGCGAATTCACTCCTTGTATTTGCCGTTACCTAAAGGTTAAAGGTTGTATTTATAATCGAAGGCAACCTATATATGCAGTGGCATAGTAGTAGTAATATATTTATTTCTAATATCGTTAACCCAGGTTTTATTCTGGTGCCACCATAAAACATGCGCCATTTTCTGCCATTGGGTTTAGTACCCTGTGTAATAGGGTTCACTTGGGAAAACTAAGTCCCAGTGCTGCATGACCTTGACTGCCCATAGGCATAGATTTATATAGGCCAGAGCTTCCCTCCCCATAATTTTGAAAACTCTACGATGCTGCTTATGCTGTAAACATAAAGAATTACAGGGTCTTTATAATTAAAGTTCCACTTTGAAATGGCCATAAAATGAAAACTACTGGACAAAATGTTATCAAATTTGGTAATAGCTTATAGGAGGTCATAGGGTTTTATTTTCCGCAAAAAAAAAAATCACCACCAGCTTGGAATGGTGCTATGTGCAATATTGTTAAACGAAATATAGAAATCGGTTTAAAACGTTTTTAATCGTTTCTAAAGCGAAACTCTTTGTGGGGTTATGAAAATTGTTTATATTGATAACATAAAGATAGTTTCACGTAGACTTTCACAGCGCATTATAATAATCAACAACGAATTTTCAGGTAGTCAGCTGTATAGCAAAACGATTATTTATTGCTAAAACTTTACGTTTCGATTCGAGCTGTGCGAATCATCATCAGAAGAGGTTAAATTACATGAAAAACTTTTGAGAAAAATTTCTTCTGTTTTGGCTTTTATATTCATCTCTAAAATTTCATAATAATTTATTTCAACGTATTTATACTGTTTCCGCAACTTATGCATATTCTACAATTTTCTCAAAAGTTTTTCATGTAATTTAACCTCTTCTGATGATGATTCGCACAGCTC
>QLNU02014802.1:98880188-98893583 GCA_006491805.2 Dysdera silvatica
ATGATTTTTGCGAATGAAGAGTTTTAAGTCTTTTGTTGTCATTAAGTATCGAATCACTTTTTCGACGGCTGTCCAATCTCTTTGTCTTAGTTTTTCGTTTCTTCTACTTAATAGGCTAACGAAGCATGCTATATCAGGTCTTGTTACTGTGCCAATGTATAGTAAGGCCCCTACTGCCTTTCTGTAATTCGTATTGTCTTGCAAGGTATCATCATCTTCTTCCATTTTGTGGTAATCTGTGTTCATAGGTGTATAAGTTGGTTTTGAATTCTGAAGGGAGAATTTTTTAATTTTATTCTTCTGTGATAACGCAAAATCCCCAGTTCATGATCTATCAATGTTAATTCCCAGATAGTAACTGACTTCTCCTAAGTCTTCGAGTTCGAATTCTTTGTTTAGGGTTTCGATAACATTTTGAATTTTTCCTTCATTTACACAGGAAATAAGAAAATGATCAATATACAGGATGATATATATAGGTTGGTCTTCATTTACGAAGACTTTTTCACGAAACCGACGGTGGTCGCCTTAAGGTTATAATGTAATCATTATCATATTCATATAATTAAAATAAAAAACCCCTAAGGAGAGTACCGTCGATTTCATGGAAGAGCGGTCGTTCGGAGAGGTGGTCTCTGAATGGAGGTAAATTAGGAATTGAGTCTATGGTTTGGAGGAAATCTATTTCCAGGAAAAATGATCGTTGAGAAAGATTTTACTGTAATATACAGCAAAACATCCGTAAAGTGAGCGCCGTCTGGCCCGTGAGAAATGGTCGCTAAGAGGGGTGGTCTCTGAATGTAGATAAATTTAGCATTATGTCTATGGGGTGGGGAAGAAATCAGTTCCAGAAAAAATGGTCGTTAAGTAGCCATTATATGAGTAATTAGCTGGCTTCATACAAGGGGGTCACATGGGTCATGACCCTAAATTAAAATATTTTTTTCACTGTAAAAATTCTAACTTTTATGTAAATTCTGCTTTTTTTTTTTAAGTTCCTTAAATTTTCTTTTTTTTCAACATTAAGGGAGTCACGGACGAATACAGTGATACGGGCTTTTCCATAGAGATATTGGGGAACATTTTCTCAGAAAATATTTATTCGATGCACACAGAACTTTTTTTTTTTGTATAGTTAGCAAACGTCTTTCTGTTTTGCTTGCGGCATTTTATAATATATACAATATTCGTAAAATTATAAAATATTTATATCAAATGAAAAACAACCTTCTAGAAAACACTATTTTTAGTTCTTAGTTCGCGACCCTCAATTCACGTCAAAATTAAAAAAAAAACAAAAAAAAACCTGGACACAATGTATGTAGAATTCCTATATGTACTTATATAGGAAATTATAAGTCAATTGCGACTAAAGTTTTTGAAAAAATGTTCCTTTTGTCCCAAAACTGTTCTTTTAAATTCACTTGCTTACATTTGTAAAATTCATTTAAAAATACTTTTAAGCAACCTAGAGCTAAAAAATTGGTACGATTTGAAAGGTAAAAATCTACACCATTTTTTAGGGTAAAGAAAAAAAATATTTTTTTTTTCAGCATTTTCGCAACTGACCCCATTAAAATGTAGAATGATCAAATGCGTTTCTTTCAATGTTTTGGGCACAGAAGGCGTGGCCTAACGTTTACTTCCTGCCTTTATGATACGTGGGCATCCCCCATCCCTGATAGAACCACTATTTAGTTCAGTCGAAATTACTACGCATTCACCGAAGGCATGTGCGTGCAGTTCATTGCCCCTTTCGCTTATCTGGTTAAAGGTATGTAGGTCCTTACACACGTGTGAAGCAGAACCACAATCTATAATCCACCTAGTTGTTTTCTTGTTAGCATTTTCGAATGAAGCAAAAGTGAAATCGTTTTGTTGGATTTCGGAGCTTATTAATGTTTCCGGTGAAGTTTGATAACGAATTGGCGTCTCTCAGTCGCGCGCTTTTTCGCAGTCGATTTGTAAACAGAAAGAGGATTTTTGGTTTGGCCTGTTATCGCCTTCTGAAAAATGTTTTGACGCGTTATAATTTTTATTCTTTAAATGCCAGCATTCCGATTTATAGTGATCGGTTTTTCTGCAATATGTACAGAATTTATTTCCCATGTTTTTTCTATGATGGATTTTTGTATGCTTTAGATAGTTCATCTATCGAGTTTTCAATTCTTCGATTAAACTCCTGATAATTTACCTCTTATAAAATCCGGAGTTAATTCCTCTTCTGGTCTCGCTTTTAGGGCGGTTATGAGTCCGTCGTAACTTCTCGGTACAGAGCATAATAGGAGGGCGGATATATGGGAGTTATTTATCTCTTCTCCGATAGCGCATAACTTATCTATTAATTCTAACATATTTATAATATAAGTGTTCATATCCCCCCACTTCTTTTCCAGTTTTGTGCTGTAGAGTTTTGAAGTAAAATAGTTTACTTGTTAGATTTGCTCCGTGATTTTTTCTTAGTGCTTCCCATGTCGATTTAGCAGTTTTCTCATATTTAACATAATTTGGTTATCCTCTATTTAAATTTATTATAGCCCGCACCTGTTGGTCGCGTTTTTGCCATCTGGCCGTAACTGATTTGGAGGTCCTCCTTATGAGTAACATTCCCAGCTTCGAATTTCCAAGTGGCATAGTTATTAGAGTCCAATTTCATTATATGGATATTATGTCCTTTGAGAATTTTTGTTTACAGCAGTTAGTGTTGAAAATCCTGACTCGCAGAGATATGTTGACAAAAATGGCACAATGGCGTTTAAGGCAACGTTAGAATACAAAGTAAGGGAAGTATCCAAAATCCATTCAGGCCCATTGTTTTAAAATCATCTTTCGCCATTGAAAATCACATTTCAGTTCTATGACTACTTTTAGAAAACGTTGTGGCAGTGCATCAATATCAACAAGGAAAGTATTTCTCGTCAATATCCTAGATCAGTCATCAGATGAATCACGGAAATAATAGTTGAATTCGTTATGTAAAGAATCCAAATGTAACTGAATTTGATTCTTAAGCGATTAGTCATTATTTTTTTATAATGACCTCTTAATTTTTTTTTCAAATATACTTTAAAATAAAAAATAAAAACATTATTAATATTAAATTCTCAAATCATTTCACATCCCATCACATGTGCCAACTCAGGGGCACCCCCACGAACCACTACTCTAAACCAATATGCGCTCCATCCAAACTGATGGGCCTTACAGTAAAAAATTGTTTATTACTTCTCGCGAAGACAATAGCTGACAATTTTGATGTATTAGTGATATCTCTTGGCCCAAAACCAGTAACTGACACCAATCAGAATGTCTTTCACTGTACAAATCAACTTATTCTTACCGGAAAAAAAAAACAAAAAAAAACCAGAAGTATCATCAGCATTGAGAATTACACATGCAAACCCAGTCAGATACAGCATACCGATGATAAAGATTAAGGAAAGAGTCAGGCCAAGTGAAAGCCTGTGTCGCACGCAAGAGAGAGAGCGAGAACGGGGAACACAATCGATGTGAAATTGTTCATTTCAATAAATTGATTTCGATTTGAGAGATGAAATTTGAATAAATCATATGGGGGTGCCACGAATACCTATATGTTTCAATTTATCAATGAATATATTATGTGAAACAGTATCAGAAGTCTTGGAAACATCCAAAAAAATGCCAATAATGAACTCTCTCCTATCTATACTAAACAAAAGGAAATCAATTGCGTAGGAAAGAGCAGTTTCCACTGAGGAAAACCGAACGAAAACCGAACTGCTGAGGGTGTAGGATACGAAAATGTTCCGAGATAATTCACACATTCATCTAATATTTAAGAGGCTCTCAAAGACTTTAGCAAAAATAGATAAAATAGAAATACCTCTGATGGATCAGAGGAATCGCCCTTTTTGCAGATCATAATCACCCTGACAATCTTAAGCATATCTGAAAAAGTTCCGTGACTTATACAAATATTATACAGTATAACTAAAGGATCGACCACTTGCAACGTTCTTGATGACCCTACGATAGAAGCCATCGAATCCAGGTGAATGACGACTGTCAAGGGATTTTAAGAGGGAGCAGTTTGTTAAGACAATTGAAATAGATGTGGACAAAAGAAAAGATCCCATTAGTTCTGAAGCACAGTTACGGAGATATTCTGCAAAAACATAAACCACCTGTTGTGGCGATGAGTACAATTAAATTAGCCCCTGTACTTAATCTGCGAAGGAGAGGAGCTGAATGAAAACGTTTTACCATTTAATCTATTACGGTATGACCAAATTTGGCCCGTGTCAGTGCTATTGAACAGATTAAAATATCTTGATTTTGTACGCCTAATGTGCTTACATGACGAGTTTCTGAAATTTCTGAAAACCAATAGATCACCTGTGAACCTGGTAGACAAAAACTTTTGAAAAAGTCTATTTTTTAAACTGGTTCTTCTGTAGAGCGAACGAACGAGTCATCCATGGTTTTTGAAATACACGACTATGAGGTCGTTGGATCAATGGAAATGAAAAGTCTTAATGAGATGAGAAAACGTCGGAAAATCATCCAAATTGATCATTAGGGTCAGAACAGGCAAAAACAACAGACCAGCCAGTATTAGAGACATCCTTGAAACCTGCAATAGTCAAATCATTAATTTGTCTAATAGGCTTTGTTATAACAAACTTTCTCCTTTTTTCACAACATGGCAGCTTAAAAAAAAGAAACAGAAGAATGATGATCGCTAAAGCAGTAACTTAAAACATAAGACACACATAGTTCAGTGTTCGAAATAAAAGGGTCAAGGAGTGATTCAGCAGTATTAATAACTCTGGTTGGGCAATTCACATAGTTAAAACAATTAGATGAGCTTAATATATCATAAAAGACATAACTCTCTTGGGTATTAGAGTAAATCTATATTCAAGTCACCCATAATGATAATATGCATATTTGCATAATCAAATAGAGAAGTGATTTTACCATAGAAGAAGTTTACATCACCCTCTGGAGGACGATATAAAACAACAATTAGAAGATTCCTGTTCCCAACCGTAACAGCCTCTAAGTATCAATAATTAAATGTAAACAGGATAATACCGAATGTTGTTAAATTCCATGTTGATATAAATTACGACGCCGCCACCCGATCAGTGCAACAAAATCGATTCCAACAAATAGAGCAATACCCAGGAAGAATTAACGAAAAGTCATCAAAAAACCATGTTTCGGTAAAACACAAAAAATTAAGTTCAAATAAAAGAGAATCCAAGAAATGGTCAAGTTGGTCATAAGCTTCCGATATAAATATTTGGGAAAGAAAAATCATATGAGGAAAGCAATAAAGACTGCAAGTCCGAAAGTTCAACACATGAGAAAGAATGAGAAATCAGTGTACGCCATATGGCAGTTCTTGGTTCTAATGATGGCAGTCAACGCGACAAATTAGTGACACCAACTTCCGAATTAATGAGAATCATACTCACACTCTCATCCCTTTTCAGATAGATCTTTCTTTCCCTGACTGTGCCAGGCAAATTTAACGTCATTCGGAGTTTTAAACTGACGTGCTAGCTAAAATAATCTGGCACGATGGGGCGACAGATGTTCATCGATATAAATCCTAATGTTTTCATTGATTATTCCCGTTTCATCTGTGTATAGTTTCTTCTTTTCCTTCATTTTGGATATAATTCTGTTCCACGGAATCTCAGACGAGAATCTAATCGATATTTTTCTACGTCTCTCATTGATTTCCGGTTGCCTCCCAACTCAATGGCACTTCGAAAATGTCATTTACAGACAAAGGGATATCCAAAGCCCTTCCAATAACCATCACAATATCTACACAGTTTTCATTCACCATCTCAGGAAAGCACAGAACTTTCAAGTTTGTATTATTGCTCTTCTGCTCCAGAACTGTGTGTGTGTGATCTTCTCAGTGACGCAAAATCTCTCTGCAACGCTGGATTACCACAAGAAAATGATCCCACTTCCCTCCACAATGACAGCAGTTCAGCATTAACTACGTTTAGCTCCTTTATAGTCGAATCAAAACACTCTGAAAGAGATTGAACACATCCCAGCATACGGAAAAGTTTACATATGTCCTCCCTCATGGCCTACATCTTTGATAGATCAGTAGAATAATTATTTCCGCCATCTCTATAGACAGTCGATACTACCACATTACGAGCAGTTCCAGCAGCATTGCAATCAAGACATTTCCACTTTTTTGTTGTTGTTTGGTGGATTTCCTAAGGTTCTCCCCTCCTACTATGTACAGGATAGCCTAAAAGAAATTTCGCCTATTCACGGAGCTCTAGCATGTGCCGTTTTCGACACACTGAGATGAAATTCGAGATTCATATTTTAAAAAATATACACTCAAGAAATATGTTGGTAAAAAAGAATTGTAATCCTGCAGTTAAGGTTAGTCTGCACGCATTTTGGAAATTTCCAATGGCAACACTACAACTTTTTAATGTCATCTTGATAAGCATGTGCAGAAACCATAACAAACATGAACCTCTTTTTTTTTTTTTTCATTTATTACTTTTTAGGACGAAAAATGACTTAGAAATAGCACTTGTTTGTGTTACTAGATTGATTGGTTATACTTTGGTAATAATTACATTTTTTAAAGTTGGCAATAGTTCAAATTGTTTTCTTTTACTTACGTTGGCAAATCTTGTACATAATTTCACTTTCCGTATTTGGCAATCATAAAAAGCAGGCACCTCCTTTTGTTTTTGCATTAAAAATGATATAAATAGTACATCCAAGTTCAATGAAAATTTGCAGGAAAAAAGACCAAAATAAAAGAAACAAGACGAACAAGATTTGCAAACAAGAATAAAAGGAAATAATCTGAACTGTTGCCAACTTTAAAAAATGTAATTATTACCAAATTATAACCAAGTAAGCCAGTAAAATGAACAAGTGCTATTTATAAGTCATTTTTCATCCTAAAAAAAAATGCATGCATTTTGTGGTTTCTGCACATGCTGATCAGGATAACATAAAAAAAAAGTGCTGCTGCCATTGAAAATTTCCAAAATACATGCAATCTAACCATAACCACGGGACCACAGGTACTTTTTACCTACATATATTTCGAGCACATATTTTTTAAAGTAAAAATATCAAATTTCATTTCAGTGCGTAAAAAATTGCACTCGCTGGAGTACAATAAGCAGAAAAAGTTCCTTTTGGATTACCCTGTATGTATGTGTAAAAGAAGGATATATATACTTTAACAAATTAAGAATCCATTAGCATTCAAAAACTGTCTGAATTGGGAAGGGAAAGAGAGAATATGCTAGATCATAAATCCTGCCATAAAATGCCTGCCTTGTCTGGAGTTATAATCCCACCACATAGTATAGATGCAACGTCCTTCCACAGCTTTATCACCTTTGACCAATCAGCATTCAGAATCTTATTGCACCACGATTGCTTCCGGAAATGCCTTTGTAAACATATAAATACTGCAGATGATTTATGCTTAATTAACTAATTTACGATTAAACGTCCATTAATCGTGGGGAAAAAACAGAACCAAATGGTTTTTAAAAAATGGACCAATATAGACCTTTACGTAAAAAAAAACCAGACCATGTGGGAGCCCTAAATAAAGCATCAGTATGCAACCTCAAATAGCTTGATAAAAGTAGATTTTATTAGAAAAATATTTTTGGTATCCATCACATTTAAAGGTTTTCTAGCCTGTGTGTATCCTTGAATGTCTACATAAATTAGAATAATCAGCAAACTCTTTCTGACACACATCACACTGAAAAGGTTTCTCACCAGTGTGCATCCTTAAATGTCGAGTCAAGCTTGATTTTTTAGAAAAACGGTTCTGACATATTTCACACTGAAAAGGTTTGTCACCAGTATGTACAGTTGAATGTCTTAATAAACTAGAATTATTAAAAAACATTTTATGACATACATTACATTGAAATGATTTCTTTTCAGTATGTGTACCCGAGTGTCGTAACAAACTAGAATTATTAAAGAACTTTTTATGACACATGTTACACTGAAATGGCCTCTCACCAGTATGTAGGCTTAAATGCCTATCAAAGTTTGATTTCGCAGTAAAACATTTCTGACATATATCACATTGAAAAGGTTTTTCGCCAGTATGCGACTGTATGTGTCGACATAGTCTTGAATTTTCAGAGAATTTTTTTTTACATACTTCACATTTTAAAGTCTTCTTGACAGTGTATGACCTTGAATGGTGCAATCTTAAATGTTTGATCAAATTAGAATTACGAGAGAAACGTATGTAACAAACATCACATTGAAAAGGTTTCTCGCCAGTATGTACTCTCAAATGTCGTAACAAAGTATACTTACCAGTAAAATATTTCTTACATATACCACACTGAACAGAGTTCTTGTCAGTACATACTTTCACATTAGCAGACATATTAGACTTATAAGAAAACATTTTATGGCCCATATTACATTGGAATGCTTTTCGCCAATATATAGCCATGTGCTTCTGAATAAATTAGAATAAACAGAGGACTGTTTCTGACATACTTCACATCGGAAAGGTTTTTCACCACTGTGCAGTTTAATGTGTCTTTTAAAACTGGAATTATTTGAAAAATGTTTCTGACATATTATACCTAAGAGACTTATCACCAATGTGCAGTCCTGTATGTACAGTCAAGTTTGTAACATCAAAAAACTTCTTATGACACGTATCATACTGGTAAGGGTTTTCACCAATGTGGATACCCATGTGTCTGGATATTTGAATGACGTCATTAATGAAAAAATTTTGACATTATACTGAAATAGTTTCTTGTCAGTGTGCAAACTCAAATGTTTAGATAAACTTGAGGATTTAGGAAAATATTTACTTTACACTGAAAATATTTTTCTCAAGTGTGGTATCTTAAATATAGCTTTAATTGGGTATTTTCAGAAAATGTTTTATGACATATTTCGTAATCAAAATTTTTTTATACCCATGTGTCTTCTTTGGTGTTACACCATTTTCATGAATACATTTACTTTTCACAAGTACAAGATTCTATAGTAGCATGTATTTTAGAACTTTTCAATGCTCAGCATTGTAATCATACAGAGCCTACTCCGCTGTTGACCTTATTCTCTGGCATTTTTCCTCGAAATTGTTAGTATTGTCAAACATGTTTTCCTGCAGTTTTATGAAGAGAGCCCAAAGAAATGCTTTTTTTTTACACCCTGAAAATAAAATACCAGAAACATTTTAATTTTAAATACTCAAGTAACTAAAATGATTATAATGATTTTATATAATTTAAAATAAAACTAATCATCATTTCAAGTACATTTTTGTAATGTAATCTACATTTTAATAATGTAATCTAAACATCATATGTAAAACGAAACTAGTAATTCCAATCAATAAAATGCCACATTTTTATTATTAAAATTATTATATTCTATATTTATTAATAAAATTATAAAATAATAACTCATCTCTCAAAACTTAAATATTACGTTCTTTGTTAAACCCTAAGTATTTAGAAATATTGTCATCTACATTTGTTTTCTACAAAATCTTTAACAATAATGTCAAAGTAAATTAATTCAAATATACCTAATTCAACTGATAAAACTTGCTTTTCAACATAGTTAATCTCAAATATTTTTTTATTCATTTCAAACAGTTAAACATTTTTAGCGTTGACATAGCCTTAAAAATTAAAGCTATATCTACATTCTGTGGCTGGAGAATGTTCACACAATGCACAATGTGCTGCAATCATTTTTTTTCTTTGTTTTCAACTTTAGTGGTTGTAATGTTTTTGCATAAGGAAAGACAGGCTTATTCACCACCTATTTTCATTTAAATAGATAACACTAATCAACAAATTTTAACTTTTTGTCTGCTTCTGGTATGCAACCTAGTATTTCTTAAAGAATTTAACTCCCTGATTTTGAATCTGGCATTAGAAATGCTCTATCACATTAGGTTTTTGAGAAATATGCAGTTGAAATTATAGGGTTTACATTGACTCAATGTTAAATATAATGCTTTGCATTTGGAAGAAAATTTTCGTACCTTCAACAAAAACAGATGAAACTGATAGAATGTGATGCCAACAGAGGGCGTATTTATTTGTGTATAATGTCTGGAAACCGTTCAAGTATTACGTAAACATCTTAGGGGAGGGACAGTGACATACGGTGGGAGGGACCATAAAGCGATCCCCCCATCCATTGGGAAAAAAATTTACGTTAGGTCTATGGGACCCAAGCTATGATGTAGAGCAGTGGTTCCCAACTGGTGGTCCGCGAAGGAATCCCAAATGGTTTGCAAGATGGATCATTAGGCATTTAAAAAATATTGAAAAAATACATATAAAATTATTATTAAATATTAAAATTAAATATAAAAATGAAACACTGCTTTGTTTACTTCTATACGTCTACATCTTTTCCCCAAAAAAGACGCGGCTCCCTTTTTTATTAAGGTCTTGCAGTCAACTCGTGTAGGGACGGATTTAAAGGTCATTCGGGGGGCGATTAATGACTTGATTTTTGAAAATGATACCTAAATGGACCTTTACCTTGCATCTTTTCAATGTTAAATTTTCATTCAAGAGGGTAATCGGCCCACTAAATCAGCCACTGAACTCGTGAGAATTTTTCAAAGTGGTCCGCGGGTACAATTGAAGTGGAAAAGTGGTCCGCGGCTTAAATTGAGTTGGGAACCACTGATATAGAGGCACCCCCCTCACCATTGGAGCCCAAACCCTCTCCCCTTATGAATTTTCCACTTAATCTACTGGGGGGGGGTGAAGTTTTCGTGCTTCTACAACCTTATAGCTTATACTACATCTTATACAGTCATGCATCAAACATATCCTTTCTTCTATTTACGAGGCAAATATAAAATGATCAAAAATTTGCTTACATAAAACTGGGAATGACCCCTGACGATATTTTTAAACTGAACGAAGATATACAAAAACAATGTTTGCAAGCACAGTATAAGATTTTTAAATTGTGAAGTTTAATTTAGACTAGTTAAAAAATTCAGGCTACTCAATCAAAGAACTTTTAGAATATAAATTTAAAAAAAAAATTTTACTATTTTCATTCTATCAATGACAATTTCAATCAAGAAAAATCAATCTTTTTTTTTTTTTTTTTTTTACAATTACATTGTTTTTTTTACAAAACTAAATTATTCTCAACATAGTCAGCTTTTTTTTATTTCTTCTTAAGAAAGAGGCAATTTTCACAAGCATTTCTATAAATTATTTTCTACCAACCCTAAATGTAAATTTACGTTTTTGAAAAGAAAAAATTACAATACTTTGTAACAATATAAGCAGAGTAGCTCTACGATTTTTAGATCCTTTACCGCTAAAAACCAACCGCGAAAGGCGAAAATTCCTGTGAAGGTTGCCTGTGAAAAGCCTTGGCACTTTTGGCAAAGTTCTGCTAGCGGCCGTTTTCACATCACATTATTTCATTTGCCACTATTTTTGGAAATTATTAATATTTGACATTACACATGCATATTTTTTATTGAAAAGCAAGCATTTGTATTAAATTTTAACACTTTCAGCTTACGTCTATGATAAACTGTATGAATTTTAAAAAGCTTATAAAATCACCGTTTTTTGGTGTTTTTCAATTTTTGTTGGCTGATATCTCAAAAACTAGACGTGATACGCAAAAAATAAGCACATATTCGGATTCAGGAAGCCAACTTGAGTCAGAAATGATGCATGGCATACCAGTAGCGAAATGGCTGCTGACCAGTGTAATTTGACAGGTGGAAAAAATTTTACCATATTTCAATCGGTAGAAAATATTTCTGTGAAATTAGTAAGTCAATTAGCCAAAAAAACATTCAGCTGTGCCCTCACAAACGTGTGTCACTGTCAAAAATAGTATAAAAGGATAGCTCACGGCACATACGTTGCTTAACAAGTCTTATATCAGACTTATTTATGGAGTTTTCCCTTTTTAAATTAAACTGAGTTTTTATGGCACAAGAGTTTTGAGTGATACGTTGTGCTAATCCCCTTTCCAAATAAAGAGCTAGCGGACGTCTAAGACTTGCAAAAAACTTTTCTGTGAAATTTTCACAGGAAAAATATCCTTCTTTAGCATCGTCCGAAGAAAAAACTTCGAACTGACCAAAAAAAAAGGTCACTTAGAATTTTTTAGAGTTCCCACTTGCATTAGAGAAAAAAATTCCCCGACTTTTCCCTGACCATTTCAGTAAAATTCCTTGACCAATCACAAAACTTTCGGTTGTGGGGAGAATGGTTTCACGTTTGTGGAAGATTTGACTATTCAAAATAGAAGTTAAGAAAGTTTTCCTTGACTTTTCCTAAAAAACATTGTTTTTCCCTGATCTTGAGGGGTGATTTCAAATTCCCCGGCAATTCCAGATTGTGTGGGAGCCCTGATTTATTTTACATTATTTCAAATACAATAGAACTTAATTCAAAGCTAAAGGAATCATAAATTTAGTTTGAACCATCCCTGACGTCGAATTATCGAAGTTTAGCTGTGTATGCGGCAAGGCCGTGGCAGACTGGATCCTCTCCAAGGACACATACCTCGAATTTTCAGAGGGAGCGAATCTTTGCCCATTCGGAGGTACAAGTTCTGAGGGTCCACTGGCCCAATCCACTCCTGGGGTCAAGGGTGGATCCAGGAGGGCACATACCCCTCAAGAATAACGAATTCACACTTATTATAGGTCTCCATATTAGTTTTCAAGCTTTGCGTCACTCCTCTCCCACCCCAAAAAAATTCTGAATCTGCCTTTGAAATGGAGGCACTAAAATCTTACAAATATTTACAGCTTCTAAAGGTCACAGCTGAGCTCTGCATTATACTCAGTCAATTTCACGAAAGGGTCAACCTACACATGATTTGAAATGGGAATACTGCGTATGTTTTTCTATTTCTGTTAAATAACAGATATTCAAAAAATTTCATGAAAATAACGAAATTTAAAGTTTTTCTCAAACAGTTATTTTTCTGCAGATGTTTACTTCTAGTCATTTTACATGTTACTAAAAAGTTCGTTTTAACACATAAATGACATCACGGTAAAATGTTTAGTTTTAATTTGTCATATTTTTTCTTTTTTGTAAATAAATCTATAAAGCTTGTATTCATAAAAAAAAATATTTTTTTAATTAAGTAGGTTTGTTTCTTTAATATAAAAGTTTTACTTAGTCTTAATCTGCTTATCATGTCTGTCACAAAAAAGATGGGTCTTTTCATTTTAAATAAAAAATAATAACATAAGGTATACAATACTTCATATTCTCTTTCTGCAGTTTGAAATAAGTTATCTAACCTCATATTGGTAAAAAAAAATATTGATTAGTAATTGAAAAAATGAAGACTAAAAAGTGTAATGTCTGT
>QLNU02014802.1:98893683-98913705 GCA_006491805.2 Dysdera silvatica
GGAATTAAAATTGTATGAATTTCCAACTACCTCAAAAATTAATTATTCATCCCTTCTTTTTTCAAGTTTAACCAGAATTTCCTCAACTTGGAACTTGACTTTTCCCCAACTTGGAACTTTACTTTTCCCCCAACTTTGAATTTGACTTTTCCCCAACTTTGAATTTTATTTTTCCCCAACTTGGAAGTTAGTTTTCCCCAACTTGGAAGTTAGTTTTCCCTAACTTGGAAGTTAGTTTTTCCTAACTTGGAACTTGATTTTTCCGATTGGGTGAGACCCCCCCCGTCCACCCCCCATAAGGCTGGCCCTGGGCTGGACAATATACCACAGACGTGGAAACGGAAATAACTGCTAACAAAATGGGCAGTTATAATCACAAAATTTTTCGACCAACAAAAGCAAAAAAGTCAATCTTTTTCTCCAAGAAACTCTCGATTTTGCCAATGTCAAAAAAAATTCCATTTGTCTAAGGGTGAAAAGTTAATAAAAAATTATTTCATCTTTTTCCTCCGAGGAAATCTAAATTTTTGCCAAGTTGGCAATTGAAATTGCATGAATTTCCAACTACCCAAAGAATTAATCAATCATCTCACTTTTGTTTTCCCCCGAGTTCAACAGGATTTTCCTAACTTGAAGCTTGATTTTTCTGATTGGGGGGGGTGAGACTTCCCCTGTCCCCCTATAAAGCCGGCCCTGCATATATGCATGGACTTTGTAAATGCAAGAACATTGCCGCTAAATTAACAGTAATGCCGAAAAACGTTATAAATTATCTAGATCTACTAGTATTCTGTGAAAGGAGGAGCATTTTCCTGTCGCGTTTCTGTGCATACACGTGAACAGCAGTCAAGCAAAAACATAGCAAAGTTGGTAAATAACAGCAGGGACTTCTATATATAATATCAACATAAACTATTAAGTTCACTATATTTTTTAATTATCATTATATATCACTAAGTTCATTTTTTTGCAATTTAATTTTACCATTTACAGTCCATAAATACCGCCATCCATTTTTTTCATTTTCCATGCTTGATTAAACAATCCCTTCTTAAAAGGGCATATCTGCCCCTATTTTAAAGCCCTTTGCCCCCCAATTATGACTACACAGGCCCTGATACTATTTACAAAAAACCTTTACTTTATCCTTTTTGGTCAACGAACAGACGTCATAGTCCATGCATATGTGCAGAAGGCGGAGATCGGCGACTCCCGTCCTGTCTCAAGACGCTTGTATAGTGAATAACCTTGAGCGGCCGCCTCGGCTTTTAAAAAACTGAGTCAACCCGCCCCAAAAACAATGCAAACAAAACGTTTCCTGTGAGCCACAGGAAGAAACGAATTCTCTTGTTGTCCTTCCTTTCCTCACCTTTTTTTTTCTCACTTTACAGAAAGAAAACATCATTCAGAGATAAAAAAAAATTAATAATGTAAAGAATAATTAGGGTTGCCAGATTGAGCTTTTTAGTCGCCATAGCGATCTGGCACCCGGTATTTTTCGAACCCTGCAATAAAACATTACCACATAAATTCATGCAATGAGATTACAGTAATGAGTAATATAATAGTACTTTCAACCGTGGTAGAAACCTCTAAATCTAACGTGATTTTAAAAAAAAAAAATGATTTATTTTCTCATATGATGGAACATTTTGAAAAGTTGGGAGAAATTAAATTCCAAGCTTCAAAAATAAGGCCCATCCTAACATACATACACACCATGTTCATACATCTATCTTCCTCCGTTTGACAGTTATCAACGTGTATAATGACTTTACTAAACCACCCTTAAAGTTGTGTGCGCAATAAAAATATCGCCCCTCCCTGAAGCTTCCCCTCTATTCATATCTGTTCGCAGGGAAGCTGTCACGCAGGGGCGTCCTGTACCCATTAAACTTCCTAAATCACGATTTTTGCCCTATTAAGGTGGTGAAAAAAAAACAAAAACAATCGTTTCGTACTAACTAGCTGGTGCTTAACAACTTTGCAATTGACTTTTCCCCGTATCTTGAATAGTTTTCGAGATAGCAGTTCTAAGTTCTGAATTTTTCAGCAAGGGGCGTTGCACGCAGTCTCATCTTGTAGCCCATAGTTATTTTACTATACATATATATCACGTTCATACATATAGCTCTCTCCGTTCGACAGTTATCTGCGTGTATAAGGACTTTACTAACCACCCTGTATATATCTCAAAGTTGAAGTGAACCTCATAATTTGAAGTCCTAATTCATTACGCAGAAATGCCGTGCAAGCAAGCAACCAATACAATGTAAGCCTGCAATGCAAGCAATCCCATCAGGTGCTCCTCATCAGGAGCCCCACAATTTCACTGTTAATGGTTTGCTTTTTCTAATAAACAACATTGAAATTCCTAGATTCTGTGAGACTCAAAAACAAAGAAAAGGTGCTGAAAAAAGATGTATTTCTTCGTTCTCTATTTTTCGAAGAGTACAAGTAAATTTCAGCTATGTCACTGAAGTCTATAGCTTTTCAGAATGATCTTTGTGTTATCCAAGCTTTTTCTGTCTCTAATTGCTGCAAGATGGAGAAGGTTTGGCCTTTTTGAGAAAAACAAATAGGGACACGATAGTTTTACCCCTTGACTGTAGGCGTATCTGGACTATTTGAAGTTGATCGTTTTAGAGCCCCTACATGTATGTTCATACTGTGTATTTGGTTATCCCCCAAGTACCCTGAGGGGTCACATCTCTTTTTCCCTTTCTGTTGTCGTTTCTGGTGTATGCCTTTTATAGATAAGCCAGGAAATTTGTGGGAAACAAAAGATTTTTTTCAGCCTCCGATGAACCGGACATTAAAATCATGTTTTTACTCAGATTTTTTGCTACCCACGACCCAGGTCCTGGTGCCCAGGTTTTCGGTATCTCTTGAACCCCCTGCTTAGCACAGCCCTGAGTGCCCCATCCCATTACACATGACCATCATCCCATCCCATTACTGATTTAGAAAAAGAACTGGATCACAAAAAATCTGGAAAATAGCATTCCATCATAGTGAACAGTTGCCACCAACATATTTCTTACCATCCAGCTCGAATCTGCAAAAAATAAACAAGTTCAAGCCTTCAGACATAATCACTATAACATAATGAAAAAAACACTACCTTTAGGAATGGAGGCCAAGAACAAAATACCAATCCTACCAAAATGAAGTCGCAAAAGTATTTTATCAGCAGTTCAGATGCTACAGAGGAGAATCGGCAACCTAAGCAACTAGTTTTGGAACGATTCTTAGAGAAAAAAAAGTTTGGTGACTGGTGCATATCCTGTATTACAACCCAAGATTGATTGTTTGGCTTTTTTATGGCGCAAGAGCATCTGGGCTATACTGCGCCAACAACCCAAGAGGACAGCGCATATTAATTCTGGTTAGCAAGCTCCTTCCGAACATCGCCAACACTTTCACTATACGCTTGAAAGTTATTCAATTTTTTTTCTCTCTGTGTCTGATCATTAAAAAATATATAAATAATTAAAAATTTTAAATATTAACTGTTTACCTGTTTACAAAGGTATCTTATGAGACATGGCCTCCATATCAATATATCACCATCGAATTAGACAAAGCCTTCTGTCCAAGTAGAATTCTAAAATACGACTGGGGTCGATTAAGTTACGTTTGAACTGATATTCTCAGATCCATTTTCAGTCTCCACATTTCCACCACGCCGACTCCCACATGTTGTAAAACATCCACCAAAATTCAGTAAAGGGAAAAGAAATTTACGTCTCCTCTCTCATCAAGTTTACATGTAGTGTTTATTTTTTTTACCCACGAAATGATAATCGAAATTCGCTGTTTACAGAAATGGGTATTTTGCATACAGACGGTACAACTAGAGAAGGGTCGTTCGTGACCGAACGGGTCTTTTTGAACTATTCACAAAAATGACCCGTTCGTTCAGATTTTTGTGTGTGTGTGCGTGAATTACCGTTCGTGATCACGTTCGCAGTTCGCGACCTAGTTCCTCGTTTTCAGTTCGTGATCGTCGAACGAAGACCGGTGACCGCGAAACCGGTCTTAAAAAAAAAAAGGATTTGAATTTCCATAACACTTTTAGCATTAGGACCGATTTAAACAATCTGATTGGCTAACGATGCCATCACTTATAGGTTTGCTACGCAATTTTGGCCGCCAATGTAACAGGCACCAAAAGATCAACATCTACACCAATTCAGAGTTCACATTCGTTGCATACGTAAATGAGATTTTAATCGCGGGGAAATTTTTTAATACAGTTTTCAATAATACTCCCAATTTATTTTTAATATTACCATGAGTTGGTTTTTTCTTTGATTTAAATTTAAAATGTAATAAATGGTTAGAAATCTTTAAAACAAAACAATATTTTTGAAATATTGTGCTGGTAGCTTATAATTTTATAGAAAAATCATCTTTTGCCTCAATTTTTGAGTAGATGGCGGCTGAAATTTTAAAGAAAAGGATAGATCATATCGAGTGCGCCGAGTAGTAACCACGTATTTAAAAAATAAAAAAGTTTTTGTATCTCCCTTGATTCCTGGAATTGCTTTCCTTGATTGAAATTGAAAATTAGTATTTTCGAAATACAGTAAAACCTCCTTAAGACGATTATCGTCGGTTCCGTGATAAAGAGTTAGCTCAGAGATGTGGTCTCTGAATGGAGCTAAATTTAGCATTGAGTATATGAGGGGGAGGTATTTTCCATAAAATGTGGTCGTTAAGAGAGGTTTTCTGTATATAATTAAAATTATTTCTGAGTTGTTTTGTATCCATGAAAAATATATATTTGGCAATTTTCGCAATGGATTTTGCAATTTTCTCGTTTTTAATGCGTTGTCATATCATCTCATTTTTTCTTTTAACATACAAAAATTGTTCAACGTCATTCGTATTTAAAAATTGATGTATATTTTCAGCATGATTCACATTCTTAATTGATATAATAAATAATAATATTATTCAGTATTAAATAGGGTTAATATTATCACAGTTGAATAATATACGATGAGTTTATAGTTATTTCGGAAGGCGTTTAGCCTAAACGCGCTTCCGAAATAGCTATAAACCATCGTATTTATTTTAACTGTGATAATGTGTTTAATTTTATTTAATATTTTGGTGCAGTGTGTCACTTCATCTTTTACTATTATCTGTATTAAGCAAAAGTTAATCAGCCTTATTTCTTAAATTTATATTAAGCTTGCATTAGTACATTTTTTTTAATCTCATTACAACAAATTTTTATTTTCCTTCTAAAATCGATCTGCTTGTTATGTATCGGTGCATCTAGTGAGTGTAAGCGCTTATGGGGCTAAATCCTCCAAATAAATCAATATTCATTACTGTATGTGCAGTGCTGTAGACCACAAATCAGCAGAGGGTATACGGTACTTAAATATGAGAGGGTATATGGCCTACATCGAATGCAGTGACATTTAAAAAAAAAATGATGTATGCCAGTTTTTTTTTTTTCGTTTCCAGTTTTTTTTAGAAAAGAAGCAAAATTCTTCTTTTTCCCCATACAAATTTGGGTTTTTGTTTTCCTCTCCCCTCCAGTTTACGCTATATTTAACCCTCAAGTTACGCCTATGGTATACACTTTCATTCGAAACAAGGTGGAAGGTATATGTCATACATAATTATACACTACTACCAAAAATGTGTGATTATGTAAAAGATTATTTTAAAAACCATTTTTACAAGACCAATCACCCCCACTATGGGTAATTTTTCTGGGAGGAAGTGCAAATTTTTTTTTTTTAATCTGGGAATTGTCCTCTTCCCCCACTTAGAAATTTTGGCGTTAGATTACTTTCAAATTTGGTGTATTTGTCAAAACATTCCCATAGAAATATAAGGGAATGTTTCAATCATTGACGTATGCGGAGGGGTGTTGATGCTCCCCGTTGCAATAAATGTTACATATTTAACATAAGTATATGTGAATTATAGCTCTGTAAACCTCCCACCCTATTATCAAAATGCCAATACTAATTAATATCTAAAAATATCCAAAACTCTAAAAAAAAAAAAAAACTTCTCCTAAAACCCATAAGGCTTCAAAAGAACTCGCAAAACACTGACAAACCCCCAAAAACCATGAAAAAACCGCAACTAGGTTGAGTTTTTCATTTAAAAACCCCGGTATTTGCTAACATCGCTTGCTCTGAACCAAAGATACGTTTATATGCTTGTTTTATTTAATAAATCATTAAACGGTGTTAATAACTGAAAAATACATTACTTTTACAGATGTTTGCTCAATTACAGTTCTTATATTGGAGCATCTGTAGTAAGCAGCAGGTTTTGACAACGACATCACGTTCTTTGTAATTATCAACGGTTCTTTTGGCTCACATACAACCCAGATTTAGCCAAAAAATACTCGAATTCTTTTTGACGGGACTTATTTCGATCTGCAACCAGGTCGCGCTCACCTTAGCCAATCAGATCGCTTAAATCGGTCATAATGCTAAAAGTGTTATGGAAATTCAAATCTCGCCTCCGGGACCCCTTCCCCGATACATCCTTGACTGCTTGGTGACCACGATCTGTGAACGATGATCGCGAACTACGAACGAAGAACGGCGACCGCGAACGATGAACCAAGATCCGGAACTGCGAACGATGATCAGGAACTGTGACGAGGAACGGCAGTTCATAAAAAAAGAAACCGGAACGAAAAGCCCTGGCACGAAAGGGCCATTTTTGTGAATAGTTTGAAAGGATCCGTTCGTTCACGAACGACGCCATCTCTAATTGTCAATAGTCTAATATCGGTCATGTGTGTCTGGTGTTATAGTTTTCTTATGTTGCAATTTCTTGATTTTATAATTCGAAAATGCAAATTTTCTTTGCTTTTTATTTTACGCAAATAAATAGAGCTTAATCAGATCTGAAGCACATTTCGGGACTTCCAGTAAGTTTAAAAATGACTTGCATATATTAAACATTTAAAATAACATAAACTAATAATGTATATTGATTTTACGGTCGTTTTTCATGACATAATCTACTTTAAGTCACTCGTATATTACAGTGAAATCTGTGTATAACGATGTTTCCTGATATTCCAACAGATGTGAAATAGATCAAATTCCACCTTGTGTATACTTCCCCACCCCGGTGCCTTTCCCCCCTTTTTTTTGTGCCTTTTCCCCCGGTCTAAAATGTCACTGTAGGCATTTTTCACCGTATATGTTTTGCCGTCAGTTCGGTAATTTTCCCTTCTATGACACGTCGATTATTCACTATAATCATCAATAATTTTCCCGGTATCATGTTTCCTAATGTAATATCTTTTAAAATGCACGCTTATGTGAAAACTGCATTGTACATTAGGTATATGCATATACTTGCCCCAAATGTTCGTGATAAACATAAAGTAAACTCTCTTATTAATGACTTCAAGGAGCGAAAAAAAATCACTTCTATAAACAGAAAAAGAGCGTAATCATAATGTATGTACAATTTTGTGAAGCACCAGGGCTCTAAAATACAGTCTATTAAACAGAACTTGTTAATTAGAACGCCTTTATCCAAAGAAAATACTATGTCTTAAATGCGGCTTCAAATATATATATATAGTCTAATGGTAAGGCAGGGTTTCGAAATTAGTGGGTGCACTGTGCACATGAAATTTTATCCATGCACATAAATTTTTAACTTGGGTGCATGCAGGTCACCTAATTACTCAAAACTATGGCCAGTTACTTTTATTTTTCAAAAACAGTAACCCATGGACTAATTTTATATAATTTTCTCAATGTGTCTGCATTTGCTTTGAATTTTTTTTTATTACATACGAATGTTCAATTATTTTGAAAAGTTGCATTCTTTATCTTACATGTTTTAATGTAATTATTACACTTACATTTTACCCGTTTTTAATGTTGAGGTTTACTTTCTATTCCGTTCGTTACTTGTACACATAACTAGTATTTAATGCACCTAAGTCGTAAGACTTGGGTGCACTTGTGCACCTGATTTAAAAAGTTAATTTCGACTTTTGTGCTAAGGGCAAAGTCCCACTTCTCCATTTTAGATTGTAACAAGCTTTGGCATTATATTGTCTTCCTATTCCAATCCAAATCTTAAAACTCAAGATATTTCTATGTTTCCTATATATCTTACGATTTGTACAACACAAAATGTATAAAATTAGGTTGAAGTAAAATATTATTATTAGACTGAAACCAAACTTTGAAAAAAAAAATAATGTATGAGGTTAGGGCTTTCCTGTCCCCTCCTCCCCAACCTTCTTTTCAATTTGTCGTCCTTGCACAGCTCAATGAGTGCAGTTCATACTAAAACCTGATTTGCGTTAAAGGTCATTATATTCAGAAGTAACATTATATCTAATTTTATCTAACAATCTTATCTGACCCATAATGACAGTTTGGAATGCCTACTTTCAAAAAGGGTAAAACAACATGCCCGTATCCATGGGGATCTTGGGGACTGGTCCTCCCCCCCACCCAAAACTAAATTTTTAATGGGATTTGGCTACGGCCTTGCATGCTGTGATTGTATTGATACATCTGTAAATATTTTTAATCACCTCCCCTAAATTAACTTCTGGCTACAATCTTTTTTTGTTACAATCAACTTTCTGTACACAGTGTCTCTGTCTGCCAAGCTTGGTTTGATTCCTCATGATAGGGCTCCCAACATAGGTGTTGCCAGGGGGTTGTAACCTCCTCTCCCCCATTGCAATGAAATTTTGCATATTTAGCATAGGAATATGTGAGTTGCAGCTCTATAACCCTTCCCATTAATGAACTTCCCTTATGAACTTTCTGCCTACGCCACTCACTCCCCTTAACCTGGGATGGTCATGGAATTTGAAATCATCCCTAGATGTCAGGAAAAGAAGATTTTTTGCTCAAATCTGGAACAGTCAGAAGAAAACCTTCATAACTTCTGTTTTGAATAACTAAAGCCTATGAAGTGAGGTCATTTCTCCTCCCACCAGCCAAAGTTCGGATGAAAGTTGCTTGCGATTGGTCAGAAAAGGTATGGAATCTTTTTCTTCAATGCGAGTGGGAATCCTATTATGAACTTAGTCATACATGGATATATCACATGCGGTCCGTCCTGCCAATGGCGAATCTTAAAATTATTGTTATTTGAATTGTCCGAGTCTAGCTATGGAGATTTGAAGTCTGCTATGTGTTACATCCATAACACTAGACGCTTACTCAGAGATCTCATAAAGAGTGCAAAGCTCACTGTAGTCCGTGGTTTGGTTCCCTAGGCCTTAAGAGATTCAGATCTCAGAAAACAGTAGGTCCTGGCAAAGCATGACCATTGTAGTCTTTGGGCTGTAAAACCACAAACGTATGTAATGCTGAAATTGCCCAGGTACTTTTTCGTATTTGATCTTGATACGTGTATTTTTTATTTGTATAGCGAATATAAAATGTCAATGCTTTTTATCACGTGTTACGTTTCTTAGTGACATATGGATTACTACCAAATTTCATCTAAATTGGTTGCATACTTTTTGAGTTATCGTGATTGTTTTTAAGTTTGTTGCTTAATTTGTGGTAAGAAACACATATTAATTTTAAGTTCTTTTAACTATTATGATAACTTGTATAAAAGAAATCCATTTTATTGCAGAAATCGTGAATTAAAATGAAAGAATCGACTGGAAACCAGAACATTTTTCATTGTCAATACAAAGGTTGTCTTTATGTTGAGGGTTCCGAACGTTACTTTACGAATAAGAAGAATTTGAACCAGGTATATACATGGCTTTAAAAAAAATTTTTAGTGTGAATAAACTGAAATTAATTTCTGACATTTTAATTTTTTCATTTAGACAATATTTTCGTTTTACCCTAAGAGTCAAAAGAGAAGAGAATCAGCACACACACTCGTAGATATAGCCAGGTGGTGGTTTTGGGGGTTGTAACCTCCCATTGCAATGAAATTTTGTATATTTAACATAGGAATATATGAGTTGTAGCTCTGTAACCTTTCATTCAGCCTGTAACCCTTAATTATGAACTTTCTGCCTACACTTATGCACCCACCCAGCCTAAACTCAAACCAGTTATCATTGAATTATTTTTCTCAATGCTTTAACATCTAAACGTGTCATTGACCAAACCTACATTACACCGTCTGAGTGATATATTTTCTACTGTCAAAGCATTAAATACAAGAAAAGTTCTACAAATCATTGTAGTTAGTAGCTCACCAATCAAGGCATTAGCGTGTATATCCAACGATTGATGGTTTCAGAATGTTAAAAATTGATTTCTGTAATCAATTCCTTGTATAATTTCTCCACAACCTCTCTTCTTGAATTTTAGAATTCTGCTTTGGTGATGTTGATAAAAAGACAATATATTAACTACTTTCGCATTATATTATGGTGTGAGAGCAAAACATTTTTATAGTAATATTTCTGCAATACGTTTATTTTAGGTTAAATTTCGTGTAAATTTCACTTAAAAAAATTATAAAATTTCACATCAGTAAAAATTCAATTGCACTGTTGAAGAAAAATCTTAATATACGTGTGTTTATTAAGGTCATTGTTATTTTTCATTGATAGCAAAGAGTTGGTTATTTGAGTTGAATGTGCTGATATAATTTATTATTTTAAGTATCTTTGTTATCGCACTTCTGTGCTTAATCACTACTGCTTTCAGGTCAACTTGTTGTAAGTGTGGTTGTGTGCAGTAGCGTAGCTAAGTGGGGCAGTCACCCCGGTGCGACAATTAGCCTTTAAAAATCAAAATTTACGTGTTTAGTTACCCCATTGGGAGTGGTGGCAATGACAGTCACTTGACCTGGGTGACACAATATCTAGCTGCGCCACTGGTTGTGTATTAATGTATTTTGGTTCAGAGAGCATGTTAAGCAGTTAGCCCTGTCTCAGATGACCCATAGTGCAGGTTTGGGATGTAAAACGCAGGTGTTATGCAGTGATAACGTGTTGGCCTAATGTGCCGTAAACCTGGGTTTGACTCTCAACAGTGTCCAAAATAGGACACTTGCTTAATTAACTACTCATTATGTCCAAGGGATGGTTCCCTAGGCAAGTGTTTCTTAACTCTTATGAGGCCATGGCCTGGTAAATTCTTTTTTATAAAGGGGCCCCGTCTTGTCAAATTTACTCATGAATACCTTCCTTTTTTTTTTTTTTTTAAGTTTGTACGTTAAACTATAAGTATGAATAATTGATTATGTCATAATCATAAAGACTATCAGTATAAACTTTATTAATATATACTTTTAGTGTATACATTTTTTATACTTTTAGTGTATTAATATACACTTTTCTGGTATACTTCCTTGCTGACTGATCACTAGCATTTGCAACACAGATGCTGTTTCATTCATTTCTAAGAACAGAGGATTTATCGCACGTCAGTGTTTTTCCTACTTTTATTCATTTGTATAGCCAACTACTCCACAAATTATTATTTGTGTAGCAATTCTGTATAAATGTATAGCAATTTTATTTTTTATACAGTTACACAGTTCAATGTTGTACTTGCGAACAAAGACATGTTTACCAATGAAAAAAAAGGGGTTCAGCATACCTGAAGCTGTATGTGTAAAAGTGGAATAGAAATAAACAAGTAAGAAATTATCTCTTAATCTGAATCAGAAGATAATGATGATGATTAGTAAACTGAGTTTTTGAGGAATTTGAAACTTTTAGCTTTTTGAATGGCTGATGGTCAAATGGTTTGATTTCAGGACGGCGACGGTTTTTTTTTTGAGAAGAAGTAGCACTTTTTGTTTTGCACTTGCTTAAAGCTTTCCCTTCTAACCATATTCGAAACAAATGATTAAGCCAAATAGTCCTCAATCTGTTTCTGAAATCAGATTTAACCCTTTTCATTGTAGAAACTGCTCTTTCCTCCTACGCATTGGAAATAGGAAATAACCTGAAAATGTTTATGATATGCTGAAGATTTGGATATACATTACCATAATTTTTAGAAAAACATTTCTACATTGCACATTCATTCAAATGTGTTTGAAAAATATTTATTTTCTTTCGAACGTTTCACCATCTAATCACGCCATAACATCGGCGTTGGTATCACTACGCCAATAAACGTTGATTGACATTGTTGTTTGATTTAATCTGCGTAGTGTTCGATTTATATAAAATAAATACATATGCTGCAACGTGCATTTCGATCAATTTAATACCAGTCTCTTTGCAATTTGGTTTAAATAGTAGTCTATGTACTACACCATTCTGCGAAATAACTGGCAACAATATATATACGTTCGTAAAGAGATTATATATTGTCCTTCGTAGCTCAGTGGGTAGAGCCTCCGCCCGGCAAGTGGAAGGTCGTGGGTTCAGGTCCCACCGAAGGCAGAAATATTTATTTTCTTTCGAACGTTTCACCATCTAATCACGCCATACCATCGGCGTTGGTATCACTACGCCAATAAACGTTGATTGATTTAATCTGCGTAGTGTTCGATTTATATAAATACCTCTGGTAGTGTTGTCATATCACCTACTGAAAATTAGGCCCAATAAAACCATTGGGCAACTGCATTTTTCTAGTGGATAGCATTCTTACCTTGAAGAAATAGAGGATACAATTTATTTATCACAGACTTGTCTTTGGTCTTTTCGAATCTTCTTCTTTAGATTGTAAACAATTGCCTGTTTTTTTATATTCTTCCATTTGTGTATTGCTTTACTGTAATTTATTTAACTATTTATTTTTACCATCATTATTTTGTTGAATTGGTTAACTTTGAGCCTATTTCTTTTATCACTCAATGTTAATTTTAGCTGAGAAAATATCTCCTCTATTTCTGCATTTGATATTGCTAAGGAACAGGCAATGCCCAATATAATGTGTTTTGCTAACAGTTGTCTCTTCTTTTTTTTTCAAACTAAATAGATATTTTTTATTGCCATTACATGCTATTTATTGAATAATTAACATTAATGATAAACATTACATGTTATTTATTGACATTTACATGTCATTTTTATTAATAATACTGCGGTATTTGAAGTGTCCTTGTGTACATTCTCTGAATACGAAATATCATAGCCTTAGCACCAATGGAAGCCTAGTAAAAGGATGGGGACTCCCGGATCCCCGATATGGCCCCGACATGTGGCATTTCAAGTGCCTTGGTGTACACTCTCTGACTGCGGAATATCGTAATCGTAGCTCCAATGGTAGCCTGGAAAAAAGATGGAGGCTTTGGGAAGCCCTAATATCACCCTGACATGCAACATTTCAAGTACCCTTGCGTACACTATGAATATGGAATACCATAGTCGTAGCACCAATGGAAGCCTAGAAAAAGGATGGGGGCTCCGGGACTCCCCCAATATGGTCGTGACATGAGACATTTTAAGTGCCCTTGCATACACTCTCTGAATATCGAATATCGTAGTCGTAGCTCAAATATATTCATAACTCCAAAAATAGCCAGTCAGTATATTTTTGAAAGCATTCCATAGCTTTTCCACACTAGCGGGAAAAGAATCTCAAAAAAAAGTTTTTTGCTTTCCTCCCTATGGTCCACTGCTGCACATGTGTTATATTTATGTGTTCTGGGTTTGAGCATAACGGCACATTCATGACTATTATTCTCCTCAGAATCTTTCCACAATAAAATATTATATTATATGAATTATTAATTATATTAATTTATTATATTAATTACATTATCATGGAAAACCGCTTAGAAAATTAAAATGAAAAACTCCTGTAGAATCTCTTGTGGCCTGCTTTAATTGAGGCCGGGGCCCAGGTTTGGTGGTTTAGAAACACTACCCTAGGCCTTAAGAAGTTCGAATTTTTTGGAAAATTGTAGGTTCCAGTGCAGCATGACCTTTGCTGTTCTTATATTACAAAACACAAACGTGTAAGCATTATTTCTCTACACTTTTGAAATTCATATTGATTCGACGATGAAAATTTTACCTTTATTAGTAAATTTTCATCACTTTTTTTAGCAATGATTTTAATTTCAGCCGTTTAAGAATTTATGATTGAATATTGGGTTCTTGATTATTATTTTTTAACTGTTCCAGCATATAGCCAAAGTGCATGCAGAGAAAAAGTATTTTTGTACCAAATGCCAAAAGGGGTTTGCTAACGACTGGTTTCGGAAGCATCACGAAAAATCATGCGAGTCGAAATGGCAGTGTTCCTGTGGATTAAAATATCAATACCGGGAGTCTCTGTTAACCCATTGCCGTCGCAGCCACCACATGCTGCCGGAAGAAGTGTTGTCCAAAAAGTAACTGCTTTTTTGCATGATGTTTCATTCTTGTTTTTATCTTTGTTTCTTCCTAGTTCTCTTAAAGTTTTGATAAATCGTGTTTGCGAAAGAAATTATAAAAAGGGGAGTGGGTGTATTTTGAAGAGGTAGAAGTAACATTACCAGGAAATCTACCGTTGTCCCTGAAAACGGCTTTTGACTATCTTTTTTTGCTAGTTACAAGTTGAATCCCTACAGTGACGTGGAGTCAATGTATTTGTTTATCGTGCTGTTAACTAGCATTCGATTCCAATAGTACCATAGAGAATGTGTATTATTTATTCTACCCAATGTACTCCTCAGTTTGGTTCCCTGGTTAATAAGGGGTTTTGCTTCCTAGGAAAACTGTAGGTGCCGATACCTATCTGTGTAAAACACAACCAAACATTTATGGGTTGGGAGTGTGAGTTCCAATGAAGAATATGATACTTAAAATGTAAAGAGAGAAAAAAAAAAGAAGTGTAATATGGATATGTATAGGGTTTAACAAGCCTTGTTTCCATCGCCAACTGGATTTTTGTATTTGGCTGGTAGGAAATTTTCTTTTCCTACCAGGTCTCTAGGTTTTACTTCGAGGCAGGCAAGTAATGCCCGTTTATAAAAAATGTTTCTTAATTTAATCTGCTTAGTATTCGACTTGTATAAATATATCTGCTGCAACGTATTTTTCGATGAATTTAATACCGATCTCTTCGCAATTTGGTTTAAATAGCAGCCCGTGGACTGCCATAGTTCGCAAAATAACCAGTTTTGGCAAATAGTCTTCAAATACGTTCGTAAGGGATTGAATGTTTGTCGTTCGTAACTCAGTAGAGTATCTGCCCGGCAAGTGGGAGGTCGTGGGATCGTGCCCCACCGAACGCAAAAACATTTCTTTTCTTTGCGAACGTTTCACCATCTAACCACATCATAACATCCGCATTAATATTACTACGCCTAAAAAACATTGCTTTATTTAATCTGCATAGTATTTGACTTGTATAAGTAAAGTAATGCCTTTGTATGGCAAATACGTTTTGCCATGAGTTGTGGAGCCCTGGATGTGCATGTTTGAAGAAACTGTGACTTAATCGCCATAATCACACCTTTACTCTCGCCGAGCTGGGTTTCATTCCTTGTACGTCCAGTTTGTGCATGAACCTATCGGAATTTAGAGATCACATTAAACTGCCTACACTTACATAGTCCAATATGCTGTCTTAAAACGTAAAAAACTTAGACAAGCTGGGAGAACTTTTAGTAATGGAATGTAAGAGGAACATATTCCTATAACATTAGACTCCTATAGAAATGAAGTTATGCCATATGGTAATATGGATTACATTTCTGCACCATACAGAAAATCCAAGGGTCCCTCACATTCAACTGGCATGCTGTTAATCTGAATTCAATTTCCAACTGTGTCCCCACATACTCCTCTAAAAAAATGTGCCTGTCGATTAGCTGAACAATGTAGTCTAGGGATTGGTGCCCAAGCCTCGTAAAGTTCAAATTTTTCAGAAAAATATAGATCCACTGCACCTTAGGGTGGTGTAGTAGCAAAGGATTCGTTTATTGTGACACTAACCCGGATTCAACTTCCGATAGTATTGCAGAATGTGTACTAATTTTCTGGCCACCTTAGTCCAGGGTTTGCCCCCCCCCCCACACACACACTGTGGCAATAGGAGTTTGGATTCCTTGGAAAACTGTTAAGTTCTGGCGCAGCATGACCTTTACTATCCTTGTGCCATAAAAATACAAACAAAAACATATTCCATGTCAGTGGTGGCCCATAGTGAAATTTAAGGGAAGTTGTGTGATGCCAATTCAAAAACTCAAGGTTACTGTAAATTTCTTTCGTATTTACTGAATGAGATAAAAACCACTTTCTTGGCAAATATAGATTTTAAATTAATGTGTGTTGGTGAATTCGCTTCACGCAACTTCCCTTGGGCCGCCACTGTTCCATGGTATGAATCTCTCGGTGAGAGAGGTTTGAATTAACTATTTGCCGGAAAGAAAATGCACCAAACATGGATTAGCTATGATATTCGGAAGTACAGTAGAACCTCTATTATTTGAATCACTTGGGATTCAGCCTGTGTTTGTTAATCAAAATTTCCAGATAATCAAAAATCTACTCGTTTAAAGGGCCAATACTAGTTAAATTACTAATTAACAGCAAATATGTTTGCAACAGGTATACCTTTAGGAGAATAGGAATGTTGTTCTTTTCAAAGTGTTTGAAGTTTCCTGTTTTTTACTGTGAAATTGTTTATTTGAAATATCCAAGGTTTGAAGTAAAGTTGTATGTGGCGTAATTCAGATCGTGTTTATTTTGCACCTCTGTCGCACAACACTTCTTTAATGGGATTTGTTATGTTGAATCACTTTCTTTGGCCTCGTTAGAAAAAAATTGACATGCAAATGGTAATCTGTTAACATGGTTTTCTGAATAAGAGAAAGTTGGATGATAAAGATCCTACCTTATATATAATTCGATCAGTGGTGGCTTGTGGTTAGATTTTAGGGTGTGTGCATGAAGACTAATTCACCAAAACGCATCAATTTATGGCCTATACTCGTCAAGAAACTGGTTTTTAGCTCATTCAGTAAATAAGAAAGAAATTTATGGTAACTTTGGGTTTTGGTGAATTGGCTTCATGCACATACCCTAAAATCTCACCATGAGCTGCCACTGGATTCTATATACACTGCAATGATGTGGGTAACGTACTTGGCTGCCATGCATTTACACATACTCAAAAAAGTCAGTTAGGCTAATGGAGGATACACTTTTTTTTTAATAGTCTTAAATAAACTTTTGTACTGAAAAAGAAAAGTTTTATAATAGTATATTTTATATAAGACAATTTTTTTTTCTAGTGAATTCTAAAATATGTGATTTTTATTTGCAATGAAGTGTTTATTTCTTGGAAATCAAGGATTGATTTGTTTTTAGGAAGCCTTTAACGAAACTTGGAAAGAAAGAAACTCAAAATCTGAAGCCCCTTGTTATCATTATTCAACCGACAGTTGCTTATATTCCATGTAAGCAACTAACAGGGAATGAGATATCTAACAATGGAACTCGATTTATACTTCCAAAGGGCACCCAACCTCTCCTTGTGAATCTCAATACAACCCATTCACCTATTTTGGATAAAAGCAACAATGAAACACACTTCTTACCATCGGGAGATAATTTGGCATCAGCTTCTGTTTCCAATGTCAACAATTTGCCATCTGCCTATGGTCAAAACTACAGCACTGTCCCATTAAGGGAGGTTGTACAGTCAAAAACGGTAGCAGAAACACAAACTTGTGACCCATTACATGGAAACAGAATGGAAGGAAATACTTTGAAGAATTTAGAATCTAAAGGATCACAGTGTTCTAGATCGATAGTTAAAAGCAGAGTGAACATAGAGAGCACGCATACACAGACAATGGAAAGTGCTGTGGTGAAGATGAAGAAGAGGAATTCCAGGTCCCGTCGAAAATCGGTTGCTGTAACGACTGATTCTTCTGAGACTTTACATCCCACACAGTCATTATGGTCAGAGTTTGAAAGCTTTTTCCTTCCTAAAGACACTGATAGCAAGTCGAATAGGTACTCTGCGGGAACCCAAACAAGTCCTGGATGTAATTCCTCTAACAAAGTATTGTGTGACTCTCAGACTCTTACGGATAATGGTCTGTTTCATTGGTCAATGAATAAAGAACAAGAACTCATGGATGATTCTGATTCATCGTTTCAAGTGTTATCACACTTGACAATTGACCAGCCATTAAGTAAAACACAAATTGATGTTGCGTGTGAGCCTGATCTGTTTTCGCCAATTTCTCTGGACAAAACTAACCTTATATCAGAGACTGATAATGCTCTTGAATGGTTAACGAAAAATACCGATACCTGCACAAGCAACGATCTAGACACTGCCAAGGCTTTAGCTATGGTTGAAAGCAACTCAGATAATGTCGAATCAAACAATTCTATCTTAACCTCAATTTTTAATAGCTTCCCATCTGTTTCAGAGACTGGCATGCTTCCTAAATCCGTGAATGTTGACATGAGTATGCACATGGCCGATAAAAATGCACACTTTGCACAAGATATCAATGCTAATTTAGCCAACGCATCTGAAAACTTAGTTTTAAATACTGTATTAGCTTTTGCACAGGAAAACGCAAATGCTCATACACAAACGAGCCTGAACAATGTAGGTTATTCCGGTATTTTCACGCACATGGAGACCCAAACGACTGATGATTTCTTGTTCCCAGAGTTAGAATTTTTGGACACAGAAACGCAAACTCCATGGAATGATTTACAGGGCGATCCACTTCCCGTCGATCAACTGTCAATTGAGATCCAAACCGACTTTTCATCATTGGTTTCAGATTGTGTTTCTAATTTTTCGGGAATTCCAAGTTCAACTATTGAAGATTGCCAGCAAGGCTGCACAGACATGACTGTGGTTGGAAAACACATGGAGACTCAAACACAAGATGCATTCATAATGCCACAGTTAACGAACTCAGAGGCACAAACTCTTCTTGCTTCCGAATATTTATTCCTTTGACTTTGTCCTCAAGGACCTTCATTTGTTTAGTTTTACGTTTTTGACAGATTAGTTTTTGTAGATGGAAAATGGCATGGTAGTAATCCTTGTCAAAGCAGTCGAGTGTCATGTATGGATTTTCATATTATGAGTGATTTAAAGTGGTGATCAAATTTTTTTTTTCTGTTTCGTAGTCTATAATAGACCATGACGAAAACGATATTAGGTCGTTTTCCTAACTAGTCTTGTAATTTAGAACTTAGTAATTGCAAAAAAGATTTAGAAATGGTTCAGACTATAGCGTCATGAAGTTTTCTTCCATAGAGCGTCATTGTAGGAAAGAGAAAATCTTTATAACGCAGAAACTACTATGTAAAAATATATCAATTTTCGTAGCAGTTTCGTTCCGTGCCTGTAATTCTAAGTCTTCTCCAGGATCATTTTCACCTTTGCACTTCGCTAAAAAACTGCCATCTCCAAAAGAAAAGCTAATAGATTTGAACTTAGATTTTAAACCTTTAATTATAGTTAAATGACGCCAGCTACCTGCTTTTAATGAAATAAATGCGGGTCAATATTTTTCAAAATGGAATTTTAAACCAGTACCAGTTTAGTAACTGAAGTGCGTATATTCAAATTATACTAGCTCTTCATGCCTCATTTTGTATACAATGGGTTGTGTAGGATTCTGGTGATGTTATTTGCATATCACCTACTTTTTCATTGAGCTATATTTCAGTGGAGTAGAACATCGTAGGATATTTTCATCAGTTGCCTGCTATTAGAATAGCATTTTTCTAGTTGCATTGCCTTCAAAATCAGCTTTAACACACTACCGTTGTATTTTATTTATTTATGCATTGCAAATGCTATATATTACAATTGAGATAATAGTAAAAATTCAAAACAAAGCCTGTAAATTCAACAATGCATTCAGTTTTAGTATAGTTAATCTTTCTCTCAAACGTTTAATGCTATAAAAAATACATGTACAGGATAACCTGGATATAAACTTTCCCATGATCCTGTGAATTTAGATATGTAAAATTTTTCTAATTCATATTTTTGAAGAATTCAAATGAAGTTTATACATTAGCATACACATAAAGTTCAGGAGGTAAGGGAGAGGGGGATGCTATGGATCTACAACTTGATATATTCGTAGGAATATATACAAAATTGTATCATAATG